>JAHWFO010009099.1:663771-726658 GCA_023313115.1 Rhysida immarginata | reverse complement strand
AAATATGATTCCGCGAATGAACCGTTTTGAAAATGGTTGTAATTGATGCAATGGCACGTGCACTAATGATACCCATATGATACCTTCAAAAAATTTCAATGACAAGATATGGCATGTTATATATCAAACAACTTGGAATGATGTGTCATAAATGAATATAACGTAAAATTAATGATAGTCGAATTTGGCTTAAAGGCACCTGGTTTAATGGAACCATTTTGGTTCATTGTTACTTTTAATGCTAAGATATGGCATGTAACATACGTATCATACAACTTGGAATGTTGTGTCATGAATGAATATAACATAAAAGTAATACTAATCCAAACTGGTTCAAAGATACCTGGTTTAATGGTATCATTATGGTCCATTAGAAATTTTCAATGTTAACATAGGGCAGTTGAAAAAGATGGTTCTGCGAATGGTTTAGTTTAGCCTTTTGGTACTTGGTTATGTCATTCCTTAATGAATTATTCTGTTCTTTTTTAGATTTTAATCTATAAATTACAGCATATTAAAGCACTATTTGATCAGTCAGCTACAATACATGTACAAAGCTACAGTAACTGGATTTTTTCAAATTTCTAAATTTAAAAGTTCGCCTATAGGCGCGTTTTAGATGCATTTAACGAATTTGTTTATTCTCATTAGCATTCCACGAGGTAATTTGTTGTTGTTGTTATTATTATTATTATTATTATTATTATTATTATTATTATTATTATCTTATATACTAAAACTCTTGCGTGTATTTATTTATCTGTAATTCTATCACCTCCTAGATAGTTTGAGCTAGCGACTTGAAATTTTCAGGGCAGGCTTATCAATAAAGGACCTGCTCTATCGCCAAAAATCAGCCCCCTACGACCCCCCTTCCCCACTTTCTGGGGTTTTCATTTAAAATTATCTGCTTTTGCTTTGTAATTCCCCTCAACAGATGGCGCGGGCGGGCAAAGCCGCGGGTAACAACCAGAGACAAATGAAAGTAACAACTAGTTACTTTCATTTGTCTCTGGTAACAACTAGTTATTAAATAAAGTATTAAATAATAATAATATTTTAGTGTTCTGTTCTTCTTAAGTTTTTAATAATTTAATTAAAGCATATTTGAAAAAAAAATCACGCCAATTTAGATCAAACTTAATAAAAATGTCCAGGCATAAACAAATATTGGAAATTAGGCCTGAACTTTCTCAAGATAGTTCTCAAATTACATGCGAGGATGACAAATCTGAGCAAGTTAAAATTATGGCAGACAGAGAAAAGCAACTCTGGGCAAAATGACCTAAAGATACATAAATTTAAGACAAATAGGCAAATAGACAAAATATGCATTGTGACTTTCTTTGTTTCGGTGCGAATGTAAATCGCACGGCTTTAGCTAATGAAGATATAAACGAAATGTAAAAAACATGCAAACCGAAAATACAATAATTTTTTGGACATGAAAATAATAAAAGTAGAAAGCGATTTTATGTTCGATATGTATCAAAAATCTCACCTACCACATAATCTTTCAGCTCAACCGTTTTGGCAGAAAATAGAACACGATTTCTTATTTGATAATTAGGGCAAAAAAGTGTATTTCACTATGTTTAATTGTAAACTTCTTAAAAAATTTAAAATACAGATTAAATAAGAATGGATATGCTGAATCTGCAATCAAAGATTTTTTTGACAACAAAAAAGTTTACAAACAGTGCTAACAAATTAAATGTTTACTAATGTAGACATTAATAAGCTTCGACCTTATAAACTGTATTTGTAAACTGATAAGACAGTTAAAGTAATGCAATACTTAAATAATAAAATGAATTCTTATAACAGACAAATGAAATGCTGTATAAGAATAACGTGTGGATCAACAATCCTTAGACCCTTCTATTAAAAATTTGGAAGTCCGTTTAAGCAAGATTTATTAAATTTACATTTAGAGAAATTGATATTTTTTTTTTTTTACCATTGTACGTATAACTTAGTTTACTCTAAGTTTGCTTCAGTATTTAAAGTGCTGTCCAGTTATAATAAAGAATTTTGTATCGTTAACAGTTATAAAAAATTGTAGAATGAAAACAAATTCGCAAGTCCAGTTTTTATTTATCTCCGATTGTGTTATGTTAGATGACACTTGATCCTCGAAATATCTTTCCAGTGACACAAACTAGTATTAATTTATTATTTATAATGCCATTGAAGGCCTAATGTTGAATAATTTTTGTCTGTAATTGCACCATTAAAGTAGTAAATACTTTCCTCTTTTTCATTTATTACACAGTGATATGTGGCTTTTATTATTATTATGAATAGCTATTCTTTAAAAGGGGGGAAGAAGGATTTTAAAATTTTCCTGTGGATCTAATCCTATACATGTTTATAGGTTTTTAGATCGGTACTCCTCTGATAATTTTTGTCCCAACTGGCAAATCTCATTAATTACTGAAAGCATTATTTCTCGAAACCCCGTGGAAAACACATCTTCCTCAAAGACACAGCACGGATAATATTCAATATGATTTATTTAAGATCTAGGGGAATCGCACCGTTATGTCTTCCCCTCAGTGAAGTGCTCGGTTTCGTTGCTCGTTTGTCTGTTTCGCCATTATCGTGCATTTGGGTCACTCCCTCTCGCCTTGTAAACGATGAGTTTCTAACGCGTTGATTATAAAAATTCATTCGACTTTTCTCTTTTCACAGTTGCCAATGGGGGGAACCAATGGGGAATTTCTCGCTTCACCACAGGAGCGCCGTCTAACGATCGCCTGGAACCGATGCCATTTGGTGCGCATGCGTGAGCGCAAGCACGCTGATTTGCAACCAATGTCAACAAGCGAAAACCGATCCACGAGCGGTTCTGAATCAAAGCACTTGAAATATTATTTGCCGATGGGGTCAGAGTCAAAGCGGCCGCGGTCACTGCCTTTCTCCTCCGCCCGATTTGTGTTACTCTTCGCCTGAGAATTTATTCACCATTTAGATATTCAAATGGCCAAGCTGTTCGGTTCCCACAATATATCAGCGCTACATTAACCACGTGCTGCTTGTCATGAATGAAGAGGACACAGAAAATGGGAAAGGAGAGAGAGAGCGAAAGCGAGCAAGGGACGGGAAGGGAAGGAGGATGACATTCCATGTCCGTGTACCCATGGAGGTTGGTTTTGTCAAGAGAAACATCTTGTCCCTGAAATTCACCCCCCTTTTAACTCCTCCTTCTCCTATATCATACAATAAAGACCGCATGGACTCCAGTACCCTTGTTCTAAGCCAATCACGAATTTCTACAATGTCGTTAACACTTGCAATTATTAGGAAACCGATTCCATCCATTTTGATTGCCGATATATTTCAGGAGATGAATTTAAGTGATCATTCTTACCGTAAACTTTTGGGAATTAAGCAATAATGAATTCCTAACTTTTCCTCCGTAGTTAACAAGAAAATTCGAAAACCCCTTTTAGTTTGTATTGAAAGTTGTTAAAATATCTAAAATGTCTTATTAATTGCTATAAATTTTTACCTTTACATATACAACCATACTTGAAAATGAATGTACATCTTTAGAACAAGACCTTAACAATCTTAATGTTTATTTTTTATAATTACATATACAGAATACATTTAATAAAAATAAGCATACAGAATACATTCCAGAATGGGCATTACTAAGTTTAAGAAATAATTAAGAATTAAACATATTTTTAAAATACAAATTGAAATGATTGGAAATTTGTAATGTTCTTTTTGAATTCAATTTATAAGACTGGTTGGACAGCTACAAAGGGTAATTACAAACGATGAGGATACTCTTTGAAAAATGATTTGGAAGACGAGGAACAAAAACGGCCTTATGCACATATGCCTGGAAATGCAGAGTGAACCTACATTCGGGATCCGGTGAACCCCCCCCCCCCCGGCATAAAATCCCCATTTTTAAAATGCAAGGGAGGAGGAAAATCTCAGGTATAAAATCATGGAAAAAATTGATTTGTATAGAAGAAATTGATTTGCATGAAAAAATGATTTGTTAGGTTCATTATTTTATAATTTTATTTAACCAATAAAGAAACGTTACCGTAAGTGTGTGCCTATTCCCCCCCCCCCCCTTATTATACCAAAACCCCCATAGTAAAATCACAAAAGAGGATATAATCCACATATAAAGCCTTAATTTTTATCTGATTTTTTTTTTTAATTTCTACATCATTTTTTTCGAATTATCTGAAAAATAAGTGGTTTTTTATCAGAATTTACTGATTTTTTTTTTCTTGTTGGGGAGGGGGGGTCCTTTTATATTAATCTATCGAAATAGTTGATTGGCGATTGCGTTGACCATAAAAATTTTTAATGTTATAATTTAAATTTATAATGTGTTAAAAATAACCTAAACATTTAATCATCACCGATCCTATTATTATTATTATTATTATTCAAAATTTTTGCCAGTTCTTCAATTTTAGGGATAATTTCATCATTTGAATTATATTTTAGGCCTGTAGTAAACTCTACCAGTTATAACAAAAGGTACAGTTGCTGACGAAGTAGATGTTGCATAAAATAGTCTATTATTTGGGAGCATGTTATTCACCTTTTCTAAACAGGTGGTGGCCTTACAGTATAAGAGGGACATCAGGAGTTCCAATTAGTTTCGCCATTTATTCCTGGCTGTGTCAAGGATATACAGCAAGAGGCATGCAAGCCTTTATATATACTGAACAGTGGTACAAGTTAAGCAATGAGCGTAAATAAATATAAGAACCAATAGGATATAAAGCAAGGGGGCCAATGAGTTCAAAAAGGATGTAATGGCCATTAGAATAAAATAAAATAAATACAAAATTTTTTTTGAAAAATACAAAAAAGAAATTGTACAGAGATGGTGCGCGTTTAACGCGGACCGAAAAGAGAACATATCCGGTTGTCCGAAGACAAGAGGATTTACATAAAAACAACAAAATAAAATAAAAGGGTAAGAAAACTTACAAAATGCAAAGGAAACATAAAATAAAGAAAAGAAAACGAGAGAAAATCATAGTAGATCAGATAAAGAACTAAGTATTGCATACACATTAAAGTCCGTCTGGCAATTGGGAAGCAAGTGGGGAGTGGACCTCTTGGCCTTGAATATTTCGATCGCTTCGAAGGTGGCAATTTTTTCTGGTTTATTGCAGATGTGTAAGACAGATATAACCTCTTCTTGTGTCTTCAAATTGTGTCCGGAATCTGCGACATGGTTGGCATAGTGAGAGACATTTTTAGTTTCTATATTTTTTAAGCAATTCTATTGCTCCAGATTATTCACACGTTCAACTAAGTCCTCATTCATTAATTTATATTTCTCATTTTCCAACTGTAATTTGGTATTTTCATTTTCTAATTTCTTTAATTTACTCTCATGAACTTGTTTTTGTTCAATAGCATCATATTTATCTAACAAAAAATTTAAACCTTTTATAACTTCATTCATAATGAATGGCAGTAATGATCAATTTTCAAACTCTTCATTCGACATAACAAATCGGTCCTGTCACTGGACGTCGGGCTAAAATCTGTCCCGACGCGGCTCCTGCTCTAGTTGATGTACTAGTTGACAAGTTGAACATTTCCATGAGTCTTTTTGCTGTTGTGCCATACTTCGCCGTTGATTCCGCCAGTGAACATCCATAATGCAGGCCGTTTTTACATACCGAGCAAATTGGATAATCTCCATGATCTGGTAAGGCCTCGAGACTATGTGGACAAGTCTATTTTCAGTAAATTTTCAGTTAACTCGATAAAAATTATCTAAAATTTAATATTAAAAAATAAAAATTAAGACTTCATTTGCAGTTTATATCCTCTTTTATGGTTTTACTCTGGGTTTTTCCCTCTTCTTGCACTTTAAGACTTGGGGTTTTTGTATTAGGTGGTTTAGACCAGAGACAAATGAAGAAAGAGACTGGCAGTGACCTCCCCTCTAGTGGTGCCTTCGCGCCGCCATTACGGGATTGGCAAGAAACGCTGATCGCCGGAGACAATGCATGTGAATCAATCGCAAGCAATTATTTTTTATATATCTACTTAGAATATCTGGATGAATTTATTATGGGACCACCAGAAAAACTTGCTCTATTAAACAAAAAATAATCATCCAAATCGGCCCATCCGATAAAAAGTTATTTGGTGATAAATAAAGTTATTCTTAAACATAAATTAAAAAAAAAAGTTTAAATGGAAAAGGAGGAGGAGTTATATTAAACAATCAACTAAGAAAATTCTCCTTTATAAATTAATTAATTTGAAAGTTAATAAAATAAACTATACAGTTCACTAACTATAATCCAAATTATTGTTGATTTGTACGGATGTACAAATTATAATCCCCCCTTCTAATATCTAACTGGACGACATTCTCATACATATTGGTCAAATCGTTTTTTTAAAAAGATCCAATACTTCAGTTCACAAGTAATTATATTATTAGTTAATTGCTTATTACAATATTTGGATTAATAAACTGATTATTTTATTGAACTGAGAATTATTTCTTCCTTTTCGTTTTTTGTTAAAAAAAAACAACAAAAAACCAATTTAAGTACCTTTTCAAAAATATTTAGGTTGCCAGGTTTTCTTTTAATTTAAAATTTTAAAATCAATTAGCTAATATTTGACAAATTATGTTAGGTTTGTTTATGGATAGCAATTAAACTTTTAAATATCCTTCCAGTTTAAATGTCCTGCCTTTACAAATATTCCACTATTATCAGATTAACAAAAATTAAAATTGCATTTTTTTATTATTTTAAAACAATTTTGTGACGCAGCTTTTAAAATTTTTTATAGTAAAAACATCTGATATTTCAGTAAACATAGGTATAAACGTTTTTATTGTGATGAATACATTAAAAAAAACAACTGTCACTCAAGAAGTAAGCACCAAGCTCTTACACCCGCGTATAATAGCTATTTCAAAGCTGTACAAAAAATTAGAAAACGAAACATTTGCGCTGTAGATTTCCAAAGGATGACATTCTTCGTAAAAAGTGGATACATCTTTTATTAAACAATTAAGATGTATCCTGGTTAAAACTGAGTGCACGGCACAAAACATTAATTCTAGTATAAATTTGATGAATATAATCATGAATCCATATCAGATGATGCGTCTCAATATTATCCAATCCCTGATATTAAAAGCTTGTCAAAATATTGTGATTCGGCAGGATTCGTTTCTAGATCTGTAATTAAATCTATAATCTGCATTCAATGTAAAGAAGCGTTGAAAGAGCAATGTCAGAGCTGCCACCTGTGCAATAAGAAATAATAATAAGAAATAAAGAGGCCTTATTACACCATCTAAAGATGTAGTAAACCTGTGCACAATTTCAGAAAAAATCATTAGGAGTGAATTTTATAATCTAGGAGAGCAAATAGCAATTAAATTGAACACGCCTATCAAAATTCTAACAAAAACAAAATTAATATTTTCACTAATTTAACTCGCCATTCATTTGAGTCCTTCTGACGATCATGTGCTTCGACTTATTGTCATCATATATTGTAATATTCGATATCACCATGAAACCAAGCGGCTGACAGAAAAAATAAGTGGAGAAAATATACGCAGTGTCTTCTCACGACTTATTATATTTAAAAATCAATAAAGAATAAACCAATTTAAATTTTTTGTGTAACTGAAGCTATTTTCGAAACTCCTTTGGTAATCCTGTATGATGAGGCTTCAAATTTACTTTTAAAAATCTTTACTAGGTATTAAAAACTGATTAAGTTACAAGAATCAACTTTTTTAATAATAAAAATCAGTTAAGATTGGAAAAAAAAATTCATCCTTCCTCTAGTTTCATTTACTTTCACCATGGATGAAGAAATAACTTTGCTTCTTCATTTTTCTTCATCTATGCTTTCACTTGTCTCTGGCTAAGCCTCCATTATAACGATAGGAGTTGCGAGTTGTACGTGCTCTTTTAAAAATTCGTAAGGCATTGAATCGGCTATTGAAAGTCATTAAAAGTATACGTTATCGTTAGTTAATGCAATAAAGTTTTTTTAAAAAAATCAGAAAACAGGTTATGCTTACTAATACCTCCTGAAATCATCTACAAAAACAGCTGAAATTACATTGAGAACATACGCCGCCGTAGGTTTTTGCCACTCCCGGCTTGGCGATTGCTGCACTTCCGGTGACACCAGTAGCGCTCAGCGAAATGAATAGGGCACTGCCAGTCTCTTACTTTCATTTGTCTCTGGTTTAGACCGGCGGGGGTTTTGTCCTATCTTCCCCACATTCATCGCCAAATCTAATCAGTGAAGACGCCCGATTTGAACTTTCGTAGGGCGTCTTCAGTGGCGTGCGAGAGACCCGTCAAATGATTTGTACTTTATTTATATTACATATACCGTGTGTTTCAAAAGTTCCCGAACTGCCCCTTCTGTATTTAGGGAAAGCTTAATCTATGACAGCAAGAGTAATGTTCGGCCAACCACTAAAATAAACCATGTGCTGAAATAAATTTTCACGCAATAAACGCTTTTTAAACTGTTACTGTACCGGTATAAACTTAATACTGTATACCGTAGGTTTTATAAATAAAACTTCTAGTATTTTTTACTTTAACCTTTTATTTCACTCTCATATTCGCGTATTTGCATTTATGCAAAATAAATAGCGGGATTCATAACGACTAGGAGCATCCATTAATTGAAAAAGAAAGAGGTTGAGAGACAGTGGCTCCTGTCTATCAGGCCTTCAGCATACCTGCACAACAGTACGTTATGCAGGGAAAGTCATCTCCTGCGTTCGGGAACTTTTGAAACACACGGTATGAGGTCGGTTCAAAAAAGACCGGATTTTTGACATCCTAACTTTATTAACAGAATTGCAACATTATACACGATTGTCTCCTTTAAAGCAGTCCCTCTTGTTTACAATGCACTACTTTCATCGTTTCTGCCAATATTGGAATGCTCTCTGGAAATCGTTTTTTTGGGGTAGCGCAATGCTGATGCTGCAAATTCTGTTTAATGTTATCTACATTTTGAAAACGATGCCTCTTTAAGGTGGTTTCAACTTTGGAAAGAAGAAAAAATCTGCTGGGGCCAATTTTGGAGAGTACGGAGGGAGGAGAAAAACGGCCACTTCCTTAGCGGCCAAAAAATTGGCTATTAAGCAGATACCAGTGACTTGATGAGTTCTCAAGAGAATTAGTGCGATGTGCTTGTGCCATGTTGAGTGACTGGTATCTTGCGTTGTCGTGAAAAATTTTGGACCCAGCTCTTGTTTTTCCATAGCTCAGTCCAGCTTGAGTTTAGCAGAATGGTGACTGCATGAGTTCACTTTGGCAGCCGTAGATCGCCAACGGATAAAGGTGGAATGAGGCACCAAACAACATTTTGTTACGAAAGGTTGTTACTAGGTGGCGCTACTTACAGGAGCTCGATCGGTGCAGCGGTTCGTTCGCTGTGGCAAAATTCCGATCTTTTTTTGAACAGACCTCGTATAGAGAGCATATTTGATCTTAGAATTGTGAAATTTAATAGAGTTTGAAGTTAACAATTTCTGTCAAAAAACGCGGGGCCCGATTGGGTCCAATCGGCTCATATCCAGCTCTGCCCATATTAACGGATATATTTTATTATACGAGAAGTGGATCCTGTACGACAATTCCCATCGTTCAAGACGATGAGCAATGAGTGATGCTCTTCCAAACAAGAATGCCAGACGTGACCTCCATCCCAAGAAGATTATGTTAAGAGTTTGGGATCAATGGCTGAATAGATGCACACGAATTTCTTGAAGCTAGCCAAACCATTACAGCAATAATTTGATAATTTTCACCAACTTTGCAATGCATCTTTTATTTATACACAGGAAAGGGCCTATTCTACTTCACGATAACGCTGGCCATCATGCAGCAAAATTTTCCAAACAAAAATTGGAGGAGTTAGGATATGAAACTTTGCCACATCCCCCATACTCACTAGACCTTTCCCCAACGGACTATCATTTTTTGCTGACTTTAGACAATTTTCTTCGCAAAAAATGTTTTCAAAATCAGAATGATGTTAAAATTGCCTTCAATGAACTCATCTCCTCACGTAAAAAACTGCTTTAAATCAGGAATTGAAAAGCTTCCTGGACGATGGATCATATTTTGATGAATTAAAGATGTATTTTGTTTATCATTATTACTGATTTAAACTCAACCGTGCTACACCGACATTACATTCCCACTAACCTTATTAATTTGTAAAAGTTAAATATGGCAAAGATAAGATAATATAACAATACTCTCATTATTGGTCTCAGTATTGTCACCAATTCAAGGGCAATAATAAGCTAATTATTGTTGAGCCAGATCATTCTTGAATGAGGTCATTGTTGCCACACACACTCTGTGTGTATTACAATCTTTTTAAAAAAATAGATTACATGTAAAGCAGTATGGCATAAAACAGTGATCAAGTCACAATAGATACTCGGAGCGTCTCCCGCAGCACGCCCACACATCTCATTGACCCTTTTGAATGTTCCTGCTTCTATCTGAACTGTTACAGTCGGCTCGTACACGTTATTCCGAATGTCCCCACAAGTAAAAATAAAAGGATTGAGATACGGTAATTGCGTGGGCCACTCACTAAGACACCCTCGACTGATCGAGATACTGGAGAACTATACAACACAATCGGGCTGAAACTTGATTATACGTGACTCATTTTACTCCCAGTGGTACTTCTTCTGGCAAAAACGAGAGGCTCATAAAGGTAGTCACTAAATTGTTACTGAGGACGCGGTTCTGCGATTCTGTGACTCAGTCAGAGTTTCATAAGCTATAGATTAAATTTTTATATATGTAATATCATAAACCCTCTATTATGGGTTTATTGTATATTTCCGGCTTATGGGCAGTGGACTACTTTTGCAAAGATGAAATCATGGTCCGAAGTTTGTCCACATCGTTGAAACCATTATGTATAGAGTCCTATTTCCTTATAAGAATCTTTTAAATTAAGAAAAATGTCAGCAAAGCATATAAGATCATTAGTAAGATGTCAAAAAGCATCGCAAAATAGGTATTATGTCGAGGTATTAGTCTATCTTAACATTTGACATTTATATTACATATATATCACATTCACTACCCCGCAATAATGGAACGGACCGTAAACAGGACGAGAAAAGTGATATTTTATTTTATTTTATATTTTGTTGGATCCCACGTGCTGAAATTATGTCGGGCACCTTCATGCAGTTGTAATGCACATGCCTGTTGACACTCTTTTTTTGATGACCTGAAGTGGTTCTTGCGGTTCTTATGGACCTGGCGCTTCAACACCCGTCGGTCGCGTTCAGTGCGTTTTGGAGATCATCCGATGTGGGGCGTGCGTTTTCCGATATCTATAGTGTTTCATTTCTTCACGATATCACCATTAGTTGAAAGTAGCAGTGATAATTTTCTCGAAATTTCGCGAATTGGCATGTCTGCAATGTGGCACCAGCTTATTACTCCTCTCTCAAAGTCACAAAGTTCCCTTCGTTTAGCCATTCTCCATCTACGGCAACTACAGGAGCAAGTTACCACACGGCCACTATTTACGAGGGCTGTTTCTTTATTAGTGCAACTGTTAATACCTCCATGAAATTTCTACATTTCCTTAATGTAATCCCTAGCATTGTGTAGAACTAGTTGCCAGCGATATGGAAGTCGTAGTACAATTTACACTTGTAGTTGCGCACGTTCTTTGTATGGTGCAAATGGAGCGGCCTATCGCCTGCGGAACTTCGGAAATATTTTGAAGCGGATACTAGAGTACACCAGAATCACCATCACCTTCACATTGCTGGGGTTTTAGAGCACTTTTGACTTTCATGGGACCGTATTTACGCCATTCGTTCGACTGGCGTTTGGGTTTGGACTCGTACGTTCGGTCCCATGTCTGATCCATCATTATGGTATGACGTAGGAAAACCTATTCGCGCTCATAATCTTCCAAGTGGATTTGCGTAGCATCATATCGCTGCCATTCTGCAATTCCGGGTACATTTATTGTGAGGTAGGTTGGGTACCACCCTAACGTTTGTACAAGCGAGAAAGACTGGATCCGTATCAAGGTGTACATACAATGTGAGACAATTAATAAACGAGACTGGAGCAATTAAACAAATAAAATACATATTTCTGTATAATATTTTTCAAAGTAGTTACTTTCTGAGGCTACACACTTATTGCATTGTTCATACATGTTTTGGAAAAATGCTTTAAAGTCCTCTGTCCTAACCCTTCCAAGTTCGGCTGTAACGGTTTTATTTTATTTTTGATGTCCTCTATATTGTTGCGTCTTGCTTCTGATAGGGTTTATAGCACCGCCAGATAACTAAGAACCAGGAATGATTCTGGGTTTCATAAGGTATAAGCAGAATAACAAACATGACTTCTCTGTACTCAAAATATGAGTTTATTGGTAATGAATGAAAAATAGAAAGAATACAGTTTTGTGTGAGCTTTTAGCGTAGTGGTTCAGGAGGCGTTTCCATAATTACAGGGGGGTTACAATTTTCTTAGAAGAAGAAGGACGGTAATCATATCTACACAATGATGCCAACAAATTCCAGCTTTCACATCCACAATTACCCACTTTTATGAAATCTTCCTTTTGGAAAAAAAAAACTCAAACAAATACAAATATGCATTATATCAATTGTATCGATAACGCAATAATGTCACTTTCAAATGTTACTTGCACGATGCTACAATATGAAATGTTCAATATTTGACTTACCTTCCAAATATTACGTACTCCGTTATCCGGCTCCCGTCAGCGAGTACAATATGCAAATGAACCTTTCAGGGGAAACGCACAATACTCGACGAGTCCTTGACGCTGCGTCGCATATGCTTCATCAAAATAATTCAATTCCCAAATTCGACCTACTATCATAATTGCTATGGCACAAAGTCTGTAAAACCTTACCAAATAAAATTACTTGTACAGATACTATTCTTACATAGCATATTAATTCACTATCAAAGTCATCCACTCATGCATCAGGATAAATTACATTTCAATATACTACATGATTGATCCTCAGTCACTGAAAATTCCCCTTCCATGACTTCCCATTATGGCGACTGTCTTCCACAGCAAAACATGGAAACAGCTATAACTCAAAAATTCATTTTCAGTCTGCCGTGTATAAAAAAAACATTATTCTCCAAAATTCGATAATTACCTCGATAATTGCTCACTCAACAAGCAGATGGTGCACCCGAGGGAAAGATTGTTTGAGTTCTGGGAACAATATCTCCTGAATCACAGACAAGAATTACAAAGCTCATAAAAAGAAGACATTGTTATCATCAACAAAACCACAAAGCAAATTAAGATTCAAAAGATTTACTACAAAAGAAATAAATTAAAGAAATATCATAGCAGTAAGATAAATCTACGAGGCGCGTTCAAATTTGACCTGGACTTTATTTTTATAAATCAGGAAGCTCCAACACACACACACACACACACACCAGTTATATCTTAAAGAACTCTCCTTGCTTCTCTACACATTTTTTCCAGCGTTCTGGGAGCATCCGGATACCGGTTCTGTAGAAATCTTCAGGCTGTTGTCGAAACCACGTCAGGACAGCCTTTTTCACTTCCCCATTGGAACCGAATCTGTGCCCTCCCAAGAACTCTTTCAATGGTCCAAAAAGGTGATAGTCGCAAGGGGGAGAGATCGGGGCTGTATGGAGGACGTGGTAAGATGTCCCATTTGAATTCCGTCAGTGTGTCCATAATCAGTTTGGCTGCGTGTGGTCTGGCATTGTTTAGCAGAAAACAAACACCAAGGAATCCTGGTCGCTTTTTCCTTAGTGCCGGCTTCAGGGACGTCCCAAAATGTCACAGTAGTAGGGTGCATATATGGTTCGACGTTCTTCCAGAAAATCGACATGAATGATACCCTTAATGTCCCAGAATATAATCGCCATCACTTTCGTTGCCGACGGTGTCATCTTGAATTTCTTGGGTCGTGGTGAGTCAGTGTGTCGCCACTCCATGCTCGCACGCTTGCTTTCGGAGATGGTAATGATCCCTGTCTCGTTGGTGGTTACAACACGCCTTAGGAAGCTGTCACCTTCCTTGTCATATCGCTGCAGCAGCATGGAACAGATTTCCACCCGGGTGGTTTTGTGATCCTCGGAGAATTGCTTAAGGACCCATCTGGCACAGATCTTGTTGAATTTCAGCTTATCGTGGAAGATGGTCTCCACACTTCCAGTGCTGATGTTCAGTATTGAAGCCAATTCTCGGACATGAATTCACCTGTTGTCCCTTATCAGCTCATTTGTTCGTGCGATGATGCCATCATTGACAGCAGTTGCTGGCCTTGCCTTATGAGGTTCATTGCCGGCGGATTCTCGCCCTCCTTCAAACTTTTAGCACCAAGCAAAGACGGATGATCGAGACAAATTTGACTCGGTGAACTGTCTCTGATGAATTTCAGATGCTTTCACACCTTCGTTGTGGAGAAACTGGATGCTTATTCGTTGTACTACTTTGGTCGACACATTGCTGTCCGCCATTTTGTTAAACAAACAATCGGTTGTCATGGCAACCGGATGAGTGGTGCAGCATTTGCATGACAGCTGGTAGTTGCCATCCCAACAATGAATGTTTAGATTTTTACAACAATGAAATTTACAAAAAATAAAGTCCAGGTCAAATTTGAACGCTTCTCGCAAAAGGATAAGATTCACTGATATGTGATGAATCAACGATCCATCACAATATTCTCACATCTGTGTTCTTTCAGACTTGTTTTTACCTTTGGGAAGAAGAAAACGTCTGGTGGAGACAAATCTGGGGAATAGGGAGGGTGATATAGGTCCACAATTCCGTTATTGGTTAAGAACTTGACAAGCACTGCTGTATGCGATCTGGCATTATCGTGCAGTAAGAACAAACTCCATTTTGCCGTACTCGATAGATTCTCTTAATCAGAAGCTGCAAAATCTCCCTATAGTTGACCGTTTGTCCTTGTTGACTGTTTGTCCAGGCGGAATAAATGCCTTATGGATAATACTAGCGCTGTCAAAGCAAGTGATGAGCATTACTTTGTTCTTGACTTTTCAAACCGGAATTTCTATTTTTACGGGGATGTTGGGGACCGCCATTCCATGCTCTGTCGTTTTGTTTCCGGGTCATATTGAGAGTACCAGGTTTCGTCCTCTGTCACAATTGAATCCAGAAAGTTCGGGTTGGATTCTGCAGCCGCGATGAATTCCGTGCAAGCATCCACTCTCTTTTCTTTTTGCTCATCTGTTAAGACACCAGCACAGTTTCCTTTTGCCTAAATCTTAACAGACATTAACAAAAAGTTCTTACCTTCTCGATTGTTCGAACAGTTTTCAGACGTCCCGTGTGTTCGTTGTCTTTCAGCTCTTCCCGCCCATCAAGAAATCTAGCGAACGATTCAAAAACACGTGCACGAGATAGTGCATCATCACCATGTCCTTGCTTTATCAACTTGCAAGTTTCCCTAGCGGTTTTTCAAAGTTTAAAACAGTTTAATGTTTGCCCTTTGTTCCATGTTTAATATTGGCACGTCAACTAATGACTGCGTGCGGTTGAAGCATGAGAATAAATAGGCGCGCGCAACTTTATTGTTGCAACTTGTATCCCCCAAAGATAGTTTATAGATCGAAAACACGCATCGTCGTGGTAGCACATGCATGCTTGAACACTTTCAAACTAGGGTCAATCTAGTTTATTAATTGTCGAACCTTGTATAGCCGTGTTACCACAAATAAAGAAACACTCTCATTAGCATATCAGCTAATATATTTCAACTCCAAGTAAAATTTCATGTAAAGTAGGAGGTGTTCCATTATTGTAGGGTAGTAGATTCAACGTTTGTTATGTGTTCTATACAGGTTTTACTCAGAGTGGGGGGGGGGGGTGTATAGAGGAATTTTCTCCTCAAAAATTTAATCTGGAGGAAATGAGAGGTTAACTTTTTTTTTCTATTTCTATACGATACTTTTTTTTTTAGAAATCCAGAGGCTTGAGTTGCGTGGTTTAAAAATCAATGATGGGTTCAAAAAATGAAAGAAAAAGAATGCACATTCTCTGTTATAAAATGTTTTTTTTCCTGCATGAAAGAACATGAACTCGTTCATTAATTTCAATTCTGTTGAAGATATTTGCATTGCTTTGACAGAAGATGTTGACAGTACCCAACAAATGGCATGACGGATTTAATCGAATGGCAAAATTATCGAGGAATTTTACAAGAATATGAAGATTCTTTTATTGGCAAGAGAAGAATGAATATATAGTATACAGGGTGAGCCATTTTTAAAGTTTTCCTGGAATATCTCGAAAACAACACATGGGATCGAAAAAAGTTCAATAAAAGTTACATGTTTTTTGACGTACTATCCGAATATGCAATAAAAAAGTGTGGGTTCCTATTTAAGATTTCAAGTTGTCTCCTGTCCCACCCCAGGGGGTGGGGGGGAGAGGGGTCTATTTTAGTATCATTCAATTGCCCTCTCCGAGATAAGCAAATTTCATTCGGAACTTTTTTTGATCCCATGTGTTTTTTCGTGATATTCTAGGGGAAACTTTAAAATGGGTTCCCTGTATATTTAAAAGTGTACGAACAACGATCCATGATGAACTCTGCTCTGATCGTCCAGTGTCGGCGAGGTGGCCGAGAGGGCTAGGGCGTAGACTTTCTAGTTCTCGAGTCCGCCTGGTCGTGGGTTCGAAGCCCGCCGTAGGCATGGATGTTTGTGTTTGTCCCGGGCTGCGTACAGATATAACTTGTGTAAAAAGCGCAAAATGACCTTAGAAATCGACGTCAAGAATTTTAATAAACCAACCAACCACGGTGGAGATATAGCTCCACCGTGCAACCAACCAACCGATCATCCAGCATGGCTGTCACTAATAAGAAGGTAAATCGCGCTGAGCCGTTAGTTTAAGATTCCTTCGGAAAAAAAGATGATTAAGGCTACGGTTACACGAGCAGCTTTTCACGCAGTAGGTCTGCGCGAAAACCCGCTATGCAAAAATTGCTTTTGATGCTAATTGAACAGGAAGATGGCGCCGTTTGTGAAAACCTCCAGAAATGTCAAACCTGGATGGAGATGTGACATGATTTGAATGTAGAATTGTTTCAGTTTCATTTTTAAATAATCTATTAATCCTAATTTTTATTGCATTCTTAATTGAATCCGGAATGAGTTTGTAATTGGAAATTGGCCTTATCCGTTATAAAATTTGTATATCCTAATTGAATAATCAGGTCATAAAAAAGGTCATCAACATCCCTGTAAAGGTGCCCACACACGATCATGCCCGGCATGCTGCCAAGCCATTCAGTCCGACTGTTCATTCCAAAAATGATCGTGTATGGGGCAATCATTCCAAAACTGATTACTTGTCATTCCCGGAATGACAAATTCAACCTGTTTGATTTTGGCTTGTCATTCATGGCATGGTAAAGCGAAAAACTGATCGTGTGTGGCGCTATTCATTCCCGGAATGGCATGGGCATGCCCACTGATTGGCTCAAATACGTGTGCAGCAGGAAGTGCCAGTTGCGTTTTGATATAACAGGAGCAACTAGGGATAGAAGTTCTCGAAACCTTGTGGAACTCATCCGTAGGTACTTCAGGAAGTCATCCTTTGCATTAGCTTCGAGTTCACCCAGAAGATTTACATAAGAATATTTCTTTCTTTCTTGCAACCAGCGTTTAGACCAAATGCTCCTTTTCATTTTAGGCCTATCGTCGTCCTCGGCAAGCAGCATTGCAATAACAGTTGCTGCAGACTTCTTCATAATGTAAATTCACTGCACCATCACTGCACAGCAGACTTTGGCGAATAAATTCGTTCAACAAAATGCAATAAAGTTCCCATGGAATGACAGTTTCGGCATGATTCGTGTGTGGTGAATTCTTATCAAGCATGGAGTGACAGTTATGGAATGGCAAGCATGGCAGCAAGCCGGGCATGATCGTGTGTGGGTACCTTTACGACTTCCTATTTATTGTCTGCAACAGATTTTAGATATCTATATTTTCACACATGTCGGATGGGTGCAACCGACTTTTTTAGTCACCCTGTATAGTATACGATTGCTTTTTTTTTTTCTCAAAAATAACTGAAACTAATTTGCTTTTGGTTTACATTAAAGTTTGAAATTAAACACATTGGATTCTGGAATGAATTATTTATTAATCGATGGCCAAAAAATTTTGAACAAGTGATGTGAAGCCTAATTATTAAGGACATTTATTTTGAACGTAACAGTTAATATCAGTCAAATGCTTTCACACTAAAATTAAAAAAAAAAAAATTCAAACAGTGCAGTTAATCGATTTGAAAGTGAACTAGAGGACTCTTGTTATTGTTAGTTATTAAATATCGCTCCAGTTCTTTTAATTTTATTGATTGTTTTTTAATATAAGAAATGATCTACGGATTATTCTTTTAAATTACATTAATAGAAAATATATATAATTTCGGCATCTGTAGACTCTACGGCTAGTGAATATGGGATAAAATATAACAAATAGCGAAATGGGGTGGTATCTCGGACTAATCACAAACATTATATCCTCATCTCAGACAGAAATTAATCCCTTATTTTCGCTAATTTTATTCAATATTACATAAGAAACTGTTTTTATTATAAACTACACGACTTATTTATAATAGTCAAAGGTTAAATGACGATGATTATATAGGAACACAAATCAAACGTAATGGAAGTTCTTTTTTCTTCTTTAAGATAAAACGTGTTGCCTGTTTGTAATGAATGTCGCTGACATCGTTTGTTATTCGGTTTTTGATCGGAAAGAGAGATGGCTTTAGTGGCTTTTTCGCCGAGTCAAAAGACGGGCGTATTTAGTGATCATTTCAATGGACGTCATAATCACAGAGAAGAAGAAGAGAAGCGATAGGGAGAAAAGTAATGGAAGACAAGCCTGATGAGTCTTCCTCCAGAGCGTCAACCCACTTCTTTTTTTTTTTTTTACTTCTACCCTCGTAATTCCCTCCCCTCCGACGCCAGACCCTGTGTCGTCGGGTAAGATGAAGCCGGCGCCGACACGAGTGGAAGAGCGCATGCGCACCAAAGTAACGCGATCAGGAAGAGAGGCCTATCTCCGTCTTCCGTCGCGCCATTACGCTTCCCTTTTCAATTTCCAGTCGAGGGAGTCGCATTAACGTGAGCGTCCCAGCCATTAACCACAGCGCTCGCCTCACTCAAAAAGACAAGGGAAGAAGAAGGAGAAGACGCAGAAGAAGGAGGAGAACGACAGGACAGCGCGACGAAGCCAGCCAAAGATGGATCTCTGGGGAGGCCAGCCGAGAATCACTGCTTCCTTTTTTTCGCTGCTCGACACTTCGCAAAGTTTCTCGGCCCTTTTGGGTTTTTTTGTCCCCTCCCTCCATTTTTCCTTAACCTTTTTCTCCTTTCGCTTCCTTGCATTTATTCTTTTTTTCCCCCTTTCACGTGAAAATCTGCGTCGTTTGCATTCACTAATGTCTGCTTAAGGGAAAGCGAGACCACTTCTTTAATACGCAGTTTTACCAACACACATTAGCTAAACATGGTTCCTATGAATAAAGAACTATTGATAGATATATAATAAAATATAAAACTTGAACATAATTATTTAAGTTGGATTTTTAATTACATTATTTATCTTGTGGTTTTGAGAATCAATTATCAAATATTGTTTTTATCTTTCAATAAAGGTAATGAATAATTTCAGAAAACCTCTCCGGTATGAAATATATATATGAAAATATGCATACGAAAACATAAGTATTTAGTATTATTCTTGTCGTCGGATTACAAAGCATTGCGACATGCTTGGAAAAAAAGAAGCGTAGTGTAAGAGATTGAAGTACATGATGAAATCAGTTAAACCTGTTCTCACATTGATCAAGCTGGTTGTGAAGCATGCCTTTGTCCTCACTGACAGTATCATACTTACTCCATGCATAAAGTATATTGTCAGCCAGCTGTGGAATCCTCAAAAGATATGCACGTGCAGCGTGGAAGCGTGAAATGAATTTAATAAAACAGACAAGGTGTGTTTAATAAAGAAACTTCTAATAAAGTTTATTGATTAATAACCAACAAGCAAATGCGAAAACAATTTCTTCTTAGAATTCGATTATCTTAGTAGATGAATAGAGTCAACATTAATGTTATTATTAATATTGTTATTATTTACTCTAGGTTGAAGAAGTAGATTTGAAAATGTCTTTTCAATATTTGAAACTAAACCGGCCTAAAGCCTCCGTTAACTTTAACCGGCACTTTAGAAACAGCAGAAGATCCTTGCTAAATATGACGTTGCTTCCCAATACTACAGGTGCTGAATCCTCTTCCTTCTCGTATCCCAGCTTGAGGACTTCAGCGCAGATATGCCTCGCAAATTCAGCTCGAATCCGAAGCGGCTGCTGCGGTCCAAACGCGAACAGCACTCCACCGGAAAACTTGAACTCCAAGCAGGAAAAACAAAGAAATATCCAATATTAGCAAATATAAATATTATAATATTTGCAGACGGTAAATTCTATGGCCTCTGAGCAATGTTTAATTATTAAACTATAAATGTTCCAAACTACTCCATCTAATTGTCTTTAATATTAATGCCAACAATTAACAATGCCACACAATATGCAATACGGGCATCAAAACTATCCGTACATCCCAAACAGAAAATTAGGAAATGATCCTTTCGCCAAAACTTTAATGATAACCCAATCAACAATGATTTCGACTTAATTATTTGCCCCTCAATATGCAATTCGGGCTTACACATACACTAAGTTATATGTATGAAAATTTTTACGACATAAATCCGGAAGTCTTATAAAATTTCCTATGGCAACAATAACCATACATCCATATTAAGAGAAATTGGAATAATGCCTCATTAAGAGATTTCTTCCACGGATATCTTGGTCGCTTAAATTAAATGCCAAAGTAACAAGACACACTAAAATCTATCACTTCCTTCAATTCAGCGCAATAGCCGACTGCTTGCACACAAATGGAATACACCAATTAATTTTACGCTAGGCACTGTTGATTCTATTTCAATTCAGGACGCCGGCACGAAACCTCCGACGCCCGTTTCAAAGTAAGCACTTAAACTGTACGGGAACACTCCATACACCAAGCTTCTCTCGGCAGAAAGTTTTAGCTCACTAAATATTTCTCGGCTGTCTTGTGTTACTCTTATGCTAAACAATAAAGGCCTGAACTGACTGGGGATACTTGAACACTTACACTGGTATAGTGAAATAAGAAACTATTACCGTAATGCTTGTGTCCGTCAAATTCGGTCCGCTCTACTACGACGAGGCGAGGCCGATCCAAATATCTCTTCGGCACTCACGCTCTTTGCTGCGGCCGTCCGGCTTCTCTGCGTTGTCGGCTTAAATTAAGTAAACAGAGGTCATTAGCATTATATTTACTCCTCACTCCGCTGTGCTTTTCCAGCTCGTTAATTCCAAGCCCCGCCTGAGAACCATGGTTGAATTTCCCTTGTCCAGCGACATTCTTCAAGCCTTCGCTTATCACCCAGTTCAACCGCCTTCCCACGTTCATCCGCCGTCGTCGGAATCACCTTCTTCTCTGATCTCCACCGCTCTCCCCCGTTCTCCATGTGGCTCCGTCTCGCACTTCGCGTGAGACGCCAGCTCGAACCATTTTCTATTCCCGGGGTGGGCTCCTTCGCTTTCGCCTTAAATTTACTATTGAAAAATATCGGAGTCGCGGAATTCTTTTTATATTTCGAATTAGATCCAAAATTCCGTGACAGCACGACTTGGTCTCCCAAACTGCCATTAGAAAGAGTTTTACAGCTTTGAAAGAATATACGAGGGTCGTTCGGAAATGATTTACAACACTATTTTTCATAACATTATCTATTATCGAATTTCATCTACAATACGTGATTGCAGTCTCGCAGTGCATCTCGTTATTGACAGTTGTGCCTTGCGGAAGCCAGTCCATGGGCTGTACGCCTGAGCTGTCCCAGAAGGAGATGGCTATTTGCTTGCCCGTAGATGGAGCAGCGCGAATTTCTTCGGCCGAGAACTTCCTGGATATTTATAATGCATCGATGGGCGTTTCTTCTCTGGTTTCCGGAATAATACCATGACTTGTCTCCAGTCACGAGCTTCTCCAAAAACTGGTACTTTATCTTCCATCTTGTCCACATGCTTCCTCACTTCACAATGACCAGATGTGTCGAGTACTCTCTACTCATTGTGGCTACATCTGGCATCTAGCGAGTACATAAAGTGCTAGTATCATTTCATATCCCAACAACCCAGCATGCACACCCACTGTTCCGTATCCGCAAACTGGCACCATTGTAAATCGATTACGAACGACTTTCGTATATTTAACTGTAATAACTGGAAATCGTCATGATTGGTGCGATTACTGGCATTCACTGCTTTATACTAGTGTATGTTGAAAATTAAAATTTTTTTTATCGACTTTCACTGGTATGTATCTGTAATCGAAAGATCGCGAATAATAGTAATCCTAAGGATACGCTTGTGTATGTAGAAAATAAAGTAAGCATAGACTATCAAACTCGTCGCAGCACCCTTTGTAACGCACTTTTTACTCACATTCATCCTTTTTTTGGCTTGCCACTTGGACACAGCGAGCATAAAGCCAATCAGAAAGCTAGAATGAAGACTCTCTCCCCCGTAATACTTTGCATTTGACAGGGCAGAGGGCCCAATTGATAGGATACACCATAGTTGTTGCTTGCAAAATCCAAACTATGCAATTAACGTTTGTCGAAAATTTTTAGAGGATATTAGAAAAACTCTTATTTCCAACATCCATCAAAAGAAAGCAGTGAATACCTGTAATCGAGATAGACTACCGGTAAGCGGAAGAATCTTCATCTGTAGCCATTTGCTTTTCACATGCCAAGCAGCATCTCTGCGTCGATAATTCTAATTTAAAACCAAAAACATTTGCAGCATAGGCTTGTTATGAATACTCGATCTTCGACGAAGACGAAAAATCCAGTGCGTATCGGATCTGTAGAAACGAGATGACCATGCTATCGGCTCATCTCGATCTGTCTTGGAGCCTATAAACGGTCGCAATAGTTGAGCATTTCTCCAAGGCAATGAGACAACATTGAATTCTAGAGACTCTTAGGTAGTATGATTCGTACGTCATACTTGCGTATGTCTTTTGCTACATTATAATACTTTAAAACATTATATACATGTATTTCTTCTGTATAAATGTAAAGGTAAGGTAGAGATATCGCTCCCCGTTGACTTATCTGTCAGTAAAAACAGTACTATCAAAGCATAATAGTGGCGAACGTTTTCCTTATTAAATATGTTTTGTTTTAATTGCGGTATTATAGAAATGTCCAAAAGAGGCTGTGATTGTAATATATAACTGATAATATTCAGTTTCTGACATATTGAAGGTAATCTCACGTTAGCTCATTTCCTTAGACCCTATTATTGTTGTTTGTCAAGCCCAGTGCTTTGCTTTAATTCGGTCTCCTGTTGTTGTTCGTAATATGGCCCCCGAAGTTTGTAACCAACATTCTAGTTTCATCATTTTATTTGCTGGTGAGTGCGATCGTATCCGTAACCGAGGCAGTAGAGGCCGTGTACGAGGGAGAAGCAGTCGTACCAGAGCCCAGGGCTACCGACATTTCGTTACAACTCACGACGGAGAATGCATTCCTGCGATAAGTCATGATAGAGACAATAATACATATTTATTTATTTAGTTAGTTATTTATTTAAAAAGGGTTGAACACTTACAATGAACTCTCCCGGAACCTGTATGGCCAGCGGGCCGACATGTGCGGTCTCTGGAGGGGGCGTTAAATTACAGTTAACATTATATTACAGAATAAAGCATGGGTTACAGAAATATAAGGGAAAAAAGAGAAAAAAATATTTTATAAATATTATTATAGCTTTTTTTATGGAGGACAAGCTGGACCATGAAGAGGTTTCCAGCAAGATAATATATGTAGAGAAAAGATTATTAGAGGAAAATAAAGGGGCAAATAAAGGGATATTATAAGTAGTAAAAAAGAGGTTTAAAAGATGTTAGTGGCTAATTTGTTAGTTAGAAGTAAGTATTTTAATAGCTTTGTAAATTCTGAGCTCGTAGGGGATGTGCGGATTCGCTCGAAACTATGAATTCAGGAACTATTTCAAAGCAAAATAAACACATTTATTTCAAAAATGCCACACAATAAATTAACAAGTGAACATTAGTATTGAAGAGTAGTATTGGAGTGTCCCATAATCTTAGGTCCACCCCACCAAAGTCTTGGATGTAGCTCAGAGAATGCATTGAAATATTTGCATATTTGTTAGATTAGGTAACCACGGTAACAATAAGCTATTATCGGCAGCTCAGCATGCATTTTCTCCTAATCGTAGTATGGATACGGCTTGTTATGAATCGAGAGAATGAAAAAAATCTGGTGAGCACTGGAAAGTAAGGTGCATGACACAAAATTTCAAGCCTCTAGATCAATCCTTTCAAAAGTTATGGCGTGTGATATACACATTACAGAGTACATACATACATCTGTACCGACGTTAATAGGGTTTTAGATGATGCTAAAACTCTAAAAACGTGTTTAACGGATTCTTTAACCCCGCAAATCAAATATCCAGCAGATCTCACCACTCTCCATAGATGTAAACGTTGAAGAGTGATGAATCCATGGTGCAGCAATCTCCATTGGAAGCTAAACATAGTTCGTTCAAAGGCAACCATTTTGACTGCCTTCAAAATGTCCGACCACGGATAATCTGATTGTAGACAAAAGATGTCGGTTGGGGTATTCAGACCAGTCTCAAGTGATCCCATTGTGGGTCCATTTGACGCAATCGGGGGATGAAATTCTTTAGAAAGTCCGGTTGTGTAAGAGTTATAACCACCGGCAACGAAGTAGAAAACGGCAGCTGATTCACCTTAAAAAAGAAACGCAAATGTAAAAACACAAAGTTTGCCCAAATGGGAGGAGGGAGAAGAAACACCCGAATCATAGCAGTCATCCTAGCTACAATTAAAGATGATTGCAGATCGGGCAATCCGAGTCCCCCTCTCTCAAATGGGGTAAAAAGGTATGCTGAGCGAAGCGGGTGAAAACGGATGTTATTTCCCCACACACAATTCATTATTGCTCTGCGTTCTTTTTCCTAGATCCGATGGGATGGCAAGGTGAATAGGCACTTAGCGCTTAGTACTGACAAGACATGAGTTTTTATAAACCTCACCTTGACGAGCATCGAAGTAGGGAAACGAAAATTCTTGTCAAGGCAGGTGACACATTTATCAATCACTTGCTGCCAGTGGTTAGAGTCTTTATTCGGTAAGAAAGAGAAGACGTAGCCTAACACTGTCACTTGGCCACACCATGTCATTGGGAAGGTCTTCAGACTGTCAGCAGACCAATTCCCAATAGCAATGCCCTTGGACTTGACGAGGTTGATGGAGCTCCCCGTCGAAGCACTAAAGCATTTAAAGGTGACATTAAAGATGTTCACGGAATAAGCATCAGATGCGAAGAGAACCACATCGTCGGCATAAGCAAGCGTCCGAATGTTGACCGACGCAATAAGTAAGTCATATCCTCGAACATCTTTGTGGCGATTTAAATACTGAAGTAATGGCTCCAAATAGAAAATATATAAAAGAGGGGACAAAGGACATCCTTGCCTAACCTCCTTTGACAGTTCGAAGAAAGACGATGTGGAGCCATTAATCGCCACACATGATGTGGCCAAAGCATACGGTGCGGAGATTATCGTAGCAAATTTCTGAAAATGAAGCTGGTGAAACACTTGGAAAAGAAATTCGTGATTCACTTTGTCGAAGGCCTTTTCCTGGTCGAGACTTAACACTGCAAGAGTTTGATGACGAGCTTGCGCTTCTTCCATGACACACTGGATAGTGATAAGATTGTCCGTCATACTGCGTGATGGTATCGAGCAGGATTGCCCTGGGTCGAAAAATTCATTGGCATACAGTTTCAACTGTTGTTGGAAGACCCCAGTGAAGACCTTCTAATCCGTATTAAGAAGAGTTATCGGCCTCCACTGGATACCAGTTCAGGGTTTTGCACTTTGGGGAGTAATAAAATTCTCCCCATAACGAATCCGCTGTGATGGAAGAAGGATCACTAATAATTGAGTTGAATACTTGCACCAGTAAAGGGCCAAAAAGTTTCCAGGTTGCGATGTAAAAGGAGTAAGTGATGCCATCCAAGCCCGGACTGGATCCATGACGACCGTCCTTTGCTAGAAACTTCTTTACTTCATCTTCAGTGAAGAGGCGGGTGATGAACAGGTCAGTTTCCTCAGAAAAAGGTCTTAGTGCCTCTATCCATTGCTTCGTAACGTCAGATGGAACAATTGGGTTGGCGAAAAAGGATGCGAAGTGGAAACGGAAGTCTGACAAGATGTCGGAATCAGTCTCCATTACCCTGCCTTCTAACTTCAAACGATGACAACGTTTCTTATTAGCTCGTCGACTCTCTTCAAAAAAAAGCTGCTGATGACATATGCCTGACGTCAGCAGCCCAGGTAAGTTTGGCCCTGAGAGCTGCGCCGGCCGCTTTACGGATCATTAGGGCATTGATCTCGCTCTTCACCTGATTGATGTCATCAACAAAGTCTTCCCTCGGGGTGGAACAGCGTAGAAGGCGCAAGATCTCTTGTAGCATGACCAGGTGACGATGGCGGCGTCTAGCAGCATCCAACCCAATTTTCCAAAATAAACGCTTTATTTTAGTCTTAAATTCAGTCCACGAAGCTAACGTTGGAGGCAAATTACGGAGATGTTTTTCCACAAACTGAACGAACATACCCTTGTATTCTTCTTCGTCGAGTAGAGAAACGTTCAGGAACCAATTACGTTGAGAAATAATACCTACAGCTGATGCTGGAAATGGAGGATTCCATGACCACTTGATGGCACTGTGGTCAGAGAACGAACATGGAATGACATCCATCGTTCCAGGTGTCCCAGCAAAAGCTTTGTCTACGAGGGATAAGTCTGGTCTTGATGACACATTGGGCCTATCGATGGAATGTAGAGCCACGCTGATTATTACTCGAAGTCTTTGTCCAGAGATCGAACAATGCATTTTGCTGACACAATTGATATACATGTCCAGACGAAAAGATGTTATATTCGTCTGGATGGCAATTGAAGTCCTCAGCAATCACTACAGGTAACGATGTACACAAAAAAAACTGTCCATGTCGTTAAAAAAAGTACGTTTCTCTACTACGTCACATGGTGTAAGTGTAACGCCCCGTTTTTCCGGCAACGCACAGTACAATAAATAAAATTTATCTCACCCCCTTATTAGTTATTACCCTGAACAGTAATTAACAAAGCTCTATAAGAGTAGATTTAAATGCTATATGTATATATTTTTATCTACAGGATATCAAATAACTCCATGTACCACGCCTTCGAGATACAAAACAATGCTTTATTCCTCTTATGATACTGCTTTTTCTAAATACAAGCTCATACATTTGGGTTCTCTTTTCAGACAGGTAAAACTCAACATTCAGTTCTAACTTCTGTTATTGTTTTTTGGCATAAAACTTTATGAGCTTCACAACACAGCGGGGTTTCAACGCATAAATACTTAAGATAAAACATATTACCTTGTCTTCAAGTAGGCTCTAGTATCTTTTATACAGGTATAAAGGCAGTCGCATATGTCTTTTTTTTGCAGAGTTTCGCTCGAAAACAAAAAAAAATATTTATATTAGAATATTGCTTACTTCAGACATTCATGACTCTAAGCAAACTAAACATTAATTATACATCCAAAATTCGTTAGGTTTGGTCATCTAATAGTTCAATCTATAATCAATTCTATATGCAACCCCCTTTTTTTTGGCTTAAGAAATCTTTCCATGACGACTAGTTTTTCACAGTTTTTGAGTACGCCTCGGGTAAGGTATTAATAGTTGTCATTTACAAAGCTGCAGTCAAGATAAGTCGACGGGGGAGGCACAGGTAAGTCAGAGGGAGGGAGGGGATTTTCTTTTCAGGTTATGGTTAGTGATTTTAGTGTAGGTTAGGACCGCCAAAATTACCTACTTCCTTGCTTGATTATGTCTTCGCCTTCTGAAAAACTTTGGTCTTGCTTCGTAATTCCCATAGGACGAGGTCTCCGCCATGTTTTGAGTAGCATCTCTGCGCTCTAGTATCGCCTTGACAGCTTTTATTGGTTTCCAGCCCTTCCAAATTCCTTGCGCTGTTGATGTGGGCCGTTTTCTAGCTACCTAATACAAAACCCAAAAACACTTGGCAGTCTATTTCCAACACAAAATTCATGGCCATGAATGATTTCTACCTTACCAGATTTTTGGGACAAGTTCGATAATTGTAGTACGTTATCCTCTCGTTCAGATTTCAGTTTCGAACATTGTATTAATGACGTGTTCGCGGAATTTAAATGGATACATTTAAAAGCTTCCATCTGCACATGAATGATCTGTAGCCTGTCCATTTCTTTATTATCGTGTCTTTCATACACTCAAAGATATCCTGGACTATCCGCACAGGTCCATGTATATCGGATGCCATTCCCCACATGGCATCTTAGTAAAAAAAAAAACTAAGATCTCTTCCAAAAATACAAAAAAAGGGAATCTCCCTACGTCTTCGAACGACCACGTCTCTTTTTCTTCCTCGAGGTAAATTAAACTCAACAACGTCTGCATCGCATGAGCTCATTGTAACTTTCAACAATCCCTCGGATCCTTCTCTTGTTTCTTTTAAACAATACATTTCTAGGTTAACAAAGATATCTCCGTTTTATAAGTCTTTTAAATGTCAGTTTTCTTTTTTTAATCCTTTCATTTTAATTCACTCTGGATAAACAATTACGTAATTAATTTCCGCAGATAGTATAATATCGTTCTTTAACTGAAACACTCTGGAAACTCGGGGTTCTAACTATAATATTAAAAAAAGGCAATCGTGTTAGATCATCGTCATGATCGTTTTTTTGAAAGCTCAATTCAATAATAATAAAAAAAAACACACAACAAAATTACCGCGCGCGTTCAGCAATTTTGTGGGGTGTTACATAAGCACATTATGCAATCGGAATTCAAAGCCGGATGATGAAATGTGCGTCGAAATCACCCTATGCTCGCAGTCAAACACAATTCACCACCACCAAAGAGGGGTTAAAAACGATGGTAACAACCCCCATCCCATGTGGTGATGAAGAATTGATAAAAAAATTGTCCGTCTGGATATTGACTGCGAAGACCAGTAATATTGTAAAAACGTTGCGAAGGATCTAATTTCACGTCTTGTAGGAAAAGAATATCTTGCCTGTACAGGGCAATAAAAGTTGTCAAGACCGATTGCTTGAAAGAAGAACCAAGTGATCGTACGTTCAGAGATATGACCTTCGTTGAGGAATTAGGATGTCTATAGATCGTATACGACTGACCTGTATCCAATAGAGACTTCAGCCTTTCAGGTGTTGGATAGGCTCTGTTGCTTCCTCCTCGGGGATCGAGCTCGACCCGAGGAAGAAGAATGGCTGCGCCGACGATCTGCGCAGCTGTCTCGCTCGGTGGAGGAGGAAACGTTATACCCATCCCTTCTGCTACGATGTCGTCTCGATTTCTTGCGTGGGCTCTTCCCCGTCGTAGGGTGATCCCGCTGGCTTTTTGCTGATGGCTTTGACGTACCAGCTGATGATGCTAACCTGGCTGGAGAAGATGAACAAGCAATCCGCAGTGGTTGCGACATCGATGCTTGCGCTGGCGGAAGAAGGGCTGGAAATTTTTCCGCTGCAAAACACCGATTCGGAACCCAGTGACACGTTGACTTCTTCTTCTGCAGAGCTTTCCTCTCCCACCTTCGAAACATCGCCGATGGCTGAAGAAGGGGGAAACAACCTCTCGAACCTTTGGAGGCGGTGGAGGAGGTGGTATTTCTTTCCTTGGTTCTGCAGGGAGAGGCGGCGAAGATGGAGACGCTTGCAGCCTTCGAGGTGGAGGTGGAGGTGAAGGCAGCGAAGCTCTGCGTGGCACAGGCGGCTTGTCAGGTGATGTCATCATCGATGTTTTCTGGGATGGCATAAGTCCTCTCCGGGCAACGATGAAATTTGCCCACGATGCGCTGACATGTATCACATTTCTTGAGGAGAGGACAATCCTTTCTGACGTGGGATGGTTTCTTACAGTACCAGCAGCACTGCCTTTGCCCCTTGTAAGATACGGAGACACGGATGTCCTTATGAAGGATCAAGTCCACTACGATGTCGCCGGTTTCCTGCAGGAGAGAATCCGGATGCTGTGGATACGAGACTTTCCGAACCTCCCCAAGAATTTTTGCCATGTATTCCTTTGTGTATTTTTCTGCCATCAGCGGCGAAGAGCCCCGGATAAGAATGGGAAGATATCCGGGTTCCGCATAAATCAGATGGACGGTGGTTCGTCCAGCTTGACGAATACGGCAGACACGATCCTGTCTGCCACGTTACGCTGTCGGCATAAAATCCTTGTCTCGGTCGGGGATAACCTTTGAACGAACTTAACAGCAAGATTACCAGATAGTAAAACAGGAGAGATACGCGTTTTCGCGTATAGTTCCTTCATAAATGCCTCTACGGCGAAGGGGCCATCAGAAATCATCATCACCATGTTCTCCATGGTGATGTGATTTAAAAGTTTGTAATTTTCGGGGGAGGGGAGGGTCACTCACTTGCACAAAGGTCATTCTCACACACACGCGTTGGTTAGTTGCTGTGTGAAAAAATTCATAGTCCAAATATCACACAATCGAGGGCACTATTCTTTTAAATTGCCTTCAGCCTTCCTTCCACTGCTCGTCATCGTCGGCCAATGCTTTCTGATTTCTCTTTTCCCGTTCCCACCTTTTATTCCGATTTTTAATGTGCCGCTCTTGCATGTTCCTCGCTTCCTCAAATGAACGACCTGCTTCATCTTTCTCGAATCTTGCGATCGTTCTACTTCTCCTGATGGGTGGCGGGCACCTACTTTTCTCTTTCTTTACTTGCTTCTTCGGTATTATTCTTCGTCCCCTTTTCTTTAGATAGCGAGTCGGATCGTCGATTTTCTTTGCTTCTCTCTTCGTTCGAAGCGGCTATCTGACACAGATATCTACTGTTCCCGAACCCTATTAGCCAGGGCCATATACCGAGAATTGAAGCGAATTCAAATCGGCAGCCGCATACCTATAGACCTTGCCTGACGAAAAAATCGCCACAAGAGGGAGACGGGTCGGTCAGTAAAAAGACTTCCGGTTTTACCAGATACTCAGCATCAGCATAGCGTCCGAGCGAATTTGAGAGTGATTTAAATTTAAGAAATGCCAAATAGTTGTGCAAAAGTGCATTAGAAAAATTAATGGGAAAAATATGGCATGGGAAAATTAATGAGCCGATTCTTTTCTGTATTTTCTACTTCTTTAGGAAACGGAAGACGATAGGATCAATTTCTTTTACTTCCTTGGTTAACAAATGTTGCACAAACTGTTCTAATACAAATTTTCTATCTGAGATTAGGTTCTTTCGATTTTCACGAGATTTACAACGCCAACATGCATGGATTAATGCCGTAGATCAAAATAACTGGGTGCAAATTATTTATTTACTAGAATTCCATCTGTCACATGACGGGTATCAACCGTATAGGTTGAAGGGTAAAGAAACGAAAGTGGAGCATCAATGGTTTTCAAAACTTAATATTCTGCAAAAATATACTATTTATCTGCAAAAAACATTTTTCAGTTTATTTATTTAATTCACAACAATGGCTGAGTATTATCTTACCACAACAATCCCTGGCTTTGGACTGACCAAGAGAATTATTATTTTTTTCAGTTTATTTATTTAATTAAAAACAATGACTGAGTATTGTCTTAAACCACAACAGTCCCTGGATTCGGATGGATTGTTGTAACTTTCTTTGTTGGCCTCGGACGGAACAACCAGAGCACCCTCCTCCCTTGAAAGAAAGAGCTCTTGAGAAAAAAGATTTTTTTTTCCTCTCAAGAGGAAAAATAAAATAAAAATGTAAAAAAAGAGAGAAGATTTTATTCTAAAGTAATGATATGATATTTTCTATGTAATAAAAATGTTCATTCCATCTTAGAATAATTTTTTATTATCCATTTTAAACTTAAGAGAAAAGATTTTTTTCTCTTTTTTAGCTCCACAAGCCAATAATAAAGGCTTGGATAATTGATAATTGAAGGAAGACTGAGGAAGATAATTCCTCATCCAAATTTCACCACAAAAAGTAAGGCATAAATGGCTAGATGTTCTGTATCGTATATTACAGTCACTCATTAAGTGGCCTACCACTGCCAAAGGAATTTGCCAAAAATTTTTCAGAAACCAAAATATAAAAATATAAAATGCATTATCGAGTGCTCTGAATTGTAGATTCCTTGTCTCCTTTTGTAACGATAAAACTGTGCGGCACTATGTACTACACAGAGGCAGGAGCAGGCTAGTCTAGAGCTGACAAGCTCACAACAGGAAGCACTGTTGCTCGCGGAAGTGCTCGTCTGCTTATTTTCAAAATGGCGGTTTGTTTACTATTGGGCAAGGTCTATATGAAAACTCTCGATTTTTGGAAAGAAGAGAGAAGTCCAATACAATGGTGTCTTTAACATCGTGACTGGACACGTGAAGACTGGAAGGTTATGTAGTCTGAAGAATCACGGCTGATGTTTTGTACCAATGGTAAACAGAGGGTTTGACGGAAGCCCTGTGAAACAATGGATCTAGCATACCTTATCAAGAACTCAAGGTTCTGGCGGTGGTGTCAAGATATGGAACTTCTTCTGCTGATATGGAACTGGTTCCCTGGTATTCATCGAAGGTCGGGTGCCTTCCATAGACTATCTGAATATTGTTACGACCAAATCCATCCTGGAATGCTACATTTTTATCCTACTTGGGACGGCTTCTTCATGGACGACAAAAACTACTATTCATCGCGCACAGTTGGTTCATCAGTAGTTAGCGAGCACGAAGATGACCTCTGTCATTTATCCTGCCATCCCAGAGCCCAGACCTAAATCCCATAGAGAATGGCCGGCCAGGTGGCCGAGAAGGGCTAGGGCGTAGGCTTTCTAGTTCTCGAGTCCGCCTGGTCGTGGGTTCGAATCCCGCCGTGGGCATGGATGTTTGTGTTTGTCCCGGGCTGCGTACAGATATAATTTGTGTAAAAGGCGCAAAATGACCTTAGTAGTCGACGCCTTAATTTCTATAACCTCCCCATAGAGAATGTTAGAACGTGTTGGAATGACAAATTGACAACACTATCATTAATTCTGCGAGAATAAGGAAACGTCTAGTGAGCCCTAGTCTTCTATTGACTTACAAGTAGTTCAAGACCTTATTGACTCTATGCCAAACTGCATAAACGCTGTAATTCGGACGAAAAGGAGTCGAATAAAATATTAAACAGATGTTTTTAATTCAATGGCCTCTGTCGTCTACAGCTAACTGCGCGATGCTCTCATCGGAATGATTTTCTTTTCTTTTAAACAAAACACAGTACCTAAAACCCAGATAGCCACATAAAAAAGACATTCTAAGCAAAAAGTTTCTTTCTTTTTATGCGTAAAACTCTTCATTTGACAGGGTCAAAATCAGTTGAATAATGTTATTAGACGTGTGCAGTATCGTAATATTTAAGCAAACGATAAGTGTTCCTTATTCACGTATCAAGTTTGATATATTAAAATTATACTTTGAGAAGTATAGGAAGCGTATTAATTTAGAGCAATATTTTTTTTTATTTCAGTTCATTCTTTAGTGTTATTTGAGAATATTATCCATTGCGAATAAAACCGCTAACATGGTAAAAACAAAAATGACAGGAAGTCAGGTTTTTGCAAAAAAAATTCATATGAACATAGGCCTTATTCCAATTAGACACAGAATTAAAGTTTTTCTAGTGTAGTAGCAAATAGATAAACAAAATAATGTTATGAACAAAATAGATAAACTAGTTTTTTCTTTGAGTTTAATGGGCGCGTCAACAGCTACGTCATTTTGCGCCCCAAGACTAATATCTTTACACAGTGTCACGTATTTATGAGCAAATGCACAGTGGAAACGTTAGAAATAAGAGAACGGACAATAGAGTATAGCTTTTAGCTTAATTTATTTAACAACAAAAATTGATTAATTGAGTACAATTAAACTATACAATGGACGGGCTATGATCTTGCTTACACGCAAGAAACGCGTGAGGACATTGCCTTGCCCGATCTGAGCAAAAGAACTCAGATTTACACAAAAATTGATAGAGCAGATAAGAGAAACGCAGCTCAATGCAGTAAAATTGCATAATTAGCTAAAGCACTGGAGCGGTCGTAAAGACGCACTACCAACTAAATGAACAATTAAAGTTATTGGGATACTTTAATTACCAAAAATTTATAAAGAATTAGGCCAATAATAACTGATATTGTAATGCCCAAGATCGGTAAGCTTAATTACAGTGGGACATCGCGGAGACAGTATTTCTTCTGGAAGAGCAGGAACATGGGAAAGAAGAGAACTCTCCAGCTAGCTTCCTCGCTGCGTGTCCACAGCTGCACCGTACGAAAACGGCGACGCAATAGCGTTTAAAGTCCGGCTTGAAGCCTTTGATAACTAAAATAGAGGGAAGAAAAGCAATAGGAAGTGAGAGACGTGTAACGGTCTCTTATCTTAACCTTACAATCTAAGCGAACGTAAATGAGGAAGGTGCTCGGCTCGACTGCTAAGAGGAGGATATAATGCATTAATGGCAATTCCCTAGAACAGCCAAACAACAGCATGAATAGCACTTAAAGCAACGCTCTCGAGCGGGAAGATTGAGGTTAAGTATACGAGCGAGACTGAGACTAAAGGTGAGGGCAAAATTTACTAGCCAAAAAATGACCCACCTTGAGTAGGAAAGCAGGGCGCCCAATCCATGTCGCTAGAAGGCTTCATGCTTCCAGGAGGTAATCCAACCACAGGTTTCGCTGGGAATCCAGGAAGGGTCCAAAAAATCCAGTAGCACTAGTGAGGAGGCGTCCAGGTTAGCTGCGTACGCAGAGTGTTGACCTCGCTCGGAGCGGCTACGATGCTGAAGAGGGCGGAAGGCGAGTCGGGCGTCTGGCCGAGAGTTTGGGTCTCCGTCGTGAACCTTCTGAAACCACGCAGTCCTCGTCGCTCGGCAATTCGAAGAAACGGGTCTCACCGGTCGAAGCTGCAAAGCTCATATCACGAGAGAGAGAAACAAATAAAGTCCAACATAAATGGCCAAGAGTCGCTCGCGGGGCTGGTCGTATTTCACGGGCTGAACTCTCATGTTCGCACTCTGCAAACCTTGACGAGCTCTTCGGCCTCCTGCGGCCACGGTTCCAGAAAATTCGGTTGTGAATCACGCAATCGATACGATTCCTCGAGACCGGAATTTTACGTAACTTATTCTTTCGGTTCCAAGTCTCGTCTCCTCGATTTGAATCTTCCCGCTCAGAAACGTCGTTTTCTGCAACTACGACGCTTTTCCATGCGGACACCATCTGAGGTGGTGTTATCTTATTAATATTGTCAAGAGATGGCGACGCCGTTTCTCCAAGCTTGCTCTCCGATCGAGAAAGACGATCGGGAGCCTCGGTTAAAGAGTCTGTCACCACACTTGGTGACACATAGTCCAGAGAATTCAACATGATTATTTTCGTTGACGCATCGGGGACAAACACAACGGAGTAGAGAACTAGAAAGCTTACGGTTACCGGGTCGGCTAAACATAAAAGAGCATATAAAATTTAGTATAGCGGGTGCTCAAAATGTGTCCCTTGAGCCTGAATAAAACCACAGCACCTATTTCGAATCGGCCTCGGTGGTTCAGTGGTTGCGTGGTCGTCTCTGATGCCCGAGGACGCGGGTTCGACCCCGGCCGAGGATGACGAGGATTTTTACAGGGGGAAAATCCTGACATCACGCACTTCCTTCGGAAGGGAAGTAAAGTCGTTGGTCCCGTGTAGTCGTTTGCCGGTTGAAGAACCCTTGGGAAGTAAAATTTGCGGCCCCTATAACGCCGTCCTGAAATGACCATAGCAGTCGACCAACCAAACCAAACCACGAATCATAAACACGACCTATGGCAACCTTATTGCGAATTTGGTTGGCCGCATCAATTATCCGTTATATAACTGTTAACGAGTATTAATGTTAATGTTGTAGATTATCTGTTTTAGGTGACCCCAGAGATAAAAATATAAAGGATTTAGATCAGGTGACGTCTGTGGCTAAGCGATAGGACCTCCACAACCAACGCACATTCCCTGTTGGTATAATGCATGCTTCATTTTGGGATTATTGTATTAACTTTGACTCTGTCAACAAACAAGCGATTGTCAATTGCTAACAGATCGTATTTTGCGTTTTTTTATTGTAATTACATGTATAGATGCCATTTCGATGGCCAAGACCGATATGGCACAGATCTAGTCGCTCTCGAGGCCATCGAGTCGCGAGTTCGAATCCCGCTAAGGACATGGATGTTTGTGTTTGTCCCTTTATTAACAAGCTTGGAAGATCCAAATAAAGCTTCAGTAGGCTGATACCCCTGATTGGTTAATTTTCAAATAGATCCATTGATTATTTAACATCTTCAACATCGAAAAGGTAAAAGATGAATAGAAAAGAGAGAGATTAAACAGGCACAGATTTACTACTTTTCAAAACTCTGATCTTATATTTCTGTAACGAAATGAATAGGACTTATGTTTATAGACAGTTATCACTAAAAATGTTCTCACCAACAAAACACGGAAGTTTGTTACACTCATTGTGAACCATCCTGTATGAGTTTGCAATTTCATAATGTAAAGCTTATAGCTAGATAGAATGATTCAGTCTATTTATTTGCTGATATTGATATACATTCTCTAGTAATATTTATGGATAAGCTTGATAAACAATTAAAGTTTGGAAAAGAGCTTTTACATGAGTTCCTCTTCTCCGAAGACCTCATTAATCTTGTAGCTCACGCGTGATTTCCCACAACGTCAATGAAGGCAATGCGCCGTGAAAATCTACAGGGTTGTGTCATGAATCGCACTCGGATTCCACATTTCTGATTGTTGGTAAAGCGTTAAAATTTTTTAAGAAGAACCTAATTTGATTTAACCATTAGCTTGTAAAATTTACCTAGAAGCTTCTTTGTCGGAAAAATTGTCTCATGTTTTTGGTATTAACATTGCAGGTTATTGTCTCTATAATGAATGATTTTATTTTTAATTAAGAAAAATGAGATTAAAAGAAAATTAAAATGATAAATGACATTTTTAAGAAGATTAACTGTTTAAAATTATTAAAACTTTACTGCCAGTGATGATATATGGTTAAATTTGTTTTAATTATTCTTAATAAACATCCTTTTAACGGAAAAACAGGAGCTACTGTATTTCTATCTCGCTAATCAAAAACATAGACTGCTTTCTCTTGCCATGGGAACAATTATATATATATTTATGCATATATAATAAAAACGTTGCAAATGATAAGAAACAGAATGGACGAGAAAAAGTGACTCATTTTGAAATCAAGGAAATACGAGAATTCTATCGTTCTTTTCATTCCGACTTGGTCTTAGTAATCCAAATGAGAGCCAGATGTTCTTTGTTTCCATCACTTTTACAGACAGTTATTCAAATTTCACTCAAAGAGGAAGTGAATTAAAATTAACATATTTAATTATTTAATCGATTCAGTAAGGGAGATGTATAATTTATGTATGCAAATGCTGTTTTTGTTTGCTTCCGTATGGCAATCGTTATTCAGAAAAAGTGAACCGAATGAACTTTTGACTTATGGACGTAGCAAGCTAAAACTATGATTTTCAAACATTTAGAATTAACGATCAATTTAGAGTTCGTCAAAAGTATTTTCTACACTTTGCTAATGAGTAGTTGTATCGAAAGAAGTAAACTTTTTTTGATATTAGACAGAGTAAGCTTTAACTCTCTGTACTAAAGAAAAGAATTTGCCTGTAAGACACGAAGGCAACAGGAAGAATCTGACATTCCGCAAAATTTTTCGCGAGACAGCATTTTGAAAATTTTAACAAAATATTTTTATAAACAAGCTCATTTTTGCATAATTTGGTTATTAAAATAAAACAATACATTTAATTGAACTGGATTTTACACCTCCAAAAGTAATCTTAAGCAGTTCTAATTTGCAATGGGATTTTGAAGTTACATAAACTCGATTGTAGATTATGAAATGTTATGTTATGTTTTTCCTGCTTACAAAATTGTGCCAATGCTAGCAAGATTTTCCGATAAAATTCCTGGATAATCACCTATTGTTTAATATCAAAATCAATAACTAAATTGATATTCAAACGGAGGACGATGAATGAATGGTCGGATGTTGGCTAAATTTAGTAAGGATAGCAGGAAATAAGTGATAATGGTAACTGCAAGTTAACGATATGATTTTATTGTACTATCGCTGCTATAGAGGAGTATGTTAGTCCAACTTCCAAGAAGAGATTGGCTGAGAATGACACTCTTGACCTTTGAATGTGTCATCCTACGCCTCATCAAAGCAGTTCCGGAACAATAATGTCAAACGATAAGATTTCCTACATTCAATATAATATCAAAAATATTCTGATACTCATATGTTTTGGAAAAAAATACTTGTACGAAGTGGAAACGCATCGAGTATATCATCATCTAATTTCTAGTAGGTCTCGACGGAAATGGCTCATGATCCTGCAAAGCGATTTCATCCGAGGGATGTTTTATGAGGTGAAAATCAGAACTCTGAGGAAGTCACACGAGCAATTTCATCTCATTCCTGCACATGTATAGAGTGAAAGGATCGATCGTGTTGGAAGAAGCAACGGTCATTTCCATAATAGGCTACTGCTATGAAAATAATGTCGAGGTGTACGGGAGTTTTTCGTAGAACATGCACTGGAAAACAGCCACATGTTCTAGTGGAACTCCTGCCCAATTTATCTTTAGGAAGAACACAGTCTGAGAAATATCGTCGCCAGGCTGTTGCCAATCACAAACACGTTTATCTTGCCTGTGTTAAAGTACAGCCGTGCCAGTTCAAACGATGTATGGATTGTGTGCACCTGTTCTGCCACAATAAATTAGACCGAGCAACTTTCTGCGAATAGTTATTTTACTAAATGAGTCAACAGATGTATTTCCTACTTCAGCACCGATTAAACAGCAGAGAAAAGATTATAGCCTTTTAATGTTTCATACAAGGGCTTTTGTGCGTCCTGACCGATATTTGATGTACTTACTCTGTCCTGCTTCCGTCTCTTCGCGACATCAACTACCAGAGCTATGTCCAGCATGTCGGTGCACGCTTTAACATCTATGGGGTATGGTGGCAGAATATCGACCGGATTACCACCGCTAATGCAACAACAACGGATACAGCGCATCACATGGGCTCGTGAATATGTTACGCGGACCTTGGAAGACTGGAAATGGGTTGTGTGGAAATTAGTTCTAGTTATCATGGCTGATGGAAGGTTCTGGATGTGGCTCAGACTCCAAAAAGGCGTGGACCCAAGTTGTCAACAAATGGGATCGAGTGCTTTTGCGTGGCATGATTTGCATCCGTTGGTCCTCCTAGACAAAATCACTAAACAGTTCCAGTTACGTATTTGCCCGATGGAGTCTTCTAGCAGGATAACGCTCTATCATCGAGCTCGATTGTACAGAATTAATATGAGGAGTAACAAGAGAGTTCCAACGATAAGTGTGGCCATCTCGCTCCCCAGACGTGAACCCCACTTATGTGTCGGAGAGGTCCTGTACACCTAAGATCCATCACTTATGAATACTAGAAAACTTCGGTTGGTAATCCTGTTGGCATGGATTAACAGCTCATCAGAGGTCTTCCAACCTCTTCTGGAGTCGGTGCCAAGTCGAGTTACTATTCTTCATGGGGCAGAGGGGGCCTGATACGTTATTGAGCAGCTATCCTATGATTTGGCCTTTGGATAACGCACCTTTACGCCTATCCATTCTTTGCACGTATGCAAATATTTGATAATGTCCGAATACTTTTGATAACTTCAGTACATTTTAGTGGGGACAGATTTGATCTTACAAAATAAATTTTAGATATAAAAATCTTGCATTTTACCTTGAAAGACATGGCATTGTTGATAACGGCAGAAATAGGATTGATAATGCTAATATTTAGGCTATTCTAATATGGATCAGCACACTAAATGTTAATTCACTCTATGTTCCACTTTGTAGCAATCGCCCCCAATTTTCAGTATAGCTTACCTATAGCAGAGGCATTTTGCAGATCATGCATAGCAGGGCTTACTTCAAAGGATCTTAGGAAATTTTGTAATGTACCTTTAATTTTTACAATCTTTCAAAATTTTCTCCACCACACATAATACATTTCTATATTCTTCGAAACCAATCATCTTATCAATTTTTCCATGTTTCTTCCGGAAGTTGGGCACACATCATCCATGCCTTCAAAAACGCCTATCGCTTGAAAATCGGTTCCCTTTCAGTTTGCTCTTCACGTGAGGAACAGCGCAAAGTTACATGGAGCAACATAAGGACTGTATGGAGATGCTTAAGTTTAATTATCCCAGCATTTCCCAAATAGTCGGTGCAAGTTTTTGACCGGTGAAAAGAAAACAAGTATTCAGTCTTGAGCGTGGGCATATGATTAAGAGCGCTGGAAGGAGGTTAGACAGACATTGTTCAGCATGCCATTTTGCGATAGCTATCTTCTGAGTTTTCAGCACCATGCGGGCAACAATTTCCATCAGGATAATGAAAACAGGAATCATTCTTTTTCTCAAAGTACTTCATTTCTTCACAGAGACGGACGCAAGTTCATCTTCAAACACCCACATCTTATTTTGTGCTTTAATAGGAATGTCGTAGTAATAAAGCCATGTCTCGTCAACTGACACAATGCTTCTAACATAGCGAGATGATCTATCTTCAAATTTCTTCAACATCTCTTGGCACCAAGAAACGCATCATGTCATCTGATCTTCATTTGGATGCGGCATCCAAAGATGATCTTGATCAAAACTTTTATTGAAGAAAGTTTTCTATCTTGAAGATGATCACGAGGATTATTATGAATTGCTCATACAGGAATATTCAAACTCTCTTCTATTCATCGGTGCGACAAATTTAAGTTGGCTTCAAGCATTTTCTGGACTGCGGGGCATCCACTGGGTTCAGATTTTCTCTCTGAAATTTCGGGGCTTTCTGAATATAGTAACATGATGACGATAGTCCTCCCCCAGAACAGGAGCCATTTCTTCAAAACATTGATCAACACTGAATCACGAACAAAGCTGTGGTGGAAATTGATAGATATTTTTTTAAGCTTGCACGGTTCGCCACTAATGCTAGCGTCCACTGGCAGAAATAACCTAGTTATTTAGTTCTTGATCTTTAATATCCAGGTTATCTGTGGGTGTCCATTACAGAAGATCCAGGTTATAAAGAAAATCTGGTTATTTAACCTAGATTAAAAAAAAGTTAGGGAAAAATACCTTAGTTATTGACGTCATAACTGAGACAAATGAGTCATAATCGTGATATTTTCATCTTCGTTTAAAATGGCGGAAGATTCCCTCGCTTCGCTCACAGACAAAAATTTTGCTACGACACTATTTTGTTGTGTGTTTAGAAATAAATATAGCGAAAGAAATCATAAATTCATCGCCGGGCCTCTTACATATTACGGGCCGAAGATATTTCTCTTTTGTAAACATCTATTTATCTTACTTGTTAGTTTTATCGCTATTGAAAACATCGTAAGCTGCGACCGACGGCCCACTTCGATAGCAAAGGCGCCATGACATCACAAAATGGACAATATGACGAGGCTGATGCGAGAACATTAAAAACATCGTCATAATAAAGTACAGTGAAACCTCTGTTTAAGACCACTCCTCTAAGAAGACCACCCCTCAAAAAGATCACTTTTTGTCGGAACCGAATTTATGACATGCACTTTTCAACGCAACTTTAAAAAGACCACCTCTCAAAAAGACCACTTTTGGTGGTCATCTTAGAGAGGTTTAACTGTAGCTCTTTTCCTCTGCAGTGGACACCACAAAAGGTTTGAGTTTTTTAAAAAAACCCTCAATCTTTATGTTCTAGAACTTAAATAACTAGGATATTTTTGTCAGTGGACGCGTAGCATAGCTAACGCTGAGCATTCTATCTTTTGCCAACAATGCAGGCTTAAGGTTGTCTAATGCACGTGCACATTTTCCTTCGTGAAACAAACAAACGGTTGCCGTACTGAAAAACTTCCCTAGTGTCCTTTGTAAATTTTGCACAGAACTTGAGCTTTAGATATACCTTAAATGAGATGTTAAAAAAAAGTTTGTACAGAAAACTATAAAAAGGAAGAGCTTGAGAAAATGTAAAAATCAATCAACCGGTTGCAAATATCATTTTTCATGCTGTTGTAACTCATGGTGATCAGACATTCTAGTAATAAACGCAAAACGTTTAGACAAAACAAGACTATTTTAGATTTTTAAAATAAAATTTTTAATGTTAATTTAATATTTTTATTAATACAGAACTTCAATTTAGAAAATGGTAAAAGCTAGCAAAGGTTACACCTTCACGATAAAAATTCATGTCAGTAATGCAGTCTTTTGATTACACTCACAGAATATTGAACGGACCAAGGCGTTCTTTTCTTATGAGTATTTGTGCGTGCAAATATCATCGAGTTGTTGTTGTTAAGAATAATAATAAAAGAGATTATTAACATCATAAATATCTTTATAGCTCGTTTTGGCGAACGTGATGTTCATTACATCATTTACATAAGGAGGAGTCACATTCTGAGATATCGCGGTGTGACTTTGTCATCAGTGATGACAACAACAAAACGCAACTACAACGACGACAACCGGGTTTCACCTAATTCCAGTTTACGTCTCCAGTGTGATAATCTATCGAGGAAGGCACGCAAGACGAATAATTATGTTCTGCAACGACAGCAACAACAGCGTTCTCTTGTCATATCGTGGGATTGAAAGTTTTTTGTCTCTAGCACTCGTCTCCCATTGATTCGCCGGAGCCAACATTGTTTTTTCGCTCGGCGTCGAGCGCAGTCGAGTTAATGACATTGACGGCTTCAAACAGGAAGTGCAAAGAAAGTGACGCGCACGTCATACACGATTCTGTTAATTTATCGCAAATTTAACCGTGAGCAATAATTCAACTCGCAGGAAAAGCTGACAATTATAAGCGACTTCCGGTACACCCTTCTGAATTAGACGTACAGATCAACAGAACACTAGGCGCATGTATTTGTTTAGGTAGCGTATCGTGAAGCCCAGCAATATTTTTATATGTCAAAAAAAGCTCTGAATTATTGTGAAAACAATAAAATTCCTCAAATAATTAATAAAAAGCTTTATCACTTTGCAAACAAACAGCACTCATTAAGTTTCTAATGTTTTTCTTCAAGAAAGAAGGGATAAAATTGTATAATTTCAGAAGCTTAAGAAAATATTTTTTCAGTTGCTTAAAGGAAACAAGCAATTTTGTAAATAAAATTATTTAAGATAATTTTTTTTAAATTTAAGCAAACTAAACTGTTAAATAAACTAGCTAAACCTAATTTATAAGAATTAGTGATAACCTATACTCAGTTGATATGTCTTAAATTAGATTTTAAAAAAACAACTTTACATTAGTGCCATCTTATTTCTTAGAGCTAAATTCAAATATTTTCTTTTCTTCTTTACCAAACTAGAGACTAAAAATAAAACTATCGACGGAAGTTATAAATTTTTTCTAGGATGTATCCCTGAATATTGGCCATGCAACTATCAAAATGATTTAATAGGTATGCAAATTTGCACTATGGCATGCAAATTTGACATGATCTGCCACAAACAAGAATGGAGTAAACCCTTTTGTAATATTTATGGCTCTATAAAGCAGGAAGTAATAAAAACGAAGGTGTTTGATCCAATCATAAGTGATCAGAGCAATGACTCGTTTGGGGATAAGAGACAACGGAACACAATGCAATGGACATTGGGCTGTGCCATAGGCTGGAAGCTATTGGAAAGGCCTTAAGTAAGTAAACGGTGCCGAGGAAATCCATTGTTAAAAAGACTGTCATATGTTCATCGGCTAGTCGCTGAACAATTAGGTATCATCTGGCCATTAGCTTCTGGCCGGTTAAAAATTTTAAGTTAAAGAAAGTCAGATGAAATTCAAAGTGATTTTTTTGTAATCTTTCATTTCTGTGAATGACACTCTTCTCTACTTTGGAAAACCTTATAATGGAATGGGATGCAGACATTTTTCTTCTTAGTATATCTGATGAATATTTTCTTCTGAAATGCAAGACAATGTTGTACTTTGAACAACTATATGGAAAAAATTTAGGTAAGTTTCAAAGACCTGGGAACCAGAATAATTTATATTAAAAAAAGATATTAAATTACGAGATGCTCGTAGCTTGTAAGAAGTTTATCTAAAGGCTTATTTTTCAAATACCGTGAGTAATTTTGTTTCACTTAATTAGAACGATTTTCACCTATCAACAGTAATTCAATTAACCTTTTTTGCATATCAAATACAACACGAAAATTGATTGAATGTAATGTTGAAAGTTTAGACGTTTCAAATCTAAGCAATGATATCACGAGAAACGAATTGGAAACTGCTTATTAGAACGGATATGGATTTCTTTTTCCTTTTTGGGTTGCATTTTTCGTATCCTCTTTCCCTTAGAGCAAAAAATCTGTTTTTGTCAGTATGGTAGATGAGGTGTCCACGGTAAAGAAACTGGCGTGAAATAAGCGTGTAAATAGAAATTTGTGGTGCCCCAAGCCCTTCTAGCTAAAGAAAAAATCTAAAGGGACCACAACCAGAAGGAAAGTTTTCTTATATTACTTAGAGTTATATATTAAAAAAGTTTAGATTATCATCAAACAGCGCATCTGTAAGTTAATGTAAGCAAATATATTTGTAATATTTGTTATTATTAACTGATTTAGTAAATAAATCACTCGATGGTCCGAAATCCAGGCTATTCAAAGACATTATATAATTTATTGCTATGAATGATAAAATATTATAGAACACAATGCAAAAAATATTTAAATGGTTGCTGTGCAAATAACGAACCGAGAAGGCGTGACCAACTGTATGTAAATTAGCTACGGACATGAAATGCGTGTTCTTTTGACGGTCTCGAGTGTTTAGATTAATTTGTTTGCAGTTATGGTTTAGCCTAAGGATATCAAGGACGAAGTTATTTACTTTTATGCAAAAAATAACCAAGGATTCAATAGAAGCCGGATTTACAGATTCTTATGATATTTCCTCTCCATAGTTTTTGCTGTAATATTTTTGTAATAAAAATAAAACGATACTCACCGAAAACGATTTCTATGTATTCTATCATTCCGGAGATACATGCTAATTTTCACATATCTCAAGCGAAATTTATCCATATCCTGATTTTGGACCACCCTGTATACAGCGTAATTGCCTTTGATCATGCTACTCACGATAAGATTTGTCGGTTCTATCTATCTGGAGGCAATTTATTAAAAGATCTTTTAGAATTCTCATTTTCGTTATTTCATTGCATATAAAAATGTTTTTATGTTTTATTTATTTGTCTGTTGTTTTTTTTTCTTGCTTATTACTGTTTTCACGGAGTGGTTATCAATGTTACATGTAGATCTCTTGGAAAATTGATATCATCTCAATATTATCTAGAAATAGTAGTTGCTCAAAGCATATAAAAGAGTATCCTCAGTAAATATCATTGAAAGAAATGCCATTGGAAATAATAAAAAATTATGAAATGATAAACAGTGATAGAATTGTATTAGCCACTAGTTGCCAGCAGAAATCAAACGCATTTCAAAGATTTTTACAGAGGTTATGGGAGTATGACAGAATGTAAAATATAGCACTACATATTTTTTGCTCAAATCTCAACCAAATGTCAGTCAATCCCAAAAGTAGTGTTCCAGTAAAACGAGATTGAAATCTTATTGAATCCATTTAAGATGTTAAACAAAAACTATATAATCGGCTTTCTGGACTATGCCATTTAGAATTCTAGGATGGTAGAGGCAAAAGAAAATTAAATTCTGTTTTACCCTCCCCTCCAAAAGTGAAGCACGGAACAGAGAATTGGATATTACTATTTTACATCAAAATACACATCCTATCCTGTGATACAATTGGTATCTTGTGAACATGAGTAAGCCCAAAGTGTTTATTAATGACAAAGAACGGAGAATATTAAAAATGCTTAAGATAATGATCCATCTTGGAAAGAATCAAAACAGTACAAAATTAATGTTTTATTAATGTCTAAGATGCCCTTCTCTAGCCTGATACATGCTAGACATCGTCGATTCATCCCTTCAATGAGGCAACCAAGTGTTGGTGAAGGGAGCATTGCCACTCTTTTGGAAGAGCTATTGACAGTTCTAGGCGTGTCCTGGAAGGAGGTTGAAGAGCTCCTACCGCTCTTCCGAGAGCATCCCATAAATGCCCGATAGGTTTAAAGTCAGTAGAGAATGCAGGCAGAACATTCGCTGTATACCTTGCTGGCAGAGATAAGCATCCATCAACTCGTGATCTATACGGGCGGGCATTATCATCCATTAGAACGAAATCTGCGCCTACTGCACTGGAATAAAGTCTGACTTAATGATCAAAAGGGATCATCTCGTTATCGTAAGGCTCTCAGAGTACCGCCGACTAATCCACCTTTAGCAAATCGACCAATCCACCTCCAAAGGAATGGCGCTCAATTAAATTGATGAGGTGGTATCCTGTTCTAGGTTCTCTTCAGATCCGCAGACAAATGTTGTCTGGTTCTCTTGAGAATATGGATTCATCTATAAAAAGGATGTTGCTCCACTTATCTCTGGTCCAGTTTACATGGTCTTCACTCCATCTTAATTGGTCATGTCTGCAATGACACACATCTCGGTTATCATCGTGCATAGACTCCTTGCATATCCAGTATATGACGCACAATACTTATTGGTAACCTGTCTTCTTATGGTTGCCATTACGTTGACACTGTTGATCGACGGTTACTTCTTCTGACAGTTTGCTAGGTAGCAATCTTCAGAAGAAATTGCCACTCTAGAACGGCCCGAAACAAGTCGCCTGCTGACAGTTTCTATGCTTTGAAATTGAGTCCATCACCGTGACATCTTATAATGGTAACACAATGAAACGGTGAGTTATGTGATGGATTCGCCGGCAAGCAGTCTTCCAATGATTTTTCAGTGTGTTGCGACATTCAAACGTTTTCTTTCTGACATGATGAAGGATACATCTATCCTCGATTTTCTTGAAACTATTCTCAGCTAATGTGATAACCACCAGAAGGAAATACTCCTTTTATCCAGCTGATTACTTAGCATATATCTGGCTGGTCCAATCATTATTTCAGAAACATTTCCACATTTCCATGTTCTGATGCAACACCGCAAACAGCTTGTTTGAAAACTACCAATTGGTTTAAATATTGTCGCGAAATTTGCATAACTTTTGGAGAGGAGTGTAAAATACATGTACATAGATATTCCCTTCACTTCTCAAGAATTTAATTGAATTTTTAAAATTCACAAATCTGTCTTGTTTTTAATTTTTAAGAAAAGAAAAGCAAAGCAAAAGATGTTTCATAGCGTATTTCTATAAGGTGTTGAAAATTGAATAGAAGACAGAGGAAACAGGCCTATAACATTTCAGTGTCACACTATCCTTTAATTTGAAAACACCTTTTTCTTTTTTGATTTCAAATAACTACAGAGATCTATTGCTTCAAAATTTAAATGGGAAGGGTTTAAATTCGCTAACTTTTGCCTTTGTTTAAAATCTGAGGAAAAGAGTTAAAGAAATAAAGGGGAAATGGTTGGTGGAGACTGATAGGGAGAGCCTCCAGGTCATCGATCTAGTACATACTCTCCCAGGCAATTTCTTTTCTGCTTTTTTTGTCCCTTTGCAAACGGGATAACTTTCACGGGTTCTTTTCTTCTTTCATAAAAAATTTAAGAAAGGACATACGATGGAATCTATAAAATAAACTTATTTGCTTATTTCAAATTTAATAAGGAGTATAATACATGTATAAGTAAGGAATAGTAAATAGAAAGGGCTAAGGATATAAAAATGCTCTGTAATACATTATGTAAAGAATGAGGAACATTTTTTCATTTTTTCAGTACAGTATATTTAACTGACATCTTTGAAATTACGAACATAACTCATTATAAGCAAAAGAATAAGCACTTTTACTTTTATGTTATTGCCTATAACATTTGATATACACAGCCCTACATTAATGGAGCAGACAGTATAGGTAAGGGAAAAGTGGTATTTTATTTTATTTAATATTTTGCTAGACTTCCGCGTCCTGAAATTACTACTGTATGTTCCGATAAAGAGCTTTTGGTTGGTTGGTTTATTAGAATTTTTTAGCGTCGACTACTAAGGTTATTTTGCGCCTTTTACACAAATTATATCTGTACGCACCCCGGAACAAACACAAACATCCATGCCCATGGCGGGATTCGAACCCACGTCCAGGCGGACGCGAGAACTAGAAAGCCTACGCCCTGCTAGAGCTTTTGGACATACGTGTAGTTTCTAAAATTTTCCGATAAACAGCTTCCAATATTTTGGATTACTCTTGCTGCAACACATAGCTGGACGTCAATGGATTTCAGACATGTCTCACTGGCCCTCGTCGACGATCAAACTCATCCCATAAATGTTCGATTGGGTTAAGGTCAGGGCTTTGTGAGGGCCATGAAGGCGATTTACATTCATGTCTCTGTGCCACTGCCTGACAGAAGCCGAAACATGACATGATGCGTTATCGTCCTGAAAGTAACAATCCTCGTTACCATAAAATTCCCAAGCATAGGAACCACCCGATTGTCCAAACTTTTCTTATAGGCTTCAGAATTCAAATTGCTTTCAATCACGTACAAGGGGCAATCAAAAAGTTCCCGGAATTCCTCAAAAGACGGCGAGCGAGCGATAAGATAGCGAGCCCACTTTTGTGAAAGGGGGAACAGCAACTCTGCTCACAGGCGCAATAAGGCTTCACTGATTTCAGTGTGCCGTTTCGTTGCTGTTTCGTTTGAAGTAAACGTGAGTGATGGTTATTTGTCGCAATGTCGCAATTCAAACATATGCGAACTTCATGTGCAAATTGGGCTGTTACGGGCCATTTTACGTTCAAGTTTTGCGGAGGTTGCGCGATACAGTTCAGAGAAAGCAGCGCGACAAGTGGAAGGGACAGTCGTTTCTTCATCACGATAACGCATCGAGTCACATATCACTCGGTGTGCAGTAATTCCTCGCTAACAAAAACATTCCTGTCACCCCTTAGCAACCGTACTCTCCGAATCTCGCGCCTAGTGACTTTTGGCTATTTCCGACTTGAAAATGGGCTTAAGGGGACATCAAGTCGAATGTGACAGCCGAGCTCCGGAAGGCTCCATAAGAAACCTTCGACCGATGCTTCCAAGAATGGCAGCTCGATGCAGCAAATGTGTGTGTTACTTTGAAAGGGATAACGTAAACGTTGCCTTATGTCCTACCATTAGAGTGCTATACTGTCATTCCGAGAACTTCATGACTGTCTCTTGTACAAGGATCCAAAGTCATGCCATGAAAAACATCCCCACGCATCACCAAACTTCATGGTTGGAACGATACGCTCAGGTAAGAGGCGATTCCTTGGCATTCGTCATACCAAAACACGCCCATTTCACTGAACAGAGTACAGTGTGATTCGTCACTCTACAAGATGGTTTTCCACTCTTCGACAATCCAAGGTTAGCTTTCCAAATACCACTGGCCTTTATTAGGCTTGTATGCGGCTACACATCCGTGAATGCCGAATGTATGCAGTTCCTACAGCAGAGGGTGATGAATTTTGTTGCCTGTTCGAACTCTTTGTTGATGATCTGGAGCAGTGTCTTGTGTTTTTTATGAACGTCGCGCTTCAGCACGCGTCGGTCGCGTTTAGTAATTTTGGAGATCATCCGATGTGGAGCATGCGTATCACGATGCATGTAGTGTTCCAGCTTTTCAAAATATCACCAAGTGTTTAGGTGGCTTTGATAATTTTCCAGAAATTTCACGAATAGACATTGTGGCACACGATCCCATTCCCGCAACGTGGCACCCGATTATTACTTTTCAAAATCACTAAGTTCTCTTCGCCTAACCATTGTTCATCTACGATAACATTACACGAGCAATTTACAACATCAAAACTATAAAATCACATCAGCTGTTAACTTGCGAGCGGTTTTCCAACGCGCATGTCAGATTTCATATAAATGAAGAGGTGTCAGCTGCATTAGTCTAGGTAGTGCATTACAAGATTTACTATTCCCTTATCGTTTATTTACACGATTTAAAAGGTTTTTCACAGGAATACTCTAACGTCTGTTGCATCAACTTCAATTAAAACGACTCTAACTCTCGGTTAATTAGCGATCGGTTAAGACCTTCAATAGGGAAACGTTACACCAACCCTAGCTATGGTCTCGGTTAGCAAACTGGATGTAATATGAGTAACGATGACTGATTGGTTCCTTTTGCTCCAGCAACTTCCAGTCAACATGGCTGATTGTTTTCAACAATGACATATATAAAATATCTTCTAAAATATTTTTAGATTTTTTAATTCTTATGATTGTTTTAATTCATATCGTTGGTTTTAATTCTAAAATGTAATAAGTAATCTGTGTCGTTGGTTTTCAACTTCCTCTGTCCAATGAAAGTTTAACTGGGCGTGTACAATTAAATTTCCCATTTCAATTATTAGACATTGATTATTTTACTTTGTGACATTGTTGATTTTACTTTGTAATAATATCTAACAACTGAAATTGGAAATTTATTTGAGTACGCTCACTCAAATATTTGTTAAATAGAGAATAATTCATATCGTTAGTTTTCCATTAGCTGTTTGACAATTAGCTTAACCAAATAGCTTATTCAATTAATTAAAATTGTATTTATTTGTTAGAATATTTTTCTAAATACTGAAATGATTTTCAATATATGCATTTCATAAATCTTTTCTCTTCGTAATGCCATTTTGTTTTGCTAATCATGGAGCTAAACAGTCGTCCTCTAACGGTTAAGTTAAACGGCTACTTTATCTCTGGCAACAACTCCTAGAAAGAAAGCCTCGCAACTGAAACGTCAAAATTGATACATCATCATAATTTACCAATAATTAGCCCTAAATTTGATTGAGTGACAATGTATGACGCTTCAGTTGTGAGGTTTTCTTTCTACACTCCATCTAGCCTTAGTTTGCGCGAAATATGATGGACATTTCAATTGTTTAAGTATTGTTTATTTTTTGTTGTAACAATGTCCAACAATTCAAACGGCCATCACATTTCGCGCAAACTAATGCTACATGGACTATAGGAGGTTGCATCTGGTTAGATACTAATTACGCTTGGGTGCAATGGAAACAATGGGCGAGGTCAAAAATGCAAGCATCGAGTTGGGTTGAGTCGTGACCACCGAGAGAGAAGGCCTCCGCATTGAAATTTAATACATTGTTACATCATCATAGATAGTGCTAATTCAGGGCTTATTATTGGTTGAAATACGAATAACAATGCACTACTCTAGATGATGTAACAATAAAATAACAATTTCGTGAACTGGCCTTTTTGGTTAGATGATGTAACCGAGTTGAGTCAACGCCTCCTATAAAGAAAGCCTCGGCACTGTAACGTCATACATTGTTACATCATCATATGTCGACCAAATTTAGAGCTTATTATTGGTAGATATGCGGTTAACAAAGGACGAAGTATGATGATGTAACAATGTATGACGTTTCAGTGCGGAGGCTTTCTTTATAGGAGGCGTTGGTTGAGTCAACACTACCTAAAGAGAAAGCCTGAGCGCGGAAACATCATACATTGTTAAAACGTCATAGGTAGTCATCTTTAATCACATTTCTACCAATAATAAGCCCTAAAATATGACTAGGTAAGATGATATAACAATGTATGAAATTTTCGCGCTCAGGCTTTGAGTAGAGGTGGTGTTGGTTGAGTCAACACCACCTGGATATAAGGCCTGATAACGGAAAAGCCATATATTGTTACATTATCATTAGTCGACAATTGTTAATCCTATTTCTACCAATAATATGCCCTAAATTTGATCGATTTATGATGATGTAACAATGTATGACGTTTCCGTTATCAGGCCTTCTGTCTAGAAGGTGTTGGTTGAGTTGGGTGAAGCAATGGTTATAGCTCGATTGTTAACGTATTGTTCACTATCATAGCAACAATGATTTTCTTCACTAACTCAACTGGGACTTGAACGAATAGATATTTTTAACTGGCGTTAATTTGGTAAAACCGGCCGTAAGAGATGTCATAAATATGGCTGAAAAATTGGCAACAATGGGGTATCCTATTTCCAACAGTATATCTTACATATCCGCATGATTTAAAGCTCGTTTTTAAGTTCGATTTTAAATTCGAATTTTAAAGTATAGCCTTGTCGTTTATGGCGAGCTACTAGAAACTCTCGTAAGAAATAATGAAACAAGCATTTAAATTAAAATTAATTCATATTCATTCCTGAGTGATATTTAAGAAATTGTCCATTGCAAATAGAAACCGCTAAATAGTACGAGGCGTGTTCAAATGAAACCCGTTCGAGCCAAGTAGGTATGGTAAGAAGAAGACAGTGTACAGGAAACATAAGCATATAGAAAGTGTAGTGTTTAATGAAGAGTATTGTACATATACTAACTGCTTAATTGAAAGTGGACGCTTTCGATTTTAGACGTTTTCTTGAATATCTAGAAAAATAATTGACGAATTATCCTGAAACTTCAGGGGTATAAAGTGCATGTTACACCTCATATATTTCAGGGGAGGTTTTGTCCCGAAGGCAAATAGAGGGCCAGCAACAAATTGAACAAAAAATAATGTTTGGGATCACCCTGTAAAAAAATTTCTAGAAATGCATTGTAGCTGTAGCATGTGCTTATGAGGCTTATTTTACTTATCTGTGTTCATTTGTATGAGAATAGTACATATTCATGGAAAAACTGGGTGTCCACAAATGATTGTCCTGGTTTCATGATTTTATTGTAAGTGTATTATTTACATATCATCACGAAACTTTGCAAATACGTAGAGCAACTATCCAAGTTTTTTTTGGGTTTTTTTGCAAAATGTCCGGCAGATCTATATTTCCGTTTGTGGCCGCTAGAGGGCTACAGCTGCAAAACTGATGAAGCGCTCGTGTCGGAAATGATGATCAAGAAAGCTGCCATGGCCTCCACGCTTAACCCCTTGTGACTTGTTTGTATGGACTTAGTGTTTGTGCTGCTGGTATATGAACCTGGGGACTGTCAATTTAAGCAAAAAATCGGTGATACAAGCTAGGTAATGGCAGATCAGCCGATAATAGCAGCACAAACACTAAGTCCATCAAATACCCCCATACAAACAGGTCACAAGGGGTTAACCGTCTTACGCCACGCCATTTTTTGAAGGAAAAAGTGATTTCTGTGATAACTCGGGAAACTTTTTTTTGTAAATTAATAAATGATCTTTTTGGACCAAAAATTTTTGTAATAAATCGGAGATGTTTGTTGGTTTATAGCATTTATTTCATTTTCATATAATATATTTCAATTTTTTTGAAAAATTAATAGAAATCGTTACATAATGTCACAGAAATGCAAGGTGTTTTTGAATTGAGTACAGATTTTTTGGGAGATGATAGAAGAGGTCCTTAGAAGTATTTTTTGTCATATGAACATGGGTTCCCCGCAGCTCCGTTTACTTACAATACTGCATTGAACAATCAAATAATACAGCATGCCGGATCGCTTGATTTTGATAGCCAAATTTTTTTCGTGGACGGTATTTCCCTTCTTCCGAAACAATGGGATGCGTGCCTAAACGCCTTCTTTAGAGAAACGTGTGTACAATACTCTTCATTAAATACTACTCTTCCTATTCGGTTGTGGTTCCTGTTTCCTGCATTTTTCTTACAAACCTACTTGACTCGAACGGGTTTATGTGAACAACCTCATAAAACCAATAATGGGAGTAGTGGATTTTGGCGGTCATGTAAAGAACTAATTCAGGCTATTCTCAAGTTTCTGTACATGTATCATATATTTCCAAATTTCATAGTTTTATTTTCATTTCTTTGGAAATCAAAACGCTTTATACACATTATAGAGGTTAAATCCAAATTACGTATTGTCCGGCTGTGAGTGTCAGCTATTTCAATATCAAACAGTCAAGTTAATATGATGATCACTTCTCTCCTAATTTTACTGTTTCAAATATAAAACCAAATAAGATTAGGCAAGGAAATTCATTAGAGTTACAGTAGTCATATTTTGCACTATGATAATGCTCTTTGCATGCTTCTCATCAAATATAAAAACAGGGAAAAAATCCTTATATACCAGTTGCTATGAAACGTGAGCAGATTTTGCTATTTGTAATGGAAATCAACTCTTAACTATTATCTCATGTAATTATCTAATCAACTTAAAGTTTTACTCTTTAGGAAGCAAGGTAAGTAACTTCAAAAGAATCAAACCTTGAGAATTGCGCCTGCAAATGTCTAAACTATCGTGGATTCAGTAGTTCTATTATCGCGTTCGCTCGCAGTAATTGATTAGTTTGCGATGAGTCTGAGGCAAAAATCGAACAATTAAATACTTCGAATGGGCAGAGCAGCTGCGACGGTGATGATGATGTAGTGGTTGAGCGCGAGTTCGATCTGCATGATGGTTCCGTGAGCGATGGCACGTGTCACGTTGAAACGCTTCCTTGATTTTTCCCAGGTCCGCGCTTTCAATGTCATGTGTTAAACGAGGGAAAATACTGTTAATTTAGGGCTAATAGTTGACATTCACTTCATAAACAAAAGGCTTTTTCCTCTCTGAAGTGACAAAAAAAAATACAAAATACAGAAATCAATCTTAACTTTTGGTCACACGACGTTATGTGCTATAAATTATGCGCATTTTTAATTGAAATTATTGGAGAAAAGAGTAGAGGGCTGATTTAAAAGCAGAATGTAAAATTTTTTTACTTAATATTTTATATAGGATACACTTAAATAAAATTTTGACGCGAGCAAAACTAAATAAGGAGGTAACATTTATCCCATGCATGGATTCATGTGAACTGCGTGGAAATTGTTCCCACGGGGGAATCAGTCTTCGTGACAGATGCTTGGTACATCACTAAATAATCTTTAAAATAATAATGGGCTATTTTATTAACAAGGACCTGTATATCCTTCACATCTGGAATGATAACTGTTAAAAGAAATAAAATTAAGCTGGCTAAAAAAATTAAAAACAAATAGCCATACCACAGACATTAAAAAATGCTATACATGGCGTTGAGAAATTTTTTGAAACGGTCGAATAAATTTAGAACCAAATATGCACTCATAAAAGATTAAATTGAACTAAAGGAAAGCAACTGTGCCCGATTGAATAAAAATAATCCCAGCGCCCTCTAGCATAAGCGCTGAGAAAGCTACGAAAACTAACATTTGAGCCATGATAGATAGAGAAAAAGTTCCAATTACAAAGTTGCAGAACGTTACCGAAATCCACTCTTTAAATGCAGAAAACAAAAGCATAAAACTTATAAAACGGGGGAGAAAAATAGGACACCGTACAACAGCAAACGTACGAAATCGCTCCTATTTAATATTTTCCACAATGGAATATTGAATGAAATTAAGCAAAACAATCACTAAATACCACTTGAGGATTTTGAAATGCGAAAGGGCGGTTGAAATGAGTGCTGTTCTTTATATAAGCGGCATGCTTAAATCACTAATTCCTCGATTTATCGTATTAGTACAAAGCATATTAGTACACAGTATTAATAAAACTTACTTGTTTTTTGTTTGTATGTTTGTTTTTAAGCAATCTATCTATTCCAATAACTGCATAATGGTCAATATTACTGTAAAAATAAGAAAAAATAAAAGGGTCTAGGAATAGCAATATAATAGCGTTTTAATAGGCAAGAAACAACTACAACATGGCAATCGACAATCGAACAGTGCAGGGAAAAACGAAACGAGCGGTCCGGAAGCAAATAACCAGGGCAAGTCGAGGGAGCCGACAATGCCCCGAATCTTGTCATTTGGCTCTCGAATCTTACACCGAATCCCGACTCATCTTATTTCGAACCTTATATTTGCCGAACCTGCCGAAACCGAGCTTTCTGTTCTAAAATGAATTTACGCTAGCGGCTAAAATGAATTTGCGTCAGGACTTAGCCTACACTCAATAGAATATGTTGCTTCGTTTCAGAAACTGGAGACAATTCTATAGATTCCCCACTGATTGCTTATACAATCGGAAACAGGAATGTATTTTGGTTCAAAACCGCAGTACTTTGGCTTATGCCTGATAGAGGCAACCTTTCAAATGATAGACTCTCTAGAGTGCAAGGCGATATTGATTGTTTAAATAAACGTTTTCGCAATTGTTATAAATTTTCATGTTTTTATATTTTAACAAGATTTTATCCGTGCGCAGGATGTGCGGTAACAAATTTAATTAATATTGTTGTAAAGCTCGCATATTCAAATTGTTTGGTGTGACGAACTCGCATGTTCTCCTTTATTTATCGTTTGATAAAAATTGTTGCGCATACAACAATGATCAGATGACCTTTCAGTTCTGGCGTGTGCTTCAAGCCAGCGGCAACAATGCTTAAACGTGCAACAACAATGCAAAACTCCTTCCGTGATGAACTCACGTGTTCTCCTTTATTTATAGTTTGATTGATTGTGTGAATTTCATTATCACAGTCTATATTGAAACAATTTTAATTATACTGAAAATTTAAAAACAATTTTAATGGAGTCTGGATACAGGGTTATATGGAAATAAAAAAAAATGTTATAATCGATTTCATAAAATTTTAGAATAAAATGAAAGCAAAATTTGAAGGAATTTTAGAAAAATAATAGTAGATAATAAGCATGGTCTTTATATTCCTTAATAATATAAGGACCATGATAATAGCATGGTTTATAAATGAAAACCATGATAATAGTTTAAAAGTGTCTACTCGATTTTTACGATATATCGAATTTCGAATCGATATTTTTTTATTTCGAATCTCTACGTTAATCTAAAGATTCCGAATCTTGCCATCATGATTCGAGTCGATATTTGCTGTTGTCCCCACGGGGCAAGTACACTGAACTAGTCAAGAAGCCAGACGAAACCTAGATAAGTCATCCAGAGGATAAAATGGAGTCCTTTCCTATCAGGACGATAAACCTGATTGCTGATTGATGAGGGACACGAGGGAGCTAGAGGCTCAGTAATCTGGAAAGATGGTCTTTTGGATGTCGTCGAAGTTAATGTCCAGGATATGACGAGGGCTACGATACCTGAGGAAACTTCTAAATCTGAGCGGGTGGTCCAGAATATCGGAAGCAGCTTCTTCAGCGACTCCTAGACGTGGATTCCAATTGGAGGTATATCGAAATCTTCAGCAATGAAAGTATTGGTTGCAACTCTCGTGTCAAGTTGGGCAATTGTCCTCAAAGTAACGTTTTGGAAGGTTTGGAGACCCTTCCATCTGGACTTGCATGTTGTAGCCCATGCAGGCATGCCATAAAGAAGAATGGTTCGGGTGAACATTTTATAAAGCAATCAATTCCAAGTGCGCTGTTTCACCCCAGAAGAGCAACTAGACTGAACTTTGCCTTCTTAGCCTTATTGATCGCATAAGAGACGTGGTCACCCCAGTTTAGCTTGGCATCTATCACCATTCCGAGGAACTTGTAATTTTTCACCCATTCGAGCTCTTTACCAGAAAGGAAGAGAGGACTAGGGGGTTTTCGAAGTTTCTTCGTAATGAACGTAGCCTTGCATTTGTCAACGTTTACATTGAGTCTCCACTTAGCAAACCATCTCTCGCACTGATGTAAGGCATTTTGCAACCGAAATATGACGTGAGCGGGATTGCGGGCAGTAGTCATGATGGAAGCGGCGTCAGCAAAGAGATACAGCTTACACTTAGTAAAAGTTGGGAAGTCATGGATGAAAAAGTTGAACAGTGCAGGGTGCAGGAGAGAGCCCTGGGAAACACCAGTATTGACGTCACAAGGATTAAACATGGAGCAGCAATATACTGTTCGACAGAAAGTAACTAATCAAAACAATCAGATCGTCCGGAAAACCACAAGTATCATCTTGTATGAGGTCGTTGTGCCAAACCCGATCAAAAGCTTTCCGGACATCCCAAAATACAAGATCACCGTTCCTAGCACGGTTAAGAGGAGGTTTAGATTTGCAACAAGCCTCCAGGTCTGAAGTTGGCAGGAGTGACCTGGGCGAAAGTCGAATTGCTCCTCACGAACAAGATTGTTGGCCACACATAAGTCATTAATCCTGTTTAGAATGAGTAATTCAAAGATTTTTGACAGCAGAGGTAGTAAGTTTATAGGCCAGTAGCTGACAGCGATAGATAGCCAAGACGATTAGACCCGGCTTTCGTATGGTAACGATGACAGACTCCTTCCACTTATCGGGGAAGTAACCAAGTTTCCAGCAGTCGTTCACAGCTTTGCTAATGGTTGATACAACATTAGGAGACAAGTTTTTGAGAACATTGTTGGTGATGGAATCAATACCAGCTGCTTTTTTGGTTTTAAGTCGGTTGATGATTTCGGAGATTTCTTGAGTACTAATGACTTCCTCAGGGGGCAGGAACACGATGATTGCTCCCGTAAGCGATGCAACCATTATTAACTAGCTCAGTGTTTGAGAGACTGTCCAGGTTGGTCTCACTAGGCGTGTTAAATTGATTTTTCAGGGAATCAGCGATCAATTGAGCCTTATCCCCGTCACTGATGACAACGTTGCATTTGCCTGCAAGCAGTGGCGGCAATTGGATGGGTCTGTCAAATGAGAAATGTATGATAGTAGCTTCAAGAACGTTTGAAAAAATAAAAAAAATCTCTCAGCTATTATATTTATGATTCCTTTACTGTAGTTTCTTAAATTATACGCAGAAAGTGATTTAACCTTTTTATCTCCGTTTTCTTCCAAACATCGTCTCATGTAAATATACAGGGTGATTCAGAATTCATTGTACAAACTTTTAGGGGTGATAGTATGGGTGATTCTAAGCAAAAAAGTTCATATGAACAGGATTCCGAATTTGAACGCTAACTGAGATATGGACAGAAAATAAAATGCCGCCATCAAGATCAACATGTTAATAACTCAGGTTTTATAACATCTAGGATGATAAGATTTGGGGAAATAATAGGGTACATAAAATGGTGTATAGCGTTAAAATTTGATCGAATTCCAACAAGTAGTTTCCGAGTTACAGTCAACATCGTAACACGCGCTGGTTAGTACTCACATGTTAGCACTATTATGATGTTGAATGCGTTACAAAACTAAAGGAATCAATGTTTTGAACGTAGTAGTAAATCCATACATATATTTACCATTAAAAACAGCTCATTAAAATTGACAATCACTTGTTTGTTGACAAAGTGCAAGTTAACACAATTATCCCATCACTTGGCCTCCGAGGTCCTCATGTAAATCCTTTAGGTTTTTACTTTTGGGGCCATCTAAAACAGCTAGTCTACAGCGTTGACATCAATGCTCGTGAACAGTTGCAGTCGACCGGAACTTTTTAGAGCTCTGAGTCGGGGCAATTTATTCAAGAAATGGGAGTGTTTCCTCCTTAATATAACAATGATACTATTTTCTAGACGTAATTTAGCAGCGATGCTATTTTACATTTTGGAAATAGTATCACCGTCAAATAAACCGCCTCGATTCAGAGCTCTAAAAGTTCCGGTCGACTATAATCCAATAAAATTCTCAATAATGATCCCATAGTTCGTGTTTATGATTCCATGAGTCGTAGTTGTCGTGCTTATATTGCGTCTCAAGGGGCACATTTTGAGCAATTATTAAGGGAATCGTGTTCTTTCTTATGCATTGTTTCATATGTTTTTGTTTACCTATTTGCTACTACACTAATAAAACTATTATCTGTTTAATTCTGTACTGAATTAGAATAATACCTATGTTCACATGACATTTTTTGCTCAACCTGACTTCCAAAAAGAAAACTGTCAACAACAAGCTGTCAAACTTTGTTTCATTCATTGTTAATCACCCTGTATACATCTAAAGAAAAATTCAAAACTTTACAATATTGGATTATGATTGCATCATTAAACTGATCATAAAATTCAAAGAATATTGGATCGAAATTTTTAATCTTTAATTTTTGGTCGGTGCAATTTACAATACGATGTTTAAAATGGCGTTACTCGATATTTCAAATGAAATATCAAAATATTCCGTTTGAAGGAGTCATCAGAAATTTGGTGATCGAAAATCTCCTTCAGAACTTGAGCGTTTATAGACATACTCGTCTCCATATCCGCGTCTTGTCGGTTGGCACTCGCGTCAGTTGGCGCTATCGTTATCAGGCGAACGTGCGATAGATAATCAACAATAAAAATGAGAGGAGCAGTCGTGGGGTAAAAGAGGTTGTCAGTGTCTCCCTTGGTACGCTCGTTAACCCTCCCGGGACTATCAGTTGCAAGAGAGGAGGGGTTGGGAAAGGGGGGTCACATATTAGCACGGAGCTACAATTACGTCTTCATCATGACCAGGAATACGGGGCAAACTCCCGCCTGCTAACGGTGCCCTCTGGCGATGGATCCCACAAGTGCTCCTCCTTTCCCTTTTTCCTCTCTCCTCCCGCCCTCACTCCCCTTCATCCATCCTTTACCTACCCTTCGCTACCCTTTTTCTCGTAAGGCAGGGAGTTCTTCCAATCTGCCCCTGCAAGAGCCTTCGGCCCGATGCAAATAAGAGAGTCGACTTGACGTACTCGTCGAATTGTGCTGTCGTCAGCAGATCGGAAAGGCAAACAGCGCACGGTGGCGAAATCAGAGGAGAAGAGAGCCCGTTGCCATAACGATGACAGGGTCTACCCGCCGGGACCCTTTATCCGAAACATTATGACATCATAGATATATATGTGTGCGTGCGTTAAAAAAAAGAAGTCACGACGACGAAAAGCGGCTAGAAAATCAAAGGGAAGAAAATATGAAAAAGATTTCATTTTTAGAGGATTATCCCAAATAGTGGAAAGACTTTTCCTGACTTCTGATGCCTGTTTCTATAGAATTTAATTTCAACTTATTATATAAATACATATTTTTTACTCATCTGTAAAATGGTACCTTCAATCTTTCATGCAATATTAAAACTCATTAAATATTCGCCTTAATTAAAGTCGTGTATGGAAAAATAAAAACCGTCATTTTTTTAAATAAGAGATTCCAATGTGCAGCTTCACTGTAGTACACTAATTTTCAATTGCAATCAACCAATCAACCCTCCTTTAATGCGGTTTCTCACAACACAGAAAAAAATGCGACAGTTCTCTTATAATGATATTCTTATAACATAGTTTCCATATTACTATGTACAGCTTAGTCAGATTAATTTTAAGCAGTCATCTTATAGCATGAATTTTTCTATTACACTTTTATGGTCAGAATAATGGAGAATTCCCCTTCTGTAAGAAGGCCGTGTAGCGACCGAAATGTACAGGGTGATTAAGTCAATTTCTGACCATTTCAGTACTATGATTTATTGACCCATTAATGTTTACAAACTTAGCATTTCAGTATGATATTTTAGGCAGTTCGGAGTTTTTATTCCCGTGGAGAAGTCTTGATGATATGCTCAATGTGGCCACTACGAACGTTTTGAACTGCTCGCAGCCGAATGGTGAAGTTATTCATAACTCTATTCAGGATTTCTGCATCCACAAGGATTTTTTCGACGATGCTTTGTCGCAACTGGTCTAGGGTTCTTGGTGCTGTAGTGAACACACTGTCTTTAAGGAACCCCCAGAGATAAAAATCACATGGGTTTAGGTCAGGACTCGTAGGGGGCCAAAGAAAGCCACCCCCGAATCGATCTGGAAACCTGTTTGAAATGACACGATTTCCGAATTTCTGATTGAGAAAGTCTAGCACTTCATTAGTGGTGTGGGGCCTAGCCCCATCCTGTTGAAACCATGATTGCTTGTCTGCGTGGTGCGTCTCGACACTTATACTCCTTCCGGAACTTTCTTTGCATGGTTACAGGTAATTTTGTCTCGAAATACTATTCGACAACCTTGCATTTCTGCTCTGTTGATAAAGCGGGCGCCATTTTTCAACAATACGATTTTCATGCAGCGCCGTTGCAACAATACAAACTCCAACTATTTAGAAATTCGATATGGCGCTCATATTCTTCACTTGTTTATCCCTAATGCACGTCATTCGAGTGAAATGGTCAGAAATTGACTGAATCACCCTGTACATACATGTATATTAAATTATTTGTGGAAAAGCGGTTGGTTGCCTCTCTTTGGTGTTAGTCTTCACATCAACAGTCTTAGTTAATTACTCTTTTAATTTTAATAAAACGATAAGGGGTTTTCTCCAAATTTTTATTTTTGGTTCGGACACCAGTATCAACTTCTTCTCCTTAAGCTGATATGAAGTCAGTATGCCTGATAACAAATCAAAATAAATTGGAATGGCGGAATGATACATCCGCATAGGTCTACCACGAGATGCTGATACGGATTCAAAAAAGAAATTCGTTTCAGAATTGATACGATGATATGAAGG
>JAHWFO010009099.1:624778-663371 GCA_023313115.1 Rhysida immarginata | reverse complement strand
CCTTCATATCATCGTATCAATTCTGAAACGAATTTCTTTTTTGAATCCGTATCAGCATCTCGTGGTAGACCTATGCGGATGTATCATTCCGCCATTCCAATTTATTTTGATTTGTTATCAGTTCACTGTTTTCGTTTATTGTGTACACTTGCAGTGACCTAGTGCGCTTTTGGTGTTCCGAAAATGTGCTTATGTGATCGGTTTATCCAGCTGTTCGTCCGTCCGTCTGTAGACATAATTCCAACAATGCATTGCGTTGCGATAGAGAGAGTGCATGTATTGAATTGCTGGAAGACACGAATTATCCTTGCATTGGGGAAAACGCGTACTGAGCACATCGGTTCGGCTCTGCGCGTGCTCTAAAGGTTAATGAGATGACGTGATTGACGATTATTTAAAGGGCAGATCGGTCTCTAAATCAAAAAATTTTTATTATTCGTAGGGAGCTTATTATTTACTAGCTGATTACCCGCGGCTTCGCCCGCTATGGTTGAAAGAAAAAAAAACGTGATATTAAATAGTAGCAATAATATGATTAAATATAAAATTTCACAAAAACCAGCAAAATTGTTTTAAGAAAATTAAAAGATTATACAATAACAGAATAAACAGTATTAAATCCAAAATTGTTCAAATATTGTAATTGGCAGTTATTTACAAAAAATTAATAAATATTAGTTATGCATAAAGGACCATTATTTTGACATATAATGTGTTACTCGAATACCTTTGGGTACACATTAGGATCATAAAGAGATTGTCCTTGTGCTTTGTTAATCGTCATTGCGAAAACAAATCGCACAGAAATTGTAACCTAGATAATTGTTGTCTGGGTGATAGTGGGCATAAAATTAGTTGGTTTGGTTTGTTTTTGTTGGTATTAACGTCCCTTTCAACTGCTATGGTCATATCAGGACGGCGTTATAGGGGCCGCAAAATTTTGCCTCGCAAGGGTTCTTTAACATGCAGCCGGCAAACGACTACAGGGGACCAACAGCTTTACTACCCTTCCGAAGGAAGTGCGTGATCTCAGGATTCCCCCCTGAAAAATCCTCGTCGTCTTCGGCCGGGATCGAACCCGCAACCTCGGGCATCAGAGGCGATCACGCAACCACTGAGCCACCAAGGCTGATATAAAATTAGTGACAGTCTAGTACCATTGTATAATTTGGGGGTATCCAAATTTCTCAATATTATTACTGGCCCTACTTACACATTGAACATACTGTGATGTGGTGGCATTCCAGGTGGGTTCCAATGAATTTAAAAATTCTGAGAGTTAGTTTTCAGCTTGCTCCTGGTCCATAATAGTGTCGATAGATTTATATGTAATGCAAGGTCTTGGCAACTCTGGCAAGATGTCGTTTTTTATTTACAGTCACATTCTTTGGTGCAAGAATCGTACGTTCTCAAAGCCACTGTCGATCCTCAGTTTTTGTGGCTATGTTCGGGAACACGTTATGTATAATTATTTCTCGCACTGACGACAACAGTATACAGAAATCAGGTGAGAGAGAAATTAAACCTGATGAAATTGTGGGTAATTTTTCATCTCCAAAACTGAGTAGTTGTTTACAAATTTTATGATTGTGGTCACCAAGAATATGCACCCTCATATTAGTAATTAATTTTTTTGTGTGGACAAATTTCCAAATGGTGGATACTCTGAGGCAAACACTGAGTTCATCTAAAAATGTTCAATGTGGAATAATTGGAAGAGTTTGCCGAAAATCTCCTGGGAGAAAAACGACACCCCTCCCATGTTTTTCCCAATAACTCTTAGGTTTCTCATTGTTAGATCTATAAGAATTTGTTACGTTGTACGGTTGTTAAAAAGTTTGGACTGTAGCCAGAATCATGCAATAGAAGGGGCTTAACCAAAAGGCGTATACGTTGTTACATCATCATCAAGCGGCCAAATTTAGGACTTATTATTGGTAGAAATACGATTAACAATAGCTGCTTGATGATGATGTAACAATGTATACACCTTTTGTGTGCAGGCCTTCTCTGTAGGAGGTGTTGGGGTGATGTAACAATGTACGACGTTTTCGCGCTCAGGCTTTGAGTAGAGGTGGTGTTGGCATAACCATCACTTTCTAAACATAGAGACAGATATATACCAGAGGAGGAAACTCATTGCTAAATCAAGGGACTTGGGATCTAGTGCTCGTCAGGGCGCGCTTCGATTCGCAAGACGACGCTGTTGTTTAATATGGCATTTCCAATGTTCAGTGTCCTTAATTAGAGCACGCGTTTCATATTAAATTTTAAATTTTAAAGTGAAAAAAAGTATGCCCTGCCACACTATGTCTTTTTTTAATTGAATTCTTATCTTAATGCGAGGCACCAAAAAAATTATTTTTTACTTTTTATTGCACTTTTTAAAGCAAAAAGGAATACTTTTAAAAATAAAAACAAAAGTTTTTTTATATTTTATTTTATTTTTAGTAATATTAGGAGGACAAACGAATATTAAGTTAAAGTAGAAAATTAACTGTTGTAGACTATACTAAATTTTTGAAATTTGAAATTTATTCATCCAAATGTATACAAAGAAAAATCTCGCTTGTGGGAATTCATTATTTCTTTTATTAGGAAAATTTCAAAACTCCTTTGGCATACTTTAATTTCTTGTTTGTATATTGTTTGGTTAATATTTTTAAATACTGTTCTATTCTCATTTTTACATATGTAATTAAGATAATTGGAAAGTACAATTTAGCATGAGAATGAGAACAATATAGTGATTTCCAAGAAACAATTGGATGAATTTCGTGCAAATAAATCTGCACGTAATTGCTCAATCTTCTTTTCAACAAAAGAAATCTGTTGAGAGATATAAAAGATATTCAATGCCTTCAAATGCCAACCGAGAAGTAAAACACTTTAAAACCGTATGGTATGGGGGTGTTTTAATAGTCATAGTGTTGGTGAATTTGTGAAGAGCCGGATCCATACAAAAGTTTGTACAGAACTGATGGAAACCTCTGTCACTCCAATTATTGAGAATATTTGTTCATCTGAAGAGATTATTTTCCAACAGGATTGTGTACCAGCTGAGAAATCTTATTTCGGCCGCTTCTTTTCGCACCCTTTCGGTCATTACCCAAGAATCATGATCATAGGTGAGAATGGGGACAAAGATAGATTTGAAGACAGAGAGCTTGGCTTTGTTTCCCAGCTCGCCTTTTGTTATCACGGATCGCCTCAGTTCACGTCTGACACAGCTTGCTTCACCGATCCGAGCATCCAACAAATGCTGCATCACTGCCGCCCATCACTCGTGAATTCTCCACCTGTCTCAATGGTGCTCCCTTAACATGGAAAGCGCACTGAGCAGGCTGTCTTGAAAGGACCAGAATTAGCCACGCTGATCTTCACCACAGCTTCTTCACATTTGGCTACAAATCGGTCTACGCATGCTGAAGGTTAGTGCGAGAAGACCCAAGGAGGACAAAGTCGTCAGCAAAGAGCAACCTCTCGAGAAGCAATCGCCCACACAAACACGTTCATCGCCTCGGCTGCCCTGTCTATCCAGTCCATAAAGATAATGAACAAGAGGAGCGACGGTGAACGGTCTTGACTTAATGGCATTTATCCGGACACACATCTCAGAGCTTTCATACTGATAGCAACCCGTAATTGCCCATGCACTCCATACTCTTGCAACACTTGCCAGAGCTTCTCCCGAGGAACTCTCTCATATGCTTTTTCGAAGTCCACAAAGCAAGCGTAGACATCTTTTGCATACTCCCAGGATTTCTCAAAGATTTGCCTTAGGGCAAAGATTTGACCGGTCGTGCTTTGGCCAGGTCGGAAACCCCACTGCTCCCCTGACTGTTTGGAGTCGACCATTTCCCGACTTCTCTTCTACAGACACTTAGCGTATACTTTCACAGGAATGCATCATCACAGCTTTGCATGTGGTATATTCGCAGAATTTTTTTGTTTTTTGCCTTTTTGCAAATGTATATGGCTAATTTGATTCCAACTGCTGTCGTTTACGAGCTCAATAATTTCGTACGTGTCTTGTAGACTTTTTTCTTCCGTTTTATTAGGAGCTTAAGCATAAAACTACTTATAAGAATGCGCTCTCGGTCTGTACGTTTATCCGTCTGCACGATAACATGAAAACTCTTAGCTCTGCCGTATCAACTTTTCAGAATTTTTCGTAGACCCCTCAAGTCGAATTCTCATGCTAAAACAGTGGCTGTAAAGAATACCAAGATAAAGGCAGGTCATATAACAATTGATTTGCCAAGAATGAATATATTGTTGCTTTCTGTTCATCATTTAGGCATTATTGACATCGGCACGCGCAAGTGAAATCGCTTTGTCGACGCACGATTGCTCAAGTGCTCATCAATTATACAAGTATCATTAAGTAGCGGAAGAATGGAGTAGTTATTGGTTTTATTTTGTCCGTTTTTGAGGTAGAAGACTTGATATTCGGAATGTAGCTTCCTATTCTGCACTATTTACCATCGATTGGTATCGATTGGTACACTGAGGTCGGAATTACGGGGGTGGGATTCAGAGAGGACAACATATCTATGTGCTATTTAGGTACGCAAAGGCGTGAAATTCAGTATCCAGATTCCTCTAGGCAAGATCTACATTACTATTATGTTTAGGCCCAGGTGTTCCATTGGGTACGGAATTGCGGGGGTGGTAGTCACGTGGTATTTAGAACTATGCCAAAATATGGCTTGTGATATATCATACGTTCGGAAATGATGAGAAAGGAAAGAAAATACGAGCTTTCTTTACATTTTCTACATATTACATTCGAGAAAATTAATTTTTGATTAAAAAACTTGGTGAGAGGTAAAAAGTGTAGATAAAGGGGTAAAATAGATGACTTCAGGATCTGCTACTTGCCTTATCCTACTCGGGGGGAGGGGGAGGGGGGATTAATTTTTTTAATAAATGTATAAATGTATTTCTCCTTCACTGCTAAAGCTCCTTCTTGGAATGTTTACAAGATTTTATTTGGTCTTTAGAACTATGGCAACCTATGGCATGTGATATGCATTCCATCGGAAATGATGAGAAAGGTAAGAAAGATGATACGAGCTTATTTACACTTTCTACATACTACATTAGAGAAAATCAATTTTTTGATTAAAAAACTTGTCGGAGAGTAACAAGTGCAGATAAAGCGGTAAAAATAGATGACCGCAAGATCTGTTCCTTGCCTTACCCTACATTTTTTGTTAATAAATGTATAAATGTATTTCTGCTTCACTGCTAAAGCTCCTCCTTGGAATGTTTACAAGGTTTTATTAGGAGCTTTAGCATAAAAGCTACTTATAAGAATGCGCCCTTGGTCTGTACGTTTATCCGGCCGGCCGTCCGCCGTTTGCATGATAACTTGAAAACGGATTAACTTTTTCAAATTGTGTTTTCAGAAATATGACCATCAAAATCTTAGCTCGGCCGTATCAACTTTTCAGAATTTTTCGTGGACCTTTTCAAGTCGAATTCACGTGCTAAAACAGCGAGTGTAAAGAATACCAAGATAATGGCATGTCATATAACAATCGATTTGTCAAGAAGGAATACATTGTTACTTTCTGTTCATCTTTTAAGCATTACTGACATCGGCGCGCGCACGTGAAATCGCTTTGTCGACGCACAATTGCTCAAGTGCTCATAATCTATATTATTAAGTAGCGGAAGAATGGAGCTACTTACTGTTTTCACAATGTCCGTCTGTTTGTCCGTCCGTCCGTCCCCTTCATAATTTCCGCATTTTTTGAGGTAGAAGGTTGAAATTTGGAATGTAGCTTACTATGGGCATGTGCACCTAAATTTTGGTTTGGTTTTGATTGGCCCACTGGGGTTGGAGTTTCGGGGGCGGAAATTAGAGGGGACCAAAAGGTCTACGCGTATTTATGCATATAAAGGAGTGAAATTCGGTATGCAGGTTCCTCTAAGCAAGATCAACATTACTGTAAAGTTTGGGCCAAATTGTCCCAATAGGGTCGGATTTTAGGGGGTGGCAATTACTTGGTCTTTAGAATTGTGGCAACATATGGAGTGTCAATCTCCCTCAATGCTTTCATTGACACCATATCAGACAAAAATTTTTTTTCTATTTTCGCTTTAAATATTCGGAGTCTACATGCTAACTTAGATGAACTATTGCTTTCACTCTCTAACTACCCCTCTGTTTTAACATTAATTGAAACATGGACCGTTTCTAATTCTGATATTCCTCATATTTCGGGTTATAATAATTTTTCAATTTCTAGAAAGACACGTAAAGGTGGAGGTATCTGTTGTTATATCCATAATAAATTAACAGTGAATGTTTTAGATGAAGGAACGTGTATTAATGACGATTACGAATTCCTTACTTTATTAATAAATAATATGTTCCTTATCATTAATATCTATCGCCCTCCAAGTGCTAATTTTAATAATTTTTTAACCTTTTTTGAATCCCTTCTTGAGTCTTTGCGTCCTACGGCCAAAAAATGTGTAATTCTAGGTGATTTTAATTCAGAATTTTTACCACCCTTACTTAGAAATACGGCTAAACTTTTATGTCTTTTAAATAGCTTTGATCTTTCACCCACTATCACTTCCCCTACACATTACTCCATCAGCCATAATTCCTTTACTCTAATTGATCAAATTTTTACTAATATCACGAGCTTCATCCAAAGTGGAACAATTGATTTATGAATTACTGACCACCTCCCCTTATTCCCAATTTACTCAATGAAGAATTGGTATCCTACCCAGAATTTCACTTCTAGGTTATATACTTTGCACAGAACGCAAATCTTTGCTTCTTACCTACAACTAACTAGCTGGGATACGTTATTTTTGAAAGAACACAACTCCGATTTAAATTTTGAAATTTTTTTTAATCATTTTGTGAATGGTTACAATAGATATTTTCCTTTAAAAACCTTTTCTCGAACCCCATCCTATCCAAAAAAACCGTGGATTACAGAAACATTATTAAGACTAATTAATAAGAAGCACAAGATATATAAACAATATATCAAAAATCTTACATCCATAAAAAGAAATCACCTTAAAGCTATCACCAGACTAGTGAAAAGTTCCATTAAAGCAGCCAAAAAGAAATATTATGCCGAGCTGTTTTCCTCAATTACCAATCCCAAAGAGAAATGGTATCAAATTCGAAAGGCTTTATCACTTCCAAACAATTTAAGTTGCCTTCCTGCTTTGACAATAATTATTCTCCACCAAGCTTTTCCCTTTTTTGAAAGCACTTTTCCCATGCTCCCTTGCTGACAATAATAATATTGATATCAACAGTGACTTTTCCCCCTCATATTCAATTCAGAGACCTCCCATTTCTCCACCTGAATCTTTTTTTCCCCCTCCAACAACCTCCAACGAAATTTTAGCTGTTATAAACAAATTTTCAAAATCTAAAACTACGGATATTTATGGTCTTCGCCAAGATGTGATTATCAGTATCGCTCCCTATATCTCTTATCCCCTGTGTACTCTTTTTAATATGTCTCTCTGTGAAGGAAAATTCCCTAAACAATTAAAATATGCAAAAGTAATTCCAATTTTCAAGAAGGGAGATCCCAATGATTTCAACAATTATAGACCCATTTCAATTCTACCTTTTTTCTCAAAGATTTTCGAAAAACTTTTCTTTATTCGCTTAAGTCATTTCATATTTTCCCATGATTTCATTTCCCCTGCACAACACGGTTTTTGCCCAAAGAAAAACATCTCTACAGCTCTTTATGAAATATCGTAATATATTAACATACAAATGGTTCAAAAGAAAATGGTTTTAGCCTTATTTCTTGATTTCAAAAAAGCATTTGATATGGTTCCCCATACATTATTATTAAACAAATTAAAATTATTATATGGTATTAGGGGGCTGCCACTGAATTAGATAGCCTCTTTTCTTTTAGATAGGAATTATTCTCTTTGTCTCAATTCATTTCTTTCACCAAAATTAATCAGTAACCAGGGAGTACCACAAGGCTCTATTATATCGCCGCTATTATTCTCACTCTTTATCAATGATATTTCCAATATTGCTGGCGATGCACAATGCATATTATTTGCTGATGACACTTCATTTATAGCCTCAGCTGATTCCGAAGAAGAACTTGAAAATGTATTAAACGCTTTACTAAGTAAAATCTATAACTGGTCATTATTAAATCAACTTCCACTTAACCTAAACAAATCTTACTACATGATCTTTCATCAACGCAATAAATTAATTAATTATAATAAAATTAAGCTTTGTGTTAATAATAAAGTCTTAACTAGAGACTCTTCCTATAAATATTTAGGTATTTATTTTACCCCTGATTTATCATGGAGCCTTCATATAAAACAACTAGCTACCAAACTATCCCGTTCTTTAGGCATTATTTATAGAGTCAATCATCTTCCACGTAATATTTTATTAAATTTATACTTTACCTTAATTCATACAAATTTATGCTTTGGAATATGTTTATGGGGATCGACCACACAGAAAAAAAAACCTTATAATTAAACTTCAAAAACGTTTTTTACGTATACTGTTAAATAGGCCCGCTTTCTCTTCCGTCAGTTCAGAATTTAAAAACTTTAACCTTTTAAAATTTGATGAACTTTATTTTATTCAATTAGCTCAATTTATATATAAAGTCAAACATAACGTATATTATATTAGAAATCCCCCAATGATAACTAATCCATGTCATCACTATCACACGAGAGAGAAAAAAATAACAATCCCATTTTATAGAATGAATTGCTCAAAGAGATCAATCTCGATTTCTGGCACTATCTGTTGGTCAAAATTAACTAAAGAACTTCACGATGCACCTTCTCTTCAAGTTTTTAAACGTCTTCTCCTTAAAAGCATTTGCTCGGGCCAAATTACATCTGATTTATCTTCTGTTTACTATTAAATATTAACTAATTTACGCAGTCTTCTATTTATTCTACTATTAATTAATATTATTGTTGTTTAATATCATAAAAAGTTATATAATTTTATACTACTTATATAAATTTTTCATTAAAGGATACCCCTGGACAGGCCCCAGGCCTTTGGGCACCTTTAAGTTCTTTTGGTGCTAAAATTGCTGATTTTTTCTCTGTATGAATATTTTTTAAATTGAATATTATTATTATATTATTATATATCATTCGAGCAAAAGTGATGAGAAAAGAAAGAAGATAGGGTTCTTTTATATTTTCTAAATACAAGGTTCGAGAAAATCAATCTTTGATTAAAAAATGGGGGGTTAAAAAGTGCAGATGAAGGAATAAAAAAAATAGATGAACTCAGGGCTTCCGCTACTTTCCTATATCTTCCTGGGGAGGCTTAATTTCTTGTTAAGTATCGGAAGAATGGAGTTACTTATTGGTTTTATAATGTCAGTCCGTCCCCTTCATAGTTTCTACATTTTTTGAGAAAGAAGGTTGAAAATCGGAATATAGCTTCCTATGGGCATGTCCATCTGCACTGTTTAATTTGGTTTTGATTGGTACACTGGGGTCGGCATTACGGGGACGGGATTCAGAGAGGATTCAGAAAGATATTTTTGTTCTATTTAGGTACGTAAAGGCGTGAAATTCAGTATCCAGATTCCTCTAGGCATGATCTACATTACTATGAAGTTTAGGCCCAGTTGTTCCATTGGGGTCAGATTTACGGGGGTCGCAGTCACTTGGTCTTTAGAACTATGGCAACATATGGCAGAAGTATATCATACGTTCGGAAATGATAAGAAAGGAAAGAAAATACGAGCTTTTTTACATTGTCTACATATTACGTCCGAGAAAATTAATTTTTTGATTACAAAACTTGAGGAGAGGTAAAAAGTGCAGATAAAGGGATAAAAAAAGATGACTGCAGGATCTGCTACTTGCCTTACCCTACTGGGAAGGGGGGGGGGATTAATTTCTCTTTAATAAATGTATAATTTAAAATTGTATTTCTGCTTCAGTGCTAACACTCCTGCTTGGAATGTTTACAAGATTTTATTTTTTATTTTTTTATTTTTTGGAATTGTTTCTTCAGTTCGTCTACCAGCTCTGTACGCTCTCATGCGTTCTGCAGCTGTTCTGGCGCTGAATTCTCTGTTTTATTCACATAGTACAATAATAATAAGCCCTGCATTTGCACTATCTATGATGATGCATTAACAATGTATTACATTTCAATGCGGAGGCCTTCTCTCACGGTGGTCACGCCAACACCTCCTAGAGAGAAGGTCTGCGGACAAAAGGTGTATACATTATAGTAATTATAATATTAAAATATTTTTGGGATAAAAAGGTAATATACATTACATCTGCAAAATAGAGGAATTTATGAAAAGAATAAAGGTAGAGGTTCCTTCCTATCTCCATATATACAGGTACAAATATTTCTATCGAAAAATGGAAGAAAAAATTCTGCGACCTGGGTTCGAATCAGGAACCTCGGCTGTTATGGCCGACGCCTCTACCAGTTGGGCTATCGCAGACACCCGGATAGCCATGCTGTTGTCTCAAGGTGTCTTAAAGACAACGAAGTTGTCAAGGTTGAAAGCCCAATGGGAGGCGGGCACCTGATTCACAGATCGAGAGTCTCTCCTATCCAACCATCAGAAAGTTTATGGAAGTCACAGATAAATTAATAATAATTGATATTATAAACTGGAGATAAACCTCCAATTTATAATATCAATTATTATTAATCCATGTATACACATTTTTTTTAATGTTGGTTCAATTAAATGTCACTGGGAGGCGACGGGTGCGGATTTCCATCAGCAATCTACACGCACCAGCCAATGAATTAGAAACCTTCGTTCAATATGGTATTGTCCCTCCTTTGGCTGTAATTACAGAACATGTGACCTGTGACCCCGCTTTACATATCAGTGCAGTAATTCATCACGGGTTTCTAATTCATTGGCCAATGTGTCTATAATAAGTGCATTCTCATACAAATAAGCTATTATAAAAACTAACCTAGAACAAGACTTCGATGTTATAAAAAATTACGAAAAAGCTTTCTAGCAACACCATCTAGATGAAGAAGGTCTACGCACTCTGACCCTTCTGACATCATCAGAGGAAGGCCATCATAAATAAAACAAAATATTTATTATAGATTTATCAATTGAAGTTAAGATATTTTAAGCCAATAATATTTTTTTTAAACATTCAAAAGTTAATTTACAATTCTGAAGTTTAAAAATAGATTTACGAATAAAATTTAAAAATTTAGCCTAATAATAAGAGTGGACGTCCTTCAAATTAGAAATCTTAGTTGATATCTTCAGAAGATGAATCTTGAATTAGTTGATATGCAGAATATTCCAACGTTTAATTTAAAAGAAGAGGATTTTTTCACGCCAAACCTCAGATGTTGAAATTATTCATGAAAAATAGAAGAGGTCAAAACTTTTGCATTGAATGTTTAAAAAATATTTTTGTTTATATACATTTAAATTGGTAAATTTATTACATTTATATTAAATTAAAAAAAATTGCGGCTGATTTAGTAATGTGCTAATTTCTTAATTTGGTTGAGTTTGGTTATATACATTTAAATAATAAATATCAGAAGTTAATATTAATATTTTCTATGTAATATAAGTGTTGAGTTAAAATATCTGAAGTTGTAAATTAATGTTAAATTGAATATCCTAGCCCTGATCTTATCAGGGTACAGTACGTGGAGCATCAGCTAAGACTGCTTGCGATAATTTCCTGTAAAGCACAATTTCCAGCCTTCTTTTGATGACCTCTGAAATGAGTCCACAGGTTTTCTTCATCTGGATGGTGTAGTTTCTAGCCGCTGTCTACAGTTGGTAACAACTTCACCGAAATGTAAACGGCTTAATCAAATCACGTGAAACGAACGCTTCCTTTAGAATCTCATTCTACTAATCTTGGTGTTATACAGATCGATTAAACTGATACATTTTCAAACTTCATCTATTACTTGAAGTTCTTACCAATATGACCAATAATAAATAATGTTTCATCAACTAAATTTGAAGTTTATGTACAGTCTGTCCCGAAAGTTTAGAATAGCTTGATATTTACTAAGAGGTCATTTTTAAAAGTTTTTAAACTGATTAATCCAAACATTTTTCTTTTAGTCTGACACCGATAGTTAAGCTGCATCTACATTACAACAGAAACAACTAAAAATAAAGTCGTACACATAAAGGATGTTGTTTTATAACAACTTTTGATACAGATTAAGCCCCAAAAGTTTAGAATACAACCAAAACTGTCCCGAAAGTTTAGAATACTAATTTGTTTTTTAAAAATATTTAAATTTCTGGATTACTTTAATACTTTCTACCACTCTCCTAGATTGATTACACGTTACCTGACCCATAAAAATTACAAATACTCCTTCTCATCTACATACTCTGAAATCAGACTGCGCTAAGTTACTACTGTCCAACATGGGAAATAAAACGCAATTATTGCCTGACCAAATCGCAATTATTGCCTGAAAAAAAATTATCGCATTTCATGACAATGGGATGTCCCAAGTGGAAATCGCAAGCACAGTGTCTTGTTCGCAACCAATAGTGTCATTAAACAATTTGAAGATGGTGGTTCAACATCAGTAAAGACTCGTAACTGAAGCTCATCCAAACTCACTAAACAAAGATATGGACCAGTGAATAGTAAAAAAGCCTAAAAGACACTGTAGATACTTACTCAGAGTAAGGTAGGAGAATCGATACGCCACTTTTGCACACAGAAATTTATTCATCCATAGATGTATACATTTCGATTGCAAAGCAGTTTTCGTTAAGTATAGGAATAAAAGCTCAGCGAGAGAGCAGAGCCAGGATAGTCAATTGTAGTCAGAGGGGAAGCGAAGAACGAGAACAGGAGAGGCGAGCTTCGGATGAAGGCAAACGATGAACGACCGAGTCTATGGACTTTTCGCAAAGTACAGGAAATCCTGTAAGAGCTGCAATCGTAATTTTAGGCCCCGAAGCGACAGAAATGTTGCCTCATCGTATCTGTTAAAAGGAAAATGTGTAAGACTTTCTAGCTGTAATTTCTGTGAAATTCATAAAATCAAAATCGAGTACTGAACGCACTCTAGTTCTAATTTTGTTACGCAACAATTTGTACATTCTAGTCATGAAAGTTTGTTCATTCCAAGTGAAAGCAACAGTTTTCCTGAACCAATGAAAGAAGACATCACTCCACAACCAAATATTCTTCAGTATGCACAAATTCTTCACCCTGGACCGGAGACAACGTGCCTCAACAATGTAGGAAGGCGTTGTTGGTTTCTTCTGATTTTTTGAAACTTGACGTTTAAACAATAGTAATGTAATGCAGTGCGTTTGATGATGCCTTTCACATATACATATCTTCAAATTGGGAAAGAGACAAAATAAGACATGGCTTTTTGGACGAGAGATAGACCTCTTTTTCGCGATATTTACAATGTGGGCCGTAACGTTGTCATGATGTGGCATCCACCTTCTTGCGCATAGATGCGGCCTTTTGCGGTTGATAAGGCCAATATTCCTCTTTAGTCAGGGGTTGTAGCAAAGGAAGACAGCAGGTCGCCTTGGGAGGCATCTTTTAAGGGGCTGCATTTTTTGGCCTACTGCATTGAAAAAAAACTAATTTTCTAACCGGGCAGTAGAGTTCTCCCATTGACAGCTTTGTTTTAGTAAATTTGATCTTGTTATGTTATTACTCAAGGAGAGGAGGGCGGTAAACTGAAGGACCACCCCGGGCGGCTTAACCTTTAGCTAGGCCTATAGTATGGTCCAGTTAAGTCAGAGCACTGATTGGAGCTCCGGGCTAATTTCCTTTGAAATTGTCTCCCGTCTTTAAGTATTTTAAACCATCTATGAGCTGTGCTACTGAGAAGAACAGACTCCCCATAATCTTTCTAAAGCATTCGACTGAAGGCAAATTGTATTCAAAATCAATCTGTTTATTCTTGAATTATTATAAATCGTCTTCAGATTCAATTTGAGCCTAGTTTTGTTTTATTTCTGATCAGAAGATTACTATAGAACATTTTATAAAGTTCGGTTAATGTTGTTTCCAATTTATTTTTACAATTCCGAATTTTTTTTTTATGTTGACTGGAAATTAAACCGATTTATAATACCATGGATATAGAAACTGACAGATGGCGCCAAATCTTTTTCCTTTCGGAAACAGAGACACCAGAACTTTCATGAATGCAACTAAGCTTATATGGATATTTGTTGTTTTCCTCTCTTGTTACTTCTTTGAACGAGTTTTTGCAATTAATTCAGTATATTTCGAGTTTAGTTAAATCTTTTTTTTTTAATTTCACGAATTTCTAACCGACGAGATTTTCTTCCTGTTTTATTGTGTATATTTTAACGATAATATCTTTCCTTCCGTTAGGTCATGTAAGTAAAGACGGATGGGATGAAATAAATCTTCAGTCTCAGTCAGGAATCAGTGAAGAAGGGCCGAAGGAGGAGCCTGTGAGGATGGCCGGGATGCGTTGAGTTTGCGAGGGGGTGGAGTGAACCCAAAACCCCTTTCCGGCCCGTGATTTCTCCCCTTCGATAGAGACATCCGGCTAAGTCGACGGCCAATATTGCCGGGGCTGATTGAAAGCGCCCCCGTAGAGGGGTCGCCACAATCAATATGGAGATTGTCCATTTGGCGACGCTAAAGCAGAGCCACAGTCACGTGGCCATCGACTGACTCACCACATGAGCCACTACTTATTGTCCCTCTTTTGAATGTATTCTAAAAGAACAGCTCCTTTGAGTGCTGCGCTTATGCAGATCTTGCATAGAAATCAGAAGGGAGGGGGTTAGAACATTGCAAAAAACTGGTAGAAGGCAAGATCTTTCCTTTCTCCCACACACACACACAATAAATAAATGTATTTTTATTTCACTTCTAAATCTCCAAAATCTTTAAGTAGAGCTTCCAGATAAAGTAAAATTATAAGACAAGACGTAATTTTAGTATTATACCGAATTGAAGAATTATTCGTCCAAGTTTCAATTCAAAATTAATTAAGACAATTTTATTACGAAATTTTTATTTGCATATTAATAGCATTCTTCATTAAAAAGCGATAAGCTGTTTCGTTTTTTATCATCTGAAGATGATTGTAGTTACAGTCGAAAAGCTTAGTGAGTGAAACCCACCATTAATTTCCATGGTTAATTTTTTGCCTTCTTTTATTTATGCTTAACAACAACGAGATTCAACGATGGAAGAGGTGAATATACGATAATTCAGAGGAATTACAGATTTTTTTTTATCAGAAAACGAAGCGTCGTACTTTGCAGCACCACGGAATTATCATATATTTTTTCATACTAGGTAACCACAAAAGTTCTTGTCGTTTTTAATTCCAGAAAACAAAACGATGTACACAAGAAGTAGCGTATCGCTAGTCCCCAAAGTAATCCGCATTGGCATCTAGCACCTTCTGCCAACGTGTCTTCAGTTGATCAATCCCCTATTTGTAAAACCTGCCGGTCTTGGACTCAAAGAAGTCCGTGAGTGCCTTTTGCAGGTCTGTATCATTGGTGTAGGATTTTCCACGAAGATTGTTGTCCAGAGAATGGAAAAGGTGATAATCCATTGGAGCAAGATCTGGTGGTAAGGTGCTGCCCTTTGTGTCCGCGTGGCACACGGCGACTTCTTCCGTCGCACGGGGATGGGACTGTTTGGCCGGAGAGTAAGGCGAAGTTCTCTTAGTGTCTCCCTTCCTCCTCATTCGTTCTGGATGGGCAGTTTTCTCACTCTCTCGCCGCTCCAATTTTCCAGCCGCAGCATTTTCCTTGCTACCGTCCGCAATCGAACCCGAAACCCTTCTCCTCCTTTCTGCCCGTGCCGACGTCCCGCGTTTCCGTCTTCGATTTTTCTTATCGCTCATTGGCCGATATCTTTTGTTCTCAACCAATGAGCAATCGGTGGAACCACGGAATCCAGCGGGGGGTCGATCGCCGAGCACTGTCTTGCTCGCTCCCGATCGCCTCTGAAATCGTCGACAATGTTCGACGATTTGATGCTGCTGCTGACAAGTCCACCTAAAGCAAACAACACGTAACCATCTCCTTCGATACCTCCATTTGTCTTCACTTCTGCACGAGATATGATTGATGTGAATCCCTAACAGCCCTGTATTTATACAGGCTAACCTTCCTACTACTCCTGACAGATTTTGGACCACACTGTACACTCATTTGCATATCTTCTGTCACTTCTTTTTATGGCAAGATAAAAACGGCAAAAACTTTTGTGGTTACCTAGTACAATGACTTTCTAAATTATTAATCATCTTGATTTAAGGCACAACCTAATTATGGATTGGTTATTTACATCGCAGAAAAGGAAAGAAAAAAAATCCGCGACCTAGACGAATACTCCTGGTCCCTGATTCTAGCTCGTTACTTTATAATCAACCCTGTTAGATAAGAGGCCTTAACCGACAAAGCTCCTCAATTTTACTAACAAGGGAATCCCTCGAACATGTGTGTCACAGATTTCCACCAAATTGAAATATGTTACTCAATTTAAGCTACAATAGATGCTTGCAAAATAAGAGAGTGCGGATTTTTGTTTCTTTCAAAATAAACCATGAAAACGAAAAAATTTGAGCCATTGTTAAAGCGGTGTATTAATGCGCTTAACGGAACTTTTTTCTTCCACTGCTCCAGCAATAAGCACGAATCCAATTCAGATGAAATAGACAGCAGCAGATGGCAATTGAATGGCTTCTCAAATTTCTAAACAAATATAGTTTTTAAAATAGATTATTACAATTAGCTAATTGCCTTCCAGTAAAAAATGTCTAGAGTAATTAATAACCATTTCCTTAATTTATTATTTCATTTTATTAAATAATTCGATAATCAAACACGGGGCTGGCTTCATGTGCAACGTCGAGTAATACGTTGTGTTGGTGAGGGGGTATGTATGGCGGTGCTTTATAATTTTAAATAAAAATAGTATTCATGGTTGCTACCTCATCTTATAAATTATTTCGAGACGAATAATTGAACAGCAAAATTAAGGTTTTATGCTTAATAACAGTGCTCTAACTGCAATTCTTTGTCGATCGCCGCTAACAAGTTTGCTTCCCTTCTTTCCGCCATGTTTTTTGAACTCTGCGCACTTCCGGGGCGCTTCACTGGCGCGCAACGCTATCGCTTCCACGGTGTGCTTGCGCGCAAAAAAAGGCTATCTGAGGTTCCCTTGTAAATACGTTTATATTCTCATTTGGTAAACGGCCTTTAACGCTTGAGATCGTGAGTAGACATCTGACAAAATGTAATAAGTTGGGGAGAGTTGCATAAGTGGGACACGTTATAAATTAGGACAAACAAATTTTTAACAATTCGTGGTGCTGCCTGTTGTTAGTTTTCAGCACTTCGTCGAAGGAGGTAGCTGTTGTGTTCTCGTCGAGTCTGAATCTGCAGTCGATTTCCCACAAAAAATCCGGTAAGTTTTATTCACTTCTAAGTAAATGTGTCACCAATACCTTGTGCTAACTGTCAGAATATAGAATGATTGTAGATAAACTGTGAATATCCTATTTTGATTGGTACATCGATGGGTTGTTTTTGTAGCAACATGTGCTTCTTGCCGCCATTAGATTTTCAGTGATGCTAGAAGATGTTCAAAGTTACCATTTTTCTAAGTCGAGGCAGTTTTAATTTCCTACTGCGTATCCAGTATGTGATGTGAAAGGAACTGTAAATTTATCCTTTCACAGCACGTGTTTCCAATTCTTAATTTTCCTTAGTTTTCTTTAGGCTTGTAGCAGCACTATTTTTTGTTTATTTTAATAATGCTTTATTGCATTTCTCGTGGCATGCGTTCCTCGCTGTGGCCAGGCGTGCAGCCATTGTTGAAGTAGAAGCGACGGCGACAGCAATTTTTAATCATCACTTCATCATCAGACAGCAGCCACTTCACTTCCTTGACCATCATCTATCATCATGGGCCCTTTACATCCATTTTTGATGAGGACTTAGCCATTTACTTGGAGTTCGTTCTTGTCTTTTGGCAACGAGATGTTATCACTTGTTATTTATCTTCATTTTATTATATGAGGCCTTTATGACCACTATTGTTTGAATTGTTTTGATGGTTTAAATAGTATTGTTCCAGGTGAACAATGAATTGTAATTTACAGTTCGAATTTGTTTGGTATTGTTAAGATATCAAAATGTGGCAATTGAATTTTAATATATTATTTAATATCCATTTTTATATTTAAAAGGTTTCATCTTGGAATGTCATTTCGCCTGTTGGTACTGTTTGCATGAAGTCAAATCATATATATCATTACTTCATCTTTTTTTTTTTTTTACTTGTTTTATATTCACTGCAACAATTTGGGTTTAATTTGTTTGGACAGGTATAAGTATTAGTTCAAATAAACCTAGGAACTTGAAAGCGTACAAGTCTTTCTTGTTTTGGGCAGAATGAGTATACTTACTTTGTTTGCAAGAAGGGTCTTTTATCAGTTTCCATGCCCATTTTATATAGTTATTTCGATCTGCTTTGTGCAACTTGTTTTAATTTGTGATCGGTATTGCTTCATAACAAAATTCCAAGTTACATTGTTTTTTTGTGAGAAAACATTGTCCAGATATAGGCAATGTGACACTGCCGGAGCAGTGTGAGAATGTGTTTTGTAAAACTGCAGACTGGAGCAAAATTCATTGTGCCTAGGATGTAATTATTAGTTTTGTGAAGACTGTGGTTTGTCATTGTCTTAGCTTGCCGGATGTTTGTCAATTGTATACAGGGTGTTTTTGAATTGAGTACAGATTTTTTGGGAGATGATAGAAGAGGTCCTTAGAAGTATTTTTTGTCATATGAACACGGGGTCCCCGCAGCTACGTTTACTTACAATACTGCATTGAACAATCAAATGACACCGGGACGCAGTGTATGTTGGTAGGCCTAGATTATTTTATTTTTAACAATTAACACAAGTAATTGTTTGCAAAGAAATTTCAAGGTGCACGTGCTTGTTTGTTGAAAAGTCTCAGGACAAACTTCGTCAAGGAGATTCCATAGTATCCTAACCCTTTATAAAATACGATTAGTCCATATGTAAATGAACTAATCGCATTCTGGGAAAGCAGTAGGTAAAGATTTGTTTTAAAAAGTTCACTTGATGTACTTTTTACATGTGTAAAGTTAAACAAACAGTATGAATCGTTTTTCATGGAATGATTATGCAGACATGCATCTGTGTCTCGGTGCTGCTGGTACCATGGATGGTGCAAGGCGTTTGTATGCTGAACGTTATCCCAACAGAATTCTTCCCAATTGTTAATTGTTAAAAATAAAATCTAGGCCTACCAACGCACACTGCGTCCCGGTGTCATTTGATTGTTCAATGCAGTATTGTAAGTAAACGGAGCTGCGGGGACCCCATGTTCATATGACAAAAAATACTTCTAAGGACCTCTTCTATCATCTCCCAAAAAATCTGTACTCAATTCAAAAACACCCTATAGAATTTGGCCAAATATAAACTTTTCAACTTGTTCTAAAATTTTTAAAGTTAAACCAGTCATTTCTTTTCATCAGAATGTATAAAATAAATATTTGTTGTTTTGTAAAAAAAATAAATTAACTTAATCTTTGTGAAATCTAATAAATATTCCTGTTGACAATTTTTATCTTACTAAGAACACTAGTCTTATTGGCTTTGCTTAATCATAAAGATTAAAAAATTGTGTTATTGCGGAACACAACCCCATTGGTTTTTATTGTTAGTACAACCACTATCGATCTAAGCCAATTAAAAAAATAATGAAAATTTTATATCATTACAAGTACAAAGGAAGAAAAAGATGCATAACCACAGAGGAAGTCCGTTTTACTTGCATTGCTATTATACGAGGCATATTTTTTAAGTAAGTACCGTTTTGGAATTAAAAAAAGACGTGCTAAGATATCGCAATAATTTTATTTTTACATGAAAGCCTGTACCTTAATCTACTTTTCTACATAATTTCCGTGAATATTGAGGCACTTGTCATAACGTGGCACCAGTTTTTGAATACCCTCCTCATAAAATTCTGCCGCCTGACTTGTTAACCACTGTCTCACAAATGTTTTGACTTTGTTATCGTCTTGAAGACGCTGACCACCCAGGTGTTTCTTCAAGTGCATGAACAAATGGTAGTCGCTGGGCGCCAGATCAGGGCTGTATGGAGGATGATCTAGAGTTTCCCATTTAAAAGATTTGATGAGATCTTTGGTCCGATTAGCCACATGTGGACGGGCATTGTCATGCAGCAAAACGATACCCTTACTCAACTTGCCACGTCGTTTGTTCTGGATTGCACGACGCAGATTGTTCAATGTCTCACAATAAGACGCTGCATTGATTGTCTCATTACGAGGCAGAAACTCCACTAGCAATACTCCTTTTCTGTCCCAAAAAACTGTGCACATGATTTTCCGGGCAGAAATTGTTTGCTTAAACTTCACTTTTTTGGGTGATGATGAATGTCGACATTCCATGGATTTTTGTTTCGATTCTGGTGTGACGTAGGCCACCCATGTTTCGTCACCAGTAACAATTTGGTCTAAAAAATCTTCACCTTCATTGTGGTACCGCTCAAGGAAAGTCAATGCACTGCCTAAACGTTGGGTTTTGTGCAAATCCGTCAACATTTTTGGAACCCAACGTGAACACAATTTCCGGTAATTCAAGTTCTCGGTCAGAATGCGATACAAAACACTACGAGAATATTGAGGAAAGCAGTCGCACAATGATGAAATTGTAAAGCGTCTGTTTTCTCTCACCTTTTCGTCCACTTTCTGCACCAAATCTTCATTAACGACCGAAGGACGCCCACTCCGTTCTTCATCATGCACATTTGTGCGGCCATCTTTAAATGCTCTCACCCATTTCCTTACCATTCCATCACTCATAAAGTTTTGTCCGTACACTTCACAGATCTCACGATGAATATCGATCGGTTTTACGCCTTTAGCACTAAGAAATCGTATAACAGCCCGTACTTCACAATCGGCGGGACTCACGATTGTCGGAGGCATCTTAAACACTCAGTAAACAACGTATACAATGAAGAATCAGACTGTAATGGCGTCAGTGCGTAGACAAGAGATGTAGTTAACCAGCGCGCATGCGCGGAACGCCGACCGTAGCGCTGCGGCGGCGGAATCGCAAAACGGTACTTACTTAAAAAACATGCCTCGTAGTAGCTACTAAATGTCAAAAGTAAACATAAATGCTTTATCTCTATTTTTTTTGACCGTGTGAAAACATCGCTCACGTGACTGTACCGGCGTCACTTCCGGAAAGTACTTTTCTCCTATGCAATAGCATGGGGAAAGTGTAGATTTGCTAGCCGTTGCCTGCCGGTGTTTATTTTGCATTCACGACTGGTGTCAAGCAGCTATTTTAAAAATCTGGAGAGGAATTGCCCGATCCGATGAATGAAGATGTAGAAGTGCTCCTGTTTAAAGATGATGTAAAAGTATGGCCTGCCATTACATTGCTCATTTTGTCATAAAACCATTCATGAACTGAAATTTTTCCGTCGCCGAAACTGTGCACAAAACCATTACTAGATTCAACTAAATTCCTGTGTCATGAGTAATGCGAGCGCCGGAAGTTGCTCGGGTCCAACAAGACATGTACTGCCACCTATTTCCGGCAGGGGCCATCATCAGAAATAAAATGAAAAAATAATATAAAATTTTATATTATTCCTGATGATGGTCTCTGGCCGAAACATGTAGAATAAACAACTTTCTATCAAGTACGTACAGTAGGCCCCCGTTTTAGGTCCGTAATCCGTTCCGGAACGGTGGACGTAAATCGAGGCGGACGTAAAACGAAACCTGATTTCCCATAGGATACTATTATAAAAAATTTATTCCATCCCGGGTGGAAAAAAAGTACACCCCCCCTCAAAATACTCCTACAGTTAAAAAAAGGCAAAGACCATGCACTCACCAAAGTTTAACATGCTTTGTACAGTTAAGTTCTTTTATTAGACTCAAAAAAAATTCTCTCTCCTGCTCTTCTCTTCTCTTTTTCCCCTCTTATCCTTCTTTCTCTTTTTTTAAAATTTTTTACAGATTTTTTAGTTTGTTTTTTTTCTTCACTTTTTACTCATCAGAATCGGAGGAACTGATAATTTCCATCTCCTGTCCAACATCTGATCTGGTCTTCTGTTTCTTGAAAAAAGCTGCCAAGAGTGGTCTGCTTTTCTCTCTTCCTCAGCATCTGAATTCACACCTCAAACACTTCTTCTGCCTTTTCCCTACTGTTTTTAACGTTTTACAGGAAAACAGGGTACATCAAAACCTCCGGGTACGTCAAACTTCCGGGTACATCAAACTTCCGGGTAGATTTCTCATCAGCGCCCTCGAATTTTCGCGCGCGTGCGAACGGCAGGTGCGGACGACAGATGGGTTCAGACGTAAGTGTCCACAGACTTTAAACGAGTCTACGGACGTAACACGGGATTTTCTAGACGTCCGTTGGCGAACATAATTCGAAACGAACGTAAATCGAGGCGGACGTAAAGCAGGGGCCTACTGTATCACTTTTAAGTCCAGTATAATATTCAGTAATACAAGAACCACAACTCTATCAAAATGAAATTAAATTCCTTAAACTATAATATACAAAAAGTATTTCTTATTGGCCATGTGGCCAAACAGATGCATTCTACGCCATAACTAATGGTCGTCTTCCCGGCACAGCCTCGTCCGATTTTTTTTTTTTTAATCGTGTGCTTCCAAAAAATATTTTCCTGAAAACGTCCCTTAAGCAACTTTCCTTAAATATGTTTACAGAGAACATTTTAGTGTCCTCCTTTAAAGTCTTTTGAAATTGTTAAGTTTGCAACATGTTAACCTGAAGGCCTATTTCAGATCCTTACCGATTATCTCTATATGGCTTAAGCCAGAGGTTCCTAATCTTTTTCGAATCGGAATCCCTTTTTAAAAAGTTAAGTACAGTCATCAAAGGGAAATAATCCACACTTGAATTTTACTCTAAGTTTTACCGTTTCAATATTAATTTATTTTTAATAATTTAATATTACATTTGGAGTTAACATTATTAAGATTATTAAATTTAAATAATTATAATTAAAAAAGCTATTAAAACAACACGTTAGCATGAAATGTAATATTAAGTATTAAACTCGTGTGGATTATTTCCTTTGGTTGACTGTACTTTGCGACCCCCCCCCCCCACAACCTCACATTCGAATAAAAAAGGTCTTTTAACAGCGTGGTCTCACAATGTTAACAAATTTTTAGTCGAAATTTCCTACAAAAATAAATATAATCTCGGCTACCCCTAGGTTGGGAACCTGGGCCTCATGAATTTAGCGGATCGTAAAAGGGGTAAAATAATCCACCAAACGAAATCCTCCACTTTTACGTGTACTTGACTTTTATGCATCCAGAAAAGATCGTATTCAAAGAATTATCAATGGATAAATACCATACAGTATACTCTGTCTCACTATACCGGTATGAAAAAAGCTGCACGGCAGTGTGGGAAAGCACGTTACTATCAGGTTGTTGCAAAAGTTTCTTCCGGTTCTAGAACCCGTGCCCAAGAAGGGCTCATTTTCCGAAGGGGGCGTTCATATTTTTTCAAACAAATTATTGCATTCGATTCCTGAATATCTTTGCTATATTACATCCAAGAATCAACTTTCTGATTATACATCTGTGAGTGCCATCAACGGTCTGAAATGGACCTATCGCGCGAGCATATTCGAGCAATAATCTTCTACGAGTGTTCTGGAAAGATCAGTGCTGCGCAATGTCACCGAAACATTTGCCAACGTTTAGTGGTGGCACTGTTAGTTTACGTACAATAGAAGAATGGTATCGCCGGTTCAGACGCGGAGATAGCACTCTTCAAGATGCACCTCTCTGGTGATTTCAGATGGTAATCTACGCCAAGCAATTGATGAAAATCACAATGTAACAACGAGGGAACTCGCAGAACAGTTCAAGGTTCACTTTTCAACCATTGCCCGGCATCTGCATGAGCTGAATCTGTCATTCAAGTTCACTCGTTTTTGTTTTGGAATAAAAATCCGGAAAAACTTTTGCAAGAACCTGATATTTTTTTCACCTCTGCCCCGACTGCGCATAAAGTAGTCTCCGACTGCGCACACGCAGTGCTCAAAAACATGAAGCACTGTTTCAATTTCATTTTATCCACTATGGTTTCAGCATCTTTTTTATTGGCTGCGCGTTGATCTGAATGAGATGATAATTGATAACGTGGCTTTCCCATATTGCCTTGCAGCTTTTTTCATATAGTGAGACAGACTTTATAACACTGGAAAAATGATAAGTAAGTCTTTAGGAAGGAAATTTGAAATTATCGGACTGGCATCCAGAAAGCTTTTCATAAGTTTTGTCTACCATCACCTCTAATTTGAGTAAGGACTAATGTTACGAAAAAATTCGACATATATTTATTTTAGTGATTTTTTTTTAAATTGTATTTCTTTTCAAGATTGTATTTACCAACAGAAGGTTGCACAAATTGCGTCTTTCTGTTTAAATTGTAAAGATTATTTTGTTCTGAATTACAAAGGGTTAAGCCAGTTAATAATGAACGATTTTGACCTTCTTGCATGGCTACTCATGCGTGGCTACTCATGCAATCGTCACGAAAACATTTACACAGTTAGCTGAGGGGGTTAAGCCTAAAATGGTGGCAAAATTGAACACGTTTGGGGAAAGGTACATATGCCCACTATCCGGCACATGTTTCAGTTATTTTCAAATAATTGAAAAGTGCAAGGTCTCATCATAAGTAAAGATACCATCAGTAATGTTATTCAGAGGAACAAACAGCTTCCATCTCAGGACAAGGTTCGTAATGAAAAACGAACCATAAACAGAACCCACCCTATTCATAATACAGCCAACGTGTAGAGAGCTCGAACCATGGCGTCTTTATAAAACCCACCTATACAGTGCCACTTAGCTAAGTAGCTGAAAATGTTTCAAAGAGGTGTCGGACGCATAAATCGAGAAAACCTGAAACTACAGTGTCGGCACAAGGCTCGTGGTTATCGTTTGGCAGAACTGCACAAACGCGAACGCTTCACCAACATCAGAAACTTTACAAACGGTAACTTACACGTGAAAGATGGCATTGGTTGGTCACAGTAGATGAAAATTTGGTGTATCTCGATTATACCAATAAAGATAGAGAATAGTAATAGAAACATCACAAAAAAACACAAAAAATTATATACGAGGCCTTTCGGTCTTTTTTATCAATGACCTTCATCAGGTAGAGAATTTTTTGAAAGTTTTTAACTGATTTCTTCATCAGTGAGAAGTTTTTAAGAATAATACATTTAAAGAACATTGTTATAAACATAGTATTGTCCAAAACATTATTACATCATTTTGAAATTATCAACTGATTAAAGGTTTTAAGGAAATGAATTTTGAAAATTAAAACATTGTTACAAATATTGTATTGTTAAAACATACAGTAGTTATATTGTTATTTATTATTGAAAAAATGAAAGAAATAATTGATCAAGGACGATTTTACAAAATTCATTTCCTTAAAACCTTTAATCAATTGATAATTTCAAAATGATGTAATAATATTTTGGACAATACTATGTTTATAACAATGTTCTTTTAATTCTTTAAATGTATTATTCTTAAAAACTTCTCACTGATGAAGAAATCAGTTAAAAACTTTTAAAAAATTCTCTACCTGATGAAGGTCATTGATAAAAAAGACCGAAAGGCCTCGTATATTATTTTTTGTGTTTTTTTGTGATGTTTCTATTATTATTCTCTATCTTAACTGTTATACATCACTTATATTCTTCTTTATCGATTATACCAATAGCCGCGAGCTATTCATTACCGTCACAAAAATGGCGAAGGAGGCTACTTTCATCAATCAATGCAAGGTGAAGTTTTCCAAAGGTTATATAGTTACTGCTGCTTATATTGCTCGTGGTAAGCTTAACTTGCACAAGATGGCCACTAATATTAAAATCAACTCGGCCTACTTCCAATAGAAGATAATTGGACCCAATTTACCATCAAGAAATTCTTCTTCTCTACGGTAGAGATGCCATCGGAAGACTTTTGTGGCGTTGGGCTCTTTAAAATAGAGTTTGGAGCCCGTCGACCTACAACGCTGAGAGCTATGGAAAGTGTGCGAAGGGCCGTGGAGGAACATCCCCCTTTCGATACTTGCAAAAGTTTGTTACAATGGAAACTGCGATGTCGGGCCATTGTCCCATTGTCAGGGGACATGACATTGAACATATGGTGACATTCAAAGAGAAGCTGAAGGCTAAAATCGTTCAAATTTAAATGCCTCAGTCTTCTGTAAATCTTTGAATTCCGTGAGAAACGATTTTATAGGTTAGAAGGCGGTATAAGAGAGATGAAAAAGAATCTGGAAGTAAAATGTACATAAAGTTCCTGATATACAGTATTTCAAACATCAATATCACGAAGATATACAAGTTAAAAAGAATTGGTCAAAACTTTAAAGAATAACTCAAAAATGGTCAATGACGGTTTTATTCTTCGCCACACTTCAATGAGGTTAGCGCATCAACGCGATGAGCTGAAGGTTCCTGGTTCGCATCCTGGCTGTGGAATCTTCTTTCCTATTTTCATCAATAACCAAAAACTTCATTCACTTCAGTACGTTTCAACATATACGCTATTTGTGGCGCGGAGGATTTCAAGGACCTCTTCCAAATATAACGGCACCAATTGTCGACATGGATGACTCATTTACCTTTTAAATTTATTAAAAACGAACTTGGCATATCGAGCTCTGACATCTAATTGCTTAAGGCTCCGCTGAAATGTTTCGCTCACGCATTCCACTGTTTCATTTCTTGTGCTTGGCTATCCCGATGTTCGTTTTTCAAGCACGCTACCAATCTCTGAAAACGTTTTCTTTCACTCAATTAAACTGTTTTTAGTCGGCGAATTTGTGATATTCAGCGGGATAACGTCTCTGCGTTTGTTTACCCAAGGGGACGCTGTAGTTACGCCATCTAAGAGTCAGCTACACCAAAACATCATGTATTAATATTTGACTGCTGATTCGAATAATAGTTTTCATAATACTAATATCTGAAATAACGAGGTTTTTCAGTTTCGTTTCTACCTATATAGACTTCTTACTAGAAAATTTTTTTTTGCTTTCCTCAGTTTCTTAACGAGTTTTTAATAGTATTGCTCAAACTTTTCTAAAACATAATTATGTTAAGGATTGAGATTATTTTGTGGCATTTATTATTCCTTAGAAGTAAAATTAAAAACATTGCTTTGATTTCATTGATTTTTATATCGTTCACGTTTAATTAAGCATAAATATTTATGTAATAGAACAAAAATTTGGCAATTAAATAAATACAAAAACGAAAGGAACCGGGTGGATAGCGCTGGGGCGAAAGCTTTACAATCTTCGAATTTGTTGGGTCGCTCGTTCAAATTTCGCCTTAGTCTTGAATAGTTTGTGTTTCTCTCAAATAATAAAATCTTGTAAACATTCCAAAGAGGAGCTTTAGCTGTGAAGCAGAAATACATTTATACATTTATTAACAAAAAATTAACCCCCCCCCCCTTCCAACGGAGTAGGGCAAGGCAAATAGCAGATCCTGCGGTCATCTATTTTTACCCCTTTATCTGCACTTTTTACCTCCCTCCAAGTTTTTTAATCAAACAATTGATTTTCTCGAGCATAGTATGTAGAAAATGTAAAAAAGACCGTATCTTCTTTCCGTTCTCATCATTTCCGATCGAATGATATATCACATGCCATTTATTGCCATAATTCTAAAGACCAAGTGACTGCCACCCCCGCCACTGGAACAATTACTTCATAGTAATGTAGAACTTGCCTAGAAGAATCTGGATACTGAATTTCACTCTTTTATGTACCTAAATAGCACCAATCAAAACCAATCAATGTACCTAACCTTTTGTCCTCTCTAGTGCACCAATCAAAACCAAACTAAATAGTGAAGGCGGGCATGCCCCTAGTAAGCCAAATCTCGAATTTCAACCTTCTACCTCAAAAAATGTAGAAATTATGAAGGGGACGGACGGACATATAAAACTAATAAGTAGCTCCATTCTTCCGCTACTTAAAGGGCAAATGACACCAAACCAAAAGTTGATTTCACATAGTTTTGAATACCTTCCTGATAATAAATATCAATTTTATTTTTTTTTCGTGTCATTTTTAATAAAGAAATCATAATTTAAAGGTCACTTCCGGTAATACAAATTCAGTTTGGTTTTCGTTAAAAACTACCGCAAGAGCGCGTTGCTAATGACGTCAGGTTTGTCCAACATCGCAAACTGTTCTTGGTCTGGCGCATAAGCTCAGAACAACTTTAATCATTTTTGAATCTGCCTGAAAAATTCGTCAGCATGGTTTATTGTTGCGCGTTTAATTGCAATAATTCTTCTATGAGTGGGGAAAAAGTAATGGCCATATCAGTAACAACTTGCTCAATTGAAGTGTTCCTTCAGCAGTAATAAAGTGATATTGTTGAGAAAAGGAGCACTTGCCTGCAACAATATAAGCTCATTATTGCTGAAGAGAGACTTCAGTTAAGAAAGCTGTTAGTGATATGGCCATAAGTTTATTCGGATTTCCATTGTTGCTTTTAGCATTTCTTCTGTAACAATAAAGGCGGTCATGGCCTAACGCTTGTCAACAATAGACGTTCGCTAACCAGTCAGCTCTCTATGGCAACTTTTACGTCACTCGCAGCTCTCTGTTAAAAACGTTTTCTAACGGAGGGGTCCGATTTCACATATTTGTTGCCTCTTTATTAAAAAATTTGTAACTTTTTCTCTAAAAATCTGAGTCATTTTTTTATGCTTCATTCCTTTTGATTATTTATTATCTCAATATCAAAATTTTTGGTGTCATTTGCCCATGGTGTAAGATTAACAGGTGATCAAGCTCTTTGTCTTGCCCGGCTACGAATTCTGTGAAGATAAAGCTCGGTTTTAAATTTTGGCCGTCTGCTGGCGCTTCGAACTGTGGGCTTAGAGTGAGCATTGAAGGCAATTTAGTAAACAGCCAAACCATTTATTAGCAAATGCTGCGCAATAAAAAAAGTTTGGTAAGTTGCAAAAGATCTAAAATGAACATAAATGACAATTAAATTTTGTAAATTAGGGTAAAAGGACATAGTTTCTTGTAAACGTGCTCCATATGACATTTTGAAAACATTCAAAATATTTTATAGTTTGAAATAATCCTGTATACTGTAAATTTTAAAATATGTCACATTTTAGTTTAAATTTAAGGACGCCACTGAGAAAATTAATAGTTTAGGCGCAGGTCTTATATCTCTCACAACCAGCGAGTCGCGGGTTCGATTCCCGCTAGGGGCATGGAAGTTTGTTTTTCTCCGTTTACTAACAAGCTTGAAAGACCAAACAAATCCTTAGTAGTCTGATCCCCTGTTAAGTTAATTTCCAATAAATTCAAAGGTTATTTAACATCTTCAACACTGAAAAGGTAAAAGAGGGATAGAGAAGTAGTAATGATATTTGTCTTTCATGTAATTTTCTGTGTTATGTATAATTATAAAGAATTTTAATTCCTCTTGTGAAAATGACATTTATTGTAAAGAAAATAAATTACCTTTAATGGAAATAAACGTTTAAAGTCATTAAGAAATAACTTATAAGTGCTTAAGCCAGGCCCACAGTTCTCAGCGCCATCATGCGGACATTTTGGGAAACCGAGCTTTAAAATCACAAGAATTTAGCAGAGCTTGATCACCTGTTAATCTTACACCATGCATTTGCCCTTTAATAATATAAAATATGAGACTTGAGCAATCGTGCGTCGACAAAGCGATTTCACGTGCGCGTGCTGATGTCAATAATGCCTAAAAGATGAACAGAAAGTGACACTATATTCATCCTTGACAAATCGATTGTTATATGACATGCCATTATCTTGGTATTCTTTACAGTCACTGTTTTAGCACGAGCATTCGATTTGAAGGGGTCCAAGAAAAATTCTGAAAAATTGATACGGCCGAGATGGCTAAAATTTCTGAAAACAGAATTTCTAAAAGTTAAATCAGTTTTCAAGTTATCGTGCAAACGGCGGACGACCGGATAAACGTACAGACCAAGCGTGCATTCTTATAAGTAGCTTTTTGCTAAAGCTCCTAATAAAGATAAAAAATATATGAAATTGTCTCAGGATTGTGTAAGATATTAATCTTTTGAATAACCTAGTTGTCGACGCGCCCAAAACCTAATAAGCCAAAAAAAAGAAACCCCATCATATCTGAAGCCATCGTTCTGATGCGGAACAGAGATTTCTAAACGTTAAGAGAATAATAAAATTCTTCCATTCATCCAGAGAAGTTCAAAATTCATAAAACTTAAGACAAATTCACTGACATTACTTTTGTTAGGTTATGCGTACTTGGTATACCCCCATCCCCTCCAATAGCCCGAAAAATTTGTTCTTGAAACACCTTCCAAAGTTTTTAGTAAGAACACTTCTCGAGACATTATTTGCTTTTTTTTCATAGTGCATTTTCGAACGCTGATCTATCTGTAAATAACATCAAAAACACATCTTTGAAAAGACTCCATTATAGGTAGCATATGGTATTAATATTTGTGTGATGTCATCTAATGCTTTAAATCACGAGAAGTGGTATATAGTTAGGATTTGCTAAGTTTCACAGAAGCTTATTAAAGCAAAAAACCTTAATTATCATCATTAAAGGCAGGGAACGGCTTAGAAAGCTGGAGATTAACTTAATGAGGGAGTGCATTAGTCCACGGGAGTATACGCAGATGATATGCAGCTGAAAAAGGATTTTCTCAACGCTGTCGACCCCCTTTTCTCGGGTTAAAAGTTTCCATAGTAACATAGAGACCAATCAACAATTTGAAGAGAACCAAACGTTGCTCGATCTTCCACAACGCCGCAAGGGGTCGGCGGGAACAATTAATCTGATCGGTGGGGAAAGGACGGACCTTTTCCACCTCCCCCTTCGTCCCTTTTACTCAACCGGTCACCTTGAGGCGAGAAAAGAGCCAATGTTACTATCAGAGACATAGGGGGACAGGGAAAGGGGATGATGGGAAAAGGAGTGGGAAAGGAAAATACGCAGGGAGAGAGCAACAGGAAAACAAAGCTAGGGAATTTCATCACGAACTTATTACCATTTTCCCCCTCGTCCCTCGTTTGTATTAGCTTTATTACAATGCGCAACTGAAATACAAAGAAAAACTATTGAAACGATTGATCTCAATATTAGAAATATTATATTCAAAAATTCGAAAAAAATTTTCTTCCCATTTTCCAAACTATTAAATTCTGTTTCTAGTTTTTCTCGGTATAAGGTTTAATAAAGTGGTTATTACTAACGCTTAATATTTGATAAATTATTTTATGCTCGGGAAGCTATTACTAAGACCCTTATAAAAATTGCGTAAATGAAAATTATCAGCCACTTTTCTGTACGGATTTAAGAGATACAAACAGAAATGTCTGTATTTCTTTACCAATTATGTTGAGATTTTACTAACTCAATTTTCAGAATAGTCGTTGAATGAAATCCATATAAAAAAGAATTACCCTCCTCTCTAAAAAGAATAAAAAGCAACGAACGTAAAATAATTTTTAAAATATTTCATGTAAGAAATAAATTTTAGAGTTTATCTATTACTGATGTTTAAGACCTATATTAAGTACAAAAAAAATCTCTGTCAAAGGGCTGTAAGCTGACTACCTATTCAACGTTGTTTGGGGCCCGAACATAGAATTTTGTAATGACGTGTCCTTCGAGGACGTACGGAAAGATTCCATAATGCAGATTGGCCGACAGTATTACTATCAAATATTATTAATTTTTCAAACATTGAAGTTACAAGGATGCTTTTCATGTTCTCTCGTATAGAAATTCTCCAAGTTTTAGTAAGATTGATTACGTTAATGCGCAAGCGCGGGATGTAATGACGTAATGGCATAAGAGATTACCTTGATCAAAAATTTCCACAAAGATGGATTGGGAGATCAGGTGTCATTGCATGACCTCCAAGGTCACCCGATGATGCCTTAGATTTTTTTTCTTTGAGGCAATGTGCAAGACCTTGCTGATCTTGGGAGCCAGATATTTGACGCTTGTGCATCCACCACTCTTCAAATGCTTCAGAACCATGGAAAGAGGTAGAATACCGTCTAGGCATTGTTCGGGCCACTAGAGGCGCTCATGTGGAGATCCACTGAAATTTACTGAGTTTTCATAATAGAAAATCAAAATCCGGTTATTCTGTTATTATACGAGGGCCACTTACAAAGTCATGACAACTACTTTTTTCCAGGGAAATATGTTGTTATACAAACATTTCGTAATATAAGTATACCCGTTTAATACGATCACATTTAATAAGATTTTTCGAATAATACGTGCTTTTTACCGACTTCAATAAAGGAGGTTCTCTGTTTGACCCGTATATATCCGTATGTTCGCGATTTTCTCGAAAACTACCGATCCGATTTGGATGGGGTTTTCGCTATTCAACTGAATATTTTTGGGAAGGTTTTAGGCCCATGAAGTCGGTTCATTTTTATTAAAAAAGTTCTTGTTTGTCTGTCTGTTTAAGTACATTTTCTATACAGTTTAATACGAACGTTTTCCCGCGTACTTTGAGCTCGCTTACGTCATGGCTGGTGTATCCGATCCTGCGCATCTGACAGCATTTGTTCTTGTTCAAAGCCAGCGAGAAAGATTATGTTCTAGATGCATGTTTTCACCTCGTATAAGCCTTTTTCAGGTTTTTGTTCGAATTCATTTGATCCAATATTACTCGTCAAGAATATCCAAAATTAGACGTAAAAACGCTCTCACTGAAGTAATCTGCCATATACGTGATTCAATGATGCAAGGTACGTGATTAGAGTATAATTCAATTTGTAATATCAGGTTGTTGCAAAAGTTTTTTTCGGATTTTTATTCCAACAAAAAAACGATTGAACTTGAATGACAGATTCAGCTCATTCAGATGCCGGGCAATGGTTGAAAAGTGAACCTTGAACTGTTCTGCGAGTTCCCTCGTTGTTACATTGTGATCTTCATCAATTGCTTGGCGTAGATCACCATCTGAAATCATGATTGGCCGACCAGAGGAGGTGCATCTTGAAGAGTGCTATCTCCGCGTCTGAAGCGCCGATACCATTCTTCTATTGTACGTAAACTAACAGTGCCATCACCTAAACGTTGGCAAATGTTTCGGTTACATTGCGCAGCACTGATCTTTCCAGAATACTCGTAGAAGATTATTGCTCGAATCTGCTCGCGTGAAAGGTCCATTTCAGACCGTTGATGGCACTCACAGATGTATAGTCAGAAAGTTGATTCTTGGATGTAATATAGCAAAGATGTTCAGGAATCGAATGCAATAATTTGTTTGAAAAAATATGAACACCCCCTTCGGAAAATGAGCCCTTCTTGGGCACGGGTTTTAGAACCGGAAGAAACTTTTGCAACAACCTGATATGTATTACAATGACTCTAGAGCATAGAATAATAAAAAATATACGAGGGCATATTGAAAAGTAATGCCTCCATGGCTGTAACTTTTTTATTTTTTAACTGATTTTCAAAATTCTTCTTGTAACTGATACTTACATTTGTTCTCTATGTAATGCACTATTCACTTTTCGACATAGTCCCCATCCCTTTCCATGCATTGCGCCAACGCGTGACTAGTCGTCGGGTGAACCCGTCGGCGAGGAATTCCGGGGTTGTTGTCTACACCAGGACCGAACGGCAGATTTCACCTCGTCGTCAGAACGCAACTCATGCCCCTTAAGGTGCTCTTTCCTCTTTGGGAAGTGGTGAAAGTCGCAAGGTGCAAAGTCTATCATTTTTGAACTGCAGTTTTTCATCTCTGAACTGTAGGCGCTGCAACGCTTTTAATGTGTGGCGACTCGTGTGCGGGCGGACGTTATCGTACTCCAGAAGAGGGTCCAAAGCTGCCATTCAATCCTGGTGTCGACAACAACTCCGGAATTCCTCTTCGACGGGTTCACCCAACTAGTCACGCGTTGGCGCAATGCGTGGAAAGAGATGGGGACTATGTCGAAAAGTGAATAGTGCATTACATAGAGGACAAATGTGAGTATCAAATACAAAAAGAATTTTGAAAATCGGTTAAGAAATAAAAAAGTTACAGCCATGGAGGCATTACTTTTCAATATGTTTTAGATTCTTCCCTTCTAAGACTTTTCCCCGCTTAATAGATTATTTCCGTACGGTCCCTTCAGAATCGTATTAAACGGGTACTGTTCTATACAGAGGGTTCAAAAAGTCTGTTTACCAGTCTCAATATCTCAATAATTAATGGGAATTTCTAGATTTCGAAAAAAAGCGAAAAAGCCTTCAATTGCCAAAGTTTTTGCTACATGCAGGAACGCAACAGCCAGACATCGTTTCTGCTCATTAAAACACGACAGTAGAATTTATTTTAAAAGGTCAAACGATTAAAAGTTCAGAAAAATAGACAAATAAAGAGAATTCTAACATTACTGTCACGTGCCAGCCAATTAAAACATAATTTTACCCTTATATTAGAAATTACCCAGAGGTTATTGATCGTGACAGGAAGTGGAAAGAGGAACGAAACATTTGATCTTAATGCAAAAACAATTTAATTCACATAAAAATTGTAGATACAAACGAATTTCAAATTTTAGAAATTGCTATAAGGTTAACTTTAAACAGTAATAATGCGGAAAAACACAGCTGCAGCAGAGTTGCTTAATCTAATGGTCCGCCTAAACAAACTTCCTGCGGTTCGTCCGAGTGAACTTCCGGATGAACACCTGAATCAATTCCGAGTAAAGGTTCGGCTTCAGCCTGGGGATGTGGGCCACCGTATCACAGGAGAACGGCGACCGTAAACGGTTTGTCGACGAGAAGACCAGCACTAGTTAGGATAGAGATAGTAAGAGAATTAATCTTATGCTATTAAACTCTCATATGCAGGTGAGAACATTAATCAGTCACTTCTATCAGCTAACTAAATTTAAGTCAATAATTCTTCTACAAATTTACACTTAACCTAAGAAGCAGCAAAAGGCAGTACCCAGCGGGACTCTGTTTAAAACCAAGCGCGGCCTGCCGCGTGAGATCTCACTTTGCTGGCGCTTGCTTGCTACGATGACGTTCCTCTCGCTGGCCCGGTTGGGCACCCCTCGGAATACTGGAAATTGTCTTAGGTTGAATGGCGCCGTGCCTGCCGACGCCTGGGCTTGGTCGATGCTGTCGTTGAGGCCTTCAGCACAATAGACCTCAGCTTCCGAAATTTCAATCGAATTTGTATCACCTCGGTCATGGGTTTGAACCTCCGAGAAGTCTGTTGCGGTTGGCGGGGGATTGGGGACCTCCTGGCGTGGGCCGATGTCGGGTACCTTCTCGTCCCTTTGTTCCTCGGTAGGTATAGCAATCGAGCTCCCTTGCTCGCAATTATGGATATCGGCTGAATCGACCTCAACCGCCTCGATGCTGGTCGGTCGTGCTCCTTCACCTGAGGGTGAATTTTTAACGTGGAAACTGTTACAATTTGAATTATAATAGTTCTTGAACCTTGCCTTAAGTAGTCCCTTGGTCTTAGGCAGAGAAGGTCCTCCTTCCGTACGACACAGTCGGGTGTTCGCTTTCCCCGTGGTTGATCTATAATCGTCGGCCTGGCGAGGGGTTATCTCAATTCCTCGCTTCTCTGAGGGTGAATCTCGTGTCGTAGATCTGCTGGGGCACCGGGGTTTTCTTCTATAGCGCCTATCTGAGAGAGAGTTAAACCCTTTATCACTACAGGAAATTTGTACAGAAACAGACTCACATTCTGGGCCATTCTCGTCCTTTGCACTAGCTAATTTCGGCTGGGCAACGTTCGTTTCCGTTGTCCTTTCCTTGGTCCGCATGGAGTCCTTTTTCCTGTCGGGTTTAGCTGGCAAATTCTCTCTAAAATCTCCCTCTCCTTCTCGCTTTTAAATGTCTTTTAAATTGCCCGATTGGCTATGCAATTATGCAACACCAATCGGGATTCCGCTCGTGGCTTCGCCGCTTGAAGGGAGACTCTACTTTGCCGGTGAATTCTGGGGCTTCAACGCCGCCTTTTTTACTTGCGTGCTCCGACTTCCCGTTTTTTTTTTATTTTCCTTGTCATATCGCTGTTTTTAATTTTCTTATCGCTCCGGCGATATGACAATTACCAAGCGAGACTGTTAGTATCGTACGAGTATTTGAGCAAAAAACATGCGTTCTCCTATGCGTGGCTGAAAGCATTTGGGATCAAAATGGCGGAAGGAAGTAAGAGTTGTCACCACCCTTCTCCGCACTTATCCAGGCACCCTAGCTCAAGTACGATCTATGCAGCACCTAGCACGATCTGAATTTCCTAAGTTGTACATTTATATTATTTATATAGTTGATGCCCATTGTTAAGAGTGAGCTATGTGATGCATTCAAGTTGGTTTATCAATTATTTATTTAAAAATTTTGCAGACTCACTAAATGCTCTATAATTCTGCACGATGTTTGATGGATTGATGCACAACTGTCATTGTTGTAGTGGATATTGCGATATCAGGTCAGTTCGTCGAGGTTCAATTCGTCGAGGGTGTCAGTTGGTCGGGCAGTTAGTTCGTCGGAGGTCAATTACTCGAACGTCATTTAGTCGAGGGTGTCAGTTGGTTGGGCGGTTAGTTTGTCAGAGGTCAATTAGTCGAATATCAATTCGTTGAGGGTGACAGTTGGTCGGGTGGTCAATTTGTCGGAGACAAATTCGTCGGGTGTTTCAGTAGGTCGAGATAATAAATAAATGGTCGAAAAGACTTTAATAAAATTTATTAACAAAAATCAATAAATTTCGTTATTGTTAAAATCTGTATTTAAATATAGCTTTTGCATATAATAATCCAATAATAACACCAGAGAAAGTACGAAAGGCAGGGGGGGGGGGGCTACAAACGAAACCTCTTCTTACGTGGTTTTTATTGCAATATAATCAGAGTCGAAGCTAAGGAGACATGAAAACTGTTATTATAAGGAGAGGTAAGCTGAAAAAATATGAGAGTGAGCAACAGATGTTAATTAAAGATTATTAAGACCTTATACAGGGTGGATACAAAAATGAGCCTCCCTTTTATTTTCGTAACCGAAGCAGATATGTTAATTTTGATGAATCCAATGAATGGGAAGTTGTGGGTGACCTATCCCATGGCACACTTTTCATCATCCCAAATATGCAAATTAGGACACATTCATATCCTATTTTAAAAACCGTAACAGATACACGAAAAATTGCAATTGAAGACTTGTAATAATTCACTTTCTATAACACCCAGGATAAAGAAGTTTGAAGAAATAATAGGATACATAAAACTGTATACCGTTAAAACTTGAACGAATTCCAACGAGTAGTTTCCGAATTACGCACTCAACATCGTAACACGTGCTCACATGTGAGTACTAACCAATTTTATTTAAATTGGCTTTGATCGCCAGTGGTCGTACAGCATCTAAAGTAGTGAATGCGTTGTGTCTCGCAATAACCATAAGTTTAAAATTTAAGATAAATATCAAACGAAAAAGTGACCTATGAGACAGCGAGTTAAAAAGGCAACTCACATTAGAGTTTATTGAATAGAATATAAAGGGAAAATCATTTAAATTTACTTTGAACAAGCAAAGTTACCAATACACAGGTTGACTATTCTGCAGAATGAAACTACAATACACATAAGGTTCACTTCAATAACTGTAGCACATAACATTACTTTTCAGACAAACTTGACTTCACAGGTTATTTTCAAATATGATGAAAACATTTAATTTGCATCCCCATGTTTTGACAAATACAAGAAAGAATAATAAATTTGTACTAACCATCAGTACACCCTTACACTTCCTCTAAAGAGTAAATAAACCTGCACTAGTAGTGCTCTACATAGAACAAACAATGTGTGTTCATTTGATACGTTATGAAACGATCGTGGACACAAACCAGGTAATTTGCTCATGGCAAAAGGAATAATGGGTTTTAGAACTGATTATATCTCTGTTCAAATTCAGAGTCATTAAAACTCTACCTGCCCGAGAATTAGAAGAATGCATCAGCCCCTTCCATTCCAACTGTTTGAGTGGACTTAAAAATCAGAGATAAGTGCATTAGCATTTACAAACTCTGTCCAAAAAGACTCAAACGAACATAGTAAAGAATTCTGTTATTAAAATACCAATAACAGCATTCAGACTAACGGGTATAAACAAATCAAACTAAAACATGATTAAACAGAGTGTAAAAAACCGACTTTGATGAAACTTTCACTATCGTCTAGCTATAACTAGTCCATATCTTTAAAACTACTGAACCGATTTTGATGAAACTTGGACTATTCTCTAAGTTGAAAGATACTTAATCCAATAAAAAAAGAATTATTGCAATTCGATTTCTAGTTCTGAGAAATACGTTGGCATACATACATACATACATACATACATACATACATACATACATACAT
>JAHWFO010009099.1:587289-622115 GCA_023313115.1 Rhysida immarginata | reverse complement strand
AGTTCCAATGGTTTCATAGGGCACCATTAGGGCACGTGCTACTAAACTGTTAACCATTATCATTATTTTCTCGTGATAGTCACTCATGGCACGTTGTTACGAGTCCTTTGATATATTACATGCCATATCTTAGCATTGAAAGTTCCAAGGTTACCATATGGTATCATAGGGCACCATTAGGGCACGTGCTACTAAACCAATAACTATGATCATTATTTTCTCGTGATATTCACTCATGGCACGTTATTACGAGTGGTTTGATATATTACATGCAATATCCTAGCATTGAAAGTACGTACTACTAAACAATTCAGACATCACTATATACCGTTATATTCATTCATGAGACATCCTTGCACGTACACGTGCCATTAGACCGATACTTGCTATCACTAGTTACTCTTTTATATTCGTTCATGATATGTTGTGACAATTTGTTTGATATATTACTTGCCATATCTTGTTATAGGAAATGTTTAAGAGGGTATCATAATGCTACTATTTAAGCACGTGCTATTAGAGCACGTACTTATTCCTGCTATCTCACGTTCGTACTTCTGCGTACTCTGTCCCATTTTAATGGATTGGTGAAAACAGACTGTGAAAAAGTTAATTCGTTTTCAAGTTATCGTAATAAATGCTAAGCTCCCTAGGAATAAAAAAATTCTCTTGATTTAGGAACCGAACTGTCTTTTTAGTAATCGTCAAACACGTGCATCCTGCACGCACACCATCTCATTAACGTTTAGAGCACGCGCAGAACCGAACCCATGTTCTCAACACGCGTTTTACCAAATGCGAGGATAATTCGTTTCTTCCAGCAATTCAAGACATGATTGAATGAATTGTGAGATTGCAATACATGCAATTCAATACATGCAACGCAATGAATTGTGGGATTGTCTACAGACGGACGGACGGACGGATAGCTGGACAAACCGATCACATAAGCACATTTCTATATATAGAAAATGTGCTTAAAAGCTCTGCAATGTCCGAAGCTGTTTCGGATACACTGCTTTTCGCCATTTTAATGAAATACAACGTAACTTTATTATCAAAAGAGCATGAAAATGTTATCATAACTTGCCTAACATTATCACATTATAAAGAATCACAATCACTTGACTAGCAGCTTTGTTTCATTTAGAAGCAGGGCTAGCAGACGTGACATTTCTATTGCGGCTTTCATTTTCTGTATTTTCTGGTGCTCGCTTCATATCTTCCCTGGAAGGAAGATCTTGCACTCTTTTCCTTTTGTAAGTTCTAACCAAACGCGTCCAAACCAACCCTCTTTGTTGTGTCCGAATCAACCCCTCCATGCCAGAAATCAAATAAAACCTTGTTAAGGCCTAATGACGCACATGGCCGAAATGAAACTGCAACACGTTTAAGTATAGTACTGTCCCTCAGGAATAAATGTCCAATTGTTAACATTTCTCGTATAACCTCTACAAATTCACGAACAAACCTACCTCAAAATTTTTTTTACACTCTCGAAAACAAATTTTATTTCTTATTTACTTACCATTGTTGTGATCGTTCTGGCGAATAGATTTTCATAATCTGTATAGTGTCGCACACAAGGGATAATTTTTTAGGCGGCGTGCAAATAGTTTCGACTGAAAAAATCGATTTGTCCGAAACAACCCTACTTTCCCCTATTAGTTAACATTGGTGAAATTGGTGTTGTTATGAATATGTGCAAATACTAGTCTTCGAATATGTGGATATCAAATTGGAATAATGAGCCCATCGTGAAATTTTGTGTTAAACTTGGGAAATCGCCCACAGGATATTAAGTGTTTTGGCAAGCTCATGGAGCTTATGGTTTATGTTATTATTTAAATTTTACTTAATAAAACTTAATTTCTTGCATGTGTTCAATTTGTTCGATAATTAATTTTATACAATTATTAATTTCCGTTTGGAGCAAAACCCCGGCGGAGCAAATGTCCAGACCCTTGTCAACAAGATCACGTTTATAGTGGCTACAATTCATTTTAGCACTATATCACATTGTTTACAAAAGTTGTATTTAAATACTGATTTTTAACAGTAATGGCAAGTAATTAAATTATTAACAAGAAAGTTTTTCGTTAATAAATTTTATTAAAGTTTTTTTCGACCATTTATTTATTATCTCGACCAACTGAAACACCCGACGAATTTGTCTCTGGCAAATTGATCGCCCGATCAACTGACTCCCTTGACGAAATGACGTTCGACATGACTTTTTTAGGATTTTTGACACGTAACCAATATCCTGCACATGAAATAGTAATTCTCTGCTGAATTTCAGCTAAATTTACTGGTGGTGTTTCTTAAACTGTATTTTTATATGGTCCCATAGGAATCAGTGCAGAGGTGTTAAGTCTTGTGTGCAGGGTGGCCATATGACGGGTCCAACTCTTCCAATCTATTTATCTGGAAACATCAAATTTAAACATTCACGTGCTGCCATAAATGCCATCGAAAAATGTGGAAGTGCACCATCCTGCTGAAACCAAATTTCACAATGTTCTCTTAATGTTCTCTTCAATAAACTCTTGCGCAACATTGTTTAGAATAACGCTGGCCAGTGAGATTTCCGTCGTAAAAACACTGGACCAAAAACTTGATTGTTGTACAGGAACACCTTGACTCGTATAGAAAACGGGACCGTGTCTCCCACTATGCAAACCATCTCGCAGATTCCGGACACACTTTGAAGACAAAAGAAGAGGTTATGTCTGTCTTGCACATCTGTAATAAACCTGAAAAAACTGCTACCCTCGAAGCGATCGAAATATTTAAGGCCAAGAAGTCCACCCCACACTTGCTTCTCAATTGCCAGACGGACTTTAATGTGCTTGCTATACTTAGTTCTTTATCTGATCTACTATGATTTTCTCTCGTTTTCTTTATTTTATGTTTCTTCTGCATTTTGTAACTTTCTTACCCCTTTATTTTATTATGGTTTTTTTTTATGTTAATTCTCTTGTCTTCGGACAACCAGATATGTTCTCTTTTCGGTCCGCGTTAAACGTACCATCTCTGTACAACTTCTCTTTTGTGTATCTCAAAAAATTTTGTATTTATTCTATTTTATTCTACTGGCCATTACGTCCTTTTTCTCTTTGGCCCCCTTGCTTTTTATCCTATTGGTTCTTGTATGTATTTACGCTCATTGCTTAACTTGTACCACTGTTCTGTATATATAAAGGCTTGCATGCCTCTTGCTGTATATCCTTGACAAAGCTGGGAATAAATGGCGAAACTAGTTGGAACTCCTGATGTCCCTCTGTTATACTGTAAGGCCACCACCTGTTTAGTTAATAGGAACAGTATTATGATCCATCCTTCCACCGATATGACTCCACTCATCTCTAAGATGTTCCACATCAAGAGGAAGCTAGCCTCCACCATCCAGAACATCTGGTTCAACCGCATGTGTATCCGAGAGCGTCTAGAACCCAAGTATGCCCACGTCATCGTCCGGAACAGGTCTACCGCCGCCCAAGTTGCACGGGCCGCCGCCGTAAGGACTTGGGTAAGCCGTGCTACAACCACCTTAATTTACAAGAAGCATCGTCTCAACCAAGAGATTTTCCGCCTGCACCTCCACATTTCATCCATCATACCGCCTGATGTTCTGATGCCTCTTTTCGAGGATGATGAAGTTAGGCTGCAATCCTTCAAAGAGCATAAGTTCTTAACCCTGTGCAAGAAGCTAGACGACCTCCGACGTCCGCCTCCAACACGCCCACATCCTCCTGAAGGTGATTTTGTGTTTCACGACAATGTTGTTAACCTAACATCAATCCAGCTGTCCGACAACGAACAGCGACTCCTCGACAAAGGCCTCAAGCACGTTGTCTATAGGAAGCCAACACGATCTGACTTACACGATGTCATCTCAGATGTCGAGCACGCCGTCAACCTGCTACCCCAGACTGACCGTCCTCCAGCGCGAGCCATCGCACATCTGATACACAAGTCCTTCAAAGAAGCGTCTGCGTCTAGACCACCCCGGGAACTACTCACTGATGCTGCTGCCTCTACCACCTTGAAGACGAAGCTACAAGATTCCGATGCCCTCGTCGTCAAGGCCGATAAAGGTAACGTGTCGGTCATCATTTACCGTTCTACGTTCATTGATAAAGTTAATGATTTCATCGCCGCTAACAATTTTGTCACCCTCCCATCCGACCCCACTTCTAAATACCACAAATCTATTATTTCCGTCATCAACAAATCCCCACGCTTCAGATACCTCCGACGCCTCATCCCACCTAACCCTCGCCCACCCAAGCTTAACGCCCTAGTCAAGATCCATAAACCTAACATGCCTATACGCCCCGTCGTTAACTATTCCCCAGCTCCTGCCCACCTCGTTGCTAAATCCCTTTCCACCTTCCTCTTTAACCTGAAAATCCTCCCTAATAATTATAATGTACGCAATTCCCTAACCCTTACTGAGTCCCTTTCTTCCATCCACACGGATGAGCACCTCTCCCTTATGTCCCTTGACATCACCAACTTATACACTAACATCCCTGTCACACCCACCCTTTCTATCCTACAGTGTCTGTTACTAGCTGCGTCTTTCCCTGCACCCGATACTATTGACCTACTAGCTATCCTCTCTGTAATTTCTTCTCAGAACTATTTCTCCTTTAACAACTCTTACTATTCCCAACCCACAGGGCTAGGAATGGGGTTCCCACTCAGCAGTTTTCTGTCTGAGGTTTTCCTACAGCACCTGGAATTAACACACGTCACCCCCCTCCTCAATAATTCCTCCGTCATCGCATATTTCCGATATGTCGATGACATCCTCATCCTTTTTGACTCCCGATCCACTACTCCCACTAATATTGTTAACACCTTTAACTCCTTCTCTCCACATATCCAATTCACTTTTGAACTAGAAACTAACCGGTCCATCCCTTTCCTTAATATCCTCATCACCAACAATCCCCACACTAACCGCTTCTCCTTTTCTGTCTTCCGTAAACCGACCACATCCTCCAACTTAATTCACCATTCCTCCTCACATCCCGCCACCCACAAACAAACCTCACTGAGATTCCTAATCGACCGTGCCCTGAAGCTCCCCCTCTCCCCCCTATCCAGATCTTCAGAACTCCGCATAATCCGACACCTCGCCCACTCCAATGGATATTCGACCTCCACATTCTCTCGCATTCTTCACCGCCGCAGACGGGCCCTTCTCTCCCCCCTACCTCCTGTTTCGCCCCAAACTAAAAAGTGGACGTCCTTACTATATCTGGGACCTAATTTCTCCCAGCTTTCCGATTTCTTATCGTCCCTTGGCCTCCGTATATCATTTCGTACTCCAACCACAGCTGCTCGCACCCTGAACCCGCCCACCTCCGTCACCTCCGACAAATATTCCCAATCCGGAGTTTACCGCCTGAATTGTGCGTTTTGCGATAAGTTCTATGTGGGATTATCGACCCGCAATCTTGCATTGCGATTCAAGGAACACCTTGACTCGTATAGAAAACGGGACCGTGTCTCCCACTATGCAAACCATCTCGCAGATTCCGGACACACTTTGAAGACAAAAGAAGAGGTTATGTCTGTCTTGCACATCTATAATAAACCTGAAAAAACTGCTACCCTCGAAGCGATCGAAATATTTAAGGCCAAGAAGTCCACCCCACACTTGCTTCTCAATTGCCAGACGGACTTTAACGTGTTTGCTATACTTAGTTCTTTATCTGATCTACTATGATTTTCTCTCGTTTTCTTTATTTTATGTTTCTTCTGCATTTTGTAAGTTTCTTACCCCTTTATTTTATTATGGTCTTTTTTATGTTAATTCTCTTGTCTTCGGACAACCGGATATGTTCTCTTTTCGGTCCGCGTTAAACGTACCATCTCTGTACAACTTCTCTTTTGTGTATCTCAAAAATTTTTGTATTTATTCTATTTTATTCTACTGGCCATTACGTCCTTTTTCTCTTTGGCCCCCTTGCTTTTTATCCTATTGGTTCTTGTATGTATTTACGCTCATTGCTTAACTTGTACCACTGTTCTGTATATATAAAGGCTTGCATGCCTCTTGCTGTATATCCTTGACAAAGCCGGGAATAAATGGCGAAACTAGTTGGAACTCCTGATGTCCCTCTGTTATACTGTAAGGCCACCACCTGTTTAGTTTTATTTTATTAAATTTGACCTTGAAATTAAATGTGAAGGTCAAAATTAAGATCATTGTTAAAAAGCTCACACCTTGATTTGATAGGGGATAGTTTTTTCGAAATCGGAAAATTCTCATTAGTTATCGAGATATTCAGACTGGTAACAGAATTTTTGAACACCGTGGTATATGAAAATACACATATGTACTATACCAATAATATCTGTTACATGGATTACTCAGGAAGCATTTTAGACAAGGGTAAAAATCAAATAAAGAAGATCGTGTCGTAAAATTTTAAACATATGTTAATGGTCTCTACCTGGTCATTAACTATTTCTGTTGCCAATTCCAGTAGAGACCATCGTCTATCGTTCTCTAAACATTATGTGAAATAGCAACGAACAACATCGGTACGAACAGCCGTAGGGCGTCCTGTACCCACATTGCATGATTTTTAACAGCTTCTACATTATTTCGCGTTTTGACGGCGAACACTGCTATTTTTGCGTACGAACGTTTTCTAACCGACTTAAATCCATACTTAACAACGGTTAAAAACACTTTCGCGCATCTTTTCCCAGTCCGTCCTTGAACATCTACACCATCTAGCAGCATCAATAAGTACCGTACCTCTCAATGCCATTGCTGCATATCGAAAAATGTGGATCGCGGTCTGGGATTCCGCTGAAAAAAAAAACAGTTGCCGTGATTTTGTAAATGGCTCTCGTAGTATAAGAATTGTAATTAATTATGTCGGATACGCTGTATAGTTCATACTAGGGAGCTGAGAATATGTAAATGATAAGAGCGCGATTTTCAATAACGCATGAGCGGAAAATAATAACTTTTTTGTGAAACTGCATTACGAAAACATTAGCAATTATGTGGTGCACTGCGAAAATTCCAATTGATTGTTGATTATTGTATGAGTGAGTTGCGACAGTTATTGTGAATGCTCACTGGATAGTGTAAACAGTCATAGTGCACTCCTGTGTCGTAGAATGTGGCATACGCCACCATGTGGAAGTCAGGATAAAATTGTTGCCTATTTATTCCAGACAAGTAACTTTAAAAATGATCAGTAACTGGAGATAATGGAGAGTTAGCAGACTATTGAGAAAGAGTGGAAAGACGACAGAGGAAGCACTCCTTGAGCTCCGTGCTGTATTGAGCGAATGGTAAGCATGTAAATAGACGAATCGGCGACTGCTAGACTACACAAAGTAATGAATGGCCAAGTTTTGCTTCAAGACATCGAGAGAAGAGTGGGAATTGCAACAACATCAAGTGTACATCTAAAGTAAGATTACGTGATTAATAAATTATTTAAACTAGCAGTGGCATACGTGGAGAGGTCCATTCATTGTGAGCGTTTTCATGTGTTTATTTTTAAGATATTTCAAAATTTAATAAAAAAAAACAAGGAGCCAGAGCCAAATGCCGGGATTATTATATAGCTTCTTTGGTAGCACAAAGATACACTGTCTCATTATGTAGGGCTGCTAGCCTATTTCTTTTGTACCCTGAAGAAGGCGGGAATAAAGCTGAAACTAGTTGGTTTTTAAAACTAAAACTAAAATGTTGTACTGTAAGGCCTCTTTTAATTTTGTTATTAAGAACAGTACAGAGAACAATATCCTCACAGATTTGAGATGCTGATAATCTGATGATTGAACGTTCGTTTTCAAGAATTATTAATAATGAGCATAAAATGATGATGAGTGACAGAACATTTATAAGGCAGCGTCTATTGATGGGGCAAAGGAGTCACGCGTGTCTCCCTTGAGCTCCCTATCAAACGTCCAGACGACTGGCAAAAATTTGTGTGTCTGGAAAGGAAAGAGAAAGAACGACTATTGGTCAGAGGAACTCTGCAGGTAAAACAGAAAAGCTATAAAAACTATAAGTGGAATCAATAAGAGGGTACAAGAGCTTCGACGTCAGTGGCAATAAAAACTTGGGTCTAAAGTATCCAGTGATGTTCCCCGGTGGTGAAGATGGACATCATTTTAATGTGAGGCAAGTCAACAAGAGGTTAAATAAAGTCCAGTTATATCACCTAGAATTCCTCTTTTTCGGATTTTTCTTGGAAGGATAGTCCCTTCGCTCTGTGTTTTATTGATTGAGTTATTTTTTTAACCAATTTGGTTGGTTTGGTTTGTTTGGTATTAACGTCCTTTTCAACTGCCATGGTCATTTCAGGACGGCGTTATAGGGGCCGCAAATTTTGCCTCTCAAGGGTTCTTTAACGTGCAGCCGGCAAACGACTACACGGGACGAAGATTTTTACTTCCCTTCCCAAGGAAGTGCGTGATCTCAGGATTTTCCCCCTGAAAAAATCCTCGTCGTCCTCGGCCGGGATCGAACCCGCGCCATCGGGCATCAGAGGCGTTCACGCAACCACTGTGCCACCGAGGCCGATTAACTAATTTGGAGTTATAATTTAACTTCTTAAGATTGTTCTGTTTACCTACAAGTGTAATTATTCCGGGCAACGCCGGGTCCTCTGCTAGTAATGTATATAAAGGTGTTGAATAGGCAAATTTATTATAGAATTATTTGTACATGTACTTTTTACTGAATACAATGTACATATAGTAATAAAGCCTTAATAATAATAAATATTATTGTATTCTTATAAAATTTGTTTTTATTTACAAATAAATATCTACATAAATTAAATTTCAACTTATTACATCGATTTATATTATAGAAATTATTCTTAAATCAGGTTTTTTTGGGCACTGAAGCTGTCATGAAAGTGAAGTTCTTTTTTCATGGCTTCCTTTTCTTCCAGAATTAAAAAATCATGAAACCTCATTATTAAGTCTTCCATATAACCTTCTTCTGCACATAAATGAAAATAGTATTTATAAGCATGTGTAATAGTGATATTTTAAAAGATTTTCATGTGGCAAAGTTTAGTGGTTTTCGTCGATTGGAAATTGGCTGTGTTAATATTTTTCAGCCATTGCCTTTTTAAAGTTCTTTCAGAAATCCGAAAAAACTTACTTTTTCCCCATTCATAGATGAATTGTTGCAATTAAATGCACAACAACAAACATGCTGACGAATTTTTCAGGCAGATTCAAGATTGATTAAAGTTGCTCTGAGCCTATGCGCAATAGCAGCCAAAGCAAGAGCAGTTTGCGATGTTGGGCAAACCTGACGTCATTAGCAACGCGCTCTTGCGGTAGTTTTTGATGAAAATCAAATTGAATTTGTATTACCGGAAGTGATTTAAATTATGATTTCTTTATTAAAAATGACAGGAAAAAAATAAAATTGATATATAGTATCAGGAAGGTATTCAAAACTATATGAAATCAACTTCCGGTTTGGTGTCATTTGCCCTTTAAAGTTGCTTGACGGCGATAGTAAAACGCGAATGGTCATTGCGTCAACCTTCTTTCTAGAGTACCAGATTAGACAGAATTATTTTAACATTAAAGGATAGGTAGATCGTTGTGGTGTTCTGATGTGACACCCTGTGATTTCTGGTTAAGAACGCGTATATAGCAGAAAAGTTCGTGATATCATTGACCTCAAGGACAGAATTTTGTTTTTCGTCGAAATCTCTTTGGTATATCTTCAAAATAAAAATTGCAACTATAGCACTATAGCAAAACCAGGATCAAGTAGAGTGACACGGTAAACTATTTATTAAACTTTATGCGCTTCGGTATTGCACCATCATCGGAGACAAAATATCTTGTCAGGTGGAAAAACGAAAAAAGAGACGGAACTTAAAAACAACAAATAAAGTTTCATTTTACGCAGTGGATAACACACATTAAGAAGATAAAGATGTAAAGAGGCCGAACACAGCCAAAATACCACTCAGGGGCTGAAGTAAAACACACCCCAGATGACTTGGCTGGGAGCACAGTTATCGTGCCCTCTTAAGACAACACGGAAAATCAAAATTCGCCGTAACACATCACAATATACAAAAATATTACTAAGGTGGAAGTGTCGACGTGGATGCTCCTAATCGAAGCACTGGACGCACAAATAAACAATCAAGTAGCACTGGCCAAAACTCTGGTCCACAACTAGATGAGACGTGGCGTACGGCATAGGAGAGGTTTTGGGAGCATCCTCGCTTGAAACGCCAGCACTGTTTGGCGAATAAACCTCTTTTGGGAAAACAAGATATAGAAGAAGAATAGTGTTTCAATCGCCCCGCGGATGCGTAGGCGAAGCTTACTTTCGAAGAATTTGTTGGCAAAGATGTTCTCTCGCTTGTCATTGGCCGGGACGGATCCGCTTTGGATTAAAGTCAAATTTCGGTGAGTACGCTGGCTTCCTCCTGTGGAGAAACATTGAGTTGAAATACACAGGAGGAACAGTTAACAGCGTAACGAAAGAAAGACTAATGTCATTGATAAAGAAAGTCCGGACGTGTCTCCTGGGATGGGTGTTTCTAAGATAATAGAATTCCACCCGTCGCATGACGGGTGCATGCGACGGAGTATTATCATAGCCTAATAATGAGAAGTCTGTCCACTCTCGTTTTCAAACGTTGTCTAAGTTCCCTAGCGGCAGATAAACTCAACTGCCAAATCCATTGTTTACTACTGCAATCATAACGGAGACAAAATGTCGTTTATTAAATTGGAGAAATTTTTATGAAGAAATTTATTTTCCAAGTCCTTTAAACTAAACGTTTTTCTATTTTTTTTCTTTTCGAAAAGAAAAAAAAAAACAAAAAAAACACCCAGAAAATAAAACAACCGTGAGCTATATGAATTAAGGTTGTTATAACGGAACTCTTATTCAAAATAGTTTGAAATAAAAAGGATTTTGCCATATTAGAAAATTTGATGAATGGTTTTCATTGGATTCCCTAAATTAGATGAAATAAAATCTTTTTTAAAAAATTATAGGACCTCTAAAGTTTTTTTATTCTTGCTGTTATGAATAGAAAATTGCATACATACTTTTTTTTTGCAGTCAGATAAAATGCGATGAAGAAAATCGTAAAAAGCTTTTGATAACGACCTGTCATTAACAAAACTCAATAACAAAACATTACCTGAATAGATCCAGAAAAGAGAAGGAGATAGCTGAACGCTTGGCGCGCTGCTGTCGTTATTATTGTTGTAGGACGTCGATCTGGCAACAGCTATAACAATGAAACCGACCCGGAGTGAACATTCTCATCATTAGGCTATGGTATTATCTTGCCACATGGATTGTTGTAACTTTCTTTGTTGGCCTCGGACGGACCGACAGACGGATAAGAGAATTATAGTATTAGATAAAAATTCTTGATTTTTGCAATGTCCAAGCGGAGATAGGGATTGGCTCCTTTCACTCTCGTTCACCCACAATAAAACCTCCTGCTTCTCCGTGAATGTAAGCGTTCAGGCAGAAAGGGAAAACGCCACGAACATGCCCATTTCTAATGTTGAGGGACACGAGCTCGGTGAAAACTTTGCGAGAAATATACACACCACTGATTGCAGCAATAACTATCTAGCAAAGATAAATGAGAAACTGCACCGACTCCAACTCTTATTGGACGAAATAATTCTGTGGCAAAATACTGCCCTTTCTGACGCCCTGACACATTTATTCTTTCAACGTGTGTGGATTCGCCAGGCAGGCCCGACACATTCAACGGCTCGGGGAGAACGCTGCCGGGGAAACTTTTGTAATCTGCAAATTCATAGTCAGCACGAACGTCACTAAGAGCTTTCTTAGAGTTTTCCGAAGAGAAGCACCTCTGATGCACAGGAACACGGCCGGGCGGCTGAGGGACCCGACGAGCTTCCTCTTCTTCTCTTGGGACTCTGCAATACTCGCTGCGAATCGCGTATTCCATACGATCCGAGTAGTTTTCATTTTAACACGTGACATATCCACAGAAGTGAAGTAGGACATGACCAAATTTATTCAAAGGCTCCATCAAAGGCTCCATCAATCTTAACGGGAGCCCCAATTTTGATTGATTGATGGATTAACATCAGGTGCGCATGAATCTGGAGAAAGTCCAATCATGAAATTCAGTTTGAACCAGCTTCAACCAGGTTAAGCAGGTAGAGTTTCCATTTTTGTATGGGATCCATTTGCAGCACAGAACGACCAGAGTTCGTGGAATGTAACACCGTAAAATATAACATTACTTTGGAGAAGGTCTTCTTCCAACATTCTCAGCTGGGTTTCTGAACAAAAAACCCACTCTATTTATGGAAGATAGAGCTTCTTGCCACACCGCTAAAAGACTCAAGAATAGTAGGCAAATAAGCATTAAAAAACTTCCATGAATCCCATAAAACTCATCTTGGCGAAACATGAAAACCTGCTTCCCGTGGATGTCTGCGTTCCGATCGGATTAATATTCTACAGGCTAAGATAGCAGAACTTACTGATTCTAGGCCCGACTAGATTAAGCTTGTGAAGAAAGCAAGCTCTGGGACAACTAATTTTTAATATGCATATTTAAATAATACAGTATGCCAGAAACTGTGGAGAATAGGATACACGATAAATAGATAAAACCAGTATTATTACAAACGTCAAACCATTTTGCTTCTAATTAGATATATGAAAAGAATTTATTTCATTTCCTTCTTTAAAAAGTGCTCCACATAAAGTTTAAAGAAATATTGAATCCCGCTTCATACATTAAAAATTTCCCACTTTTCAGGAAAAAACTTTTTTCTTTTTCAATATGAGATTTCAGAAATGAAATTTATTTTCAATAAATTGTACTTCTGGCACAACGGCGGCAGTCAGGTTGCCTCGAGTTTGTTTAAAAAGCAAACACCACTGGATTCGAACCCTGAAGGGGCGAAAAACGACATTAAACACTTGAAGAGATCGTTTATTTCCTCAGCAATAATAAAAAGTTATATTTGTAGTTGTTAATTGTTATTTCTAGAACGCTTTAGAGCTGTTCTTAATATTATCAATATAATTCCCTGAGTTCAAATAAGAGCAAGGAGTGAAAATAGCTAGAAAAATAATTAGAAGCTAAGTAAACTTTTTAATCTTCAGAATTTATACTTATTTGTTACTACGATTATTCTGTATAACTAAAGTAAAATATTTTGGTCATTTTTTTGTATAACTAGATGCGAACCCACCGATTGTATAATCGGGAAATAACCCATTGTTAGATTTTTTTTCTTTGTTGTGACAAAGTCCACCGTCGCTGATTTTATATAAATGATTACATTGTTAATAATTTAAGCAGAGCATTTCACCGACGAAGTTTAGCCAAACGGAAACTTTTTTTTTAAAGTTAAAATTTTCCTATAGCTATCATATAAGAGGGTTGGATAAAATAATGGAAATACCTCGAAGAGCAAGGAAAATTAATATTTTGTGTGACATGGAAGGATGTATTAATTAATCCATCCATGACACATGTAAGAAATAATAAAAAGAATATTTATGAATATTTATCAACACAGAATTTGGTCATTTAAATGTCAGTATCTTATTATTTGTCTTGATCAAGCATTGTTGTAATTTATATTTTCTTTAAATTTCTTTACAACGAACGTAAAGTCCAAGCACCTGATGATTGTTACGCACGCAGGCCGCGTGACAATCTTCTGTTGGACTAAGAAGATAAATAAGGCAGTGACATAAAGTTCAATTCTGCATCAGACATTGCCTTGTCTTTAGCTCGTGCCTAGTACTTGTTACCCTGATGTGTAAAATGATGCCTACATAATTTCCTTAGTGCTGTGCTCAGCCAGAGGATTGTACTATGGACAAATAAAAAGATCGTCAATTGTGTAGAGATGGACATGCTGTTTATGATACGTTTCTCTTGGTATTGAATTTAACCAAAGGACTATGATAGCCAGTGAAATACGAGGTGCATTCAAGTTCTAAGGCCTCCGATTTTTTTTCTCCGGATTGGAAAGAGATAGAAACATGCGCATTGTTTTAAAATGAGGCCGCGTTCATTGTCAATACATCCCAGAGATGGCAGCACCGTATGGCAGATGGAATTTTACCGCCAGCGGCGAGAATGAGACCTGTTTTAGATACTTAAAATGGCGACGTTTTCCTTACTTGAACAGCGTGCAATCATTCGTTTTCTGAATTTGCGTGGTGTGAAACCAATTGAAATTCATCGACAGTTGAAGGAGACATGTGGTGATGGAGTTATGGATGTGTCGAAAGTGCGTTCTTGGGTGCGACAGTTTAATGAAGGCAGAACATCGTGTGACAACAAACCGAAACAACCTCGGGCTCGCACAAGCCGGTCTGACGACATGATCGAGAAAGTGGAGAGAATTGTTTTGGGGGATCGCCGAATGACTGTTGAACAGATCGCCTCCAGAGTTGGCATTTGTGTGGGTTCTGTGCACACAATCCTGCATGACGACCTGAAAATGCGAAAAGTGTCATCCAGGTGGGTGCCACGAATGCTGACGGACGACCACAAGGCTGCCCGTGTGGCATGTTGCCAAGCAATGTTGATGAGCAACGACAGCATGAATGGGACTTTCTTTTCGTCGGTTGTGACAATGGATGAGACGTGGATACCATTTTTCAATCCAGAAACAAAGCGCCAGTCAGCTCAATGGAAGCACACAGATTCACCGCCACCAAAAAAATTTCGGGTAACTGCCAGTGCTGAAAAAATGATGGTGTCCATGTTCTGGGACAGCGAGGGCGTAATCCTTACCCATTGCGTTCCAAAGGGCAACACGGTAACAGGTGCATCCTACGAAAATGTTTTGAAGAACAAATTCCTTCCTGCACTGCAACAAAAACATCCGGGAAGGGCTGCGCGTGTGCTGTTTCACCAAGACAACGCACCCGCACATCGAGCTAATGTTACGCAACAGTTTCTTCGTGATAACAACTTTCAAGTGATTCCTCATGCTCCCTACTCACCTGATCTGGCTCCTAGTGACTTTTGGCTTTTTCCAACAATGAAAGACACTCTCCGTGGCCGCACATTCACCAGCCGTGCTGCTATTGCCTCAGCGATTTTCCAGTGGTCAAAACAGACTCCTAAAGAAGCCTTCGCCGCTGCCATGGAATCATGGCGTCAGCGTTGTGAAAAATGTGTACGTCTGCAGGGCGATTACATCGAGAAGTAACGCCAGTTTCATCGATTTCGGGTGAGTAGTTAATTAGAAAAAAAATCGGAGGCCTTAGAACTTGAATGCACCTCGTAAGAAAACACCAGTTGTGGTGAGTTAAATCGAATGAAATATGCGAGCCGAATTTTCACATAATGTTTTCTATCCAAGGCACCCTCATTTCCGCTGATGATTAACTATGCTGTTCCTTATTGTACGTACTTTGTAGTTAAAAGACAGCTGTTGTATGGTTGAAAATAAAAATGGATATTTAAGGGCATTACAGTTTACTAGTACCTTCCATTTGGACTATAGTTTAAAATTTCTGATTTAACTTAAAAGTTTTCTTAATGTTCTATTCTTCATTTTTGGACTACAGTAATTCTAAATTTCTTTAACTAAAGATAACCGATTTGATGTAAATGTAACTCTGATATTGTATATTTCTTTCTCGACCTTTTTCGGGTAAGGCCTAGGCAGTGAGATGAATTGAGAGACCACAAAACGGGCATTGCTTATATAGTGGTCATTTCATTTTATTGCTGCAATTAATTAGGTTTTTTTTATGTAAAGTGCTTTTTGCATATTGTTTTGACATACGTGTCTTATGACTTAATTCTATGTTTTCAGTATTAATTTTCTCTAGTTTATGATGTGGTAAAATGTCAGAACTAGAACATAAATGTGTTCAATAAGATTATCTGATATGACTATTACACTCTATGTTCAGACATTGTTTTGATTAAACGTGCAGACAAGTAAATCTTGTCAAGACATTATGGATCAATTACGATCTTACACTCAAAGTTATGTGACCATGCATGTAAGGACTGGAGAAAATCCTTGCAGTTTCTTTGGTGAATGAGTGAATTTTATTTTACAGTCCTATATATTAAAATGCAAAGCATTTTTTAAGAGCAAAATCGGCACTTCTGCACATGTGTACTGATCATTTTTATCGTCATTGATTGTTGTTTATTTGATCGTCAATGCTAGCAAAGTTCTTGATTGTGACGGTCTTTCTGAAGAGGATCGTTTATTATTGTTTATGAAACCACACATTTGTTTGCCGTCAAATTTTGGCGGGTTCCATCTAGTTATTGTAATATTCACAAAATTGAAGTTAAATAAGTATGTTTTTGTATGGATAGATGCCTGCTTTAATTTATGCTTTGAATGACATTTAACACATTGATTTGAATTATCTAAGCTTGTTCTTCCATTCTGTTAAAAGTAAGGGATCTAATGTTCCAGACCTTGATTGTAAAGATTTTGTTATCGATTGTTCTATGATAACATGTTCTATGGTAAAATTGTAAAAACGAGGGGCGTTCAAATTTGATCTGGACTTTATAAAATCAAGAAACTACAAAAAAACAGACACACAAGTCAAAGAACTCTCCTTGCTTCTCTACGCATTTTTCCAGCGTTCTGGGAGCATCTGGATACCAGTTCTGTAGAAATCTACAGGCTGATGTCGGGACAGCCTTTTTCACTTCCTCATTGGACCCAAACCTCTGCCCTCTCAAGAAGTCTTTCAATGGTCCAACAAAGTGATAGTCGCAAGGGGAGAGATCCGGACTGTATGGAGGATGTGATAAGATGTCCCCTTTGAGTTCCGTCAGTGTGTCCATAGTCAGTTTGGCTGTGTGTGGTCTGGCATTGTTTAGCAGAAAACAAACACCAAGGAGTCCTGGTCGCTTTTTCCTTAGTGCCGGCTTCAGGGACGTTCTCAAAATATCACAGTAATAGGATGCATTTATGGTTCGACGTTCTTCCAGAAAATCGACATGAATAATACCCTTAATGTCCCAGAATATAATCGCCATCACTTTCGTTGCCGACGGTGTCATCTTGAATTTCGTGGGTCGTGATGAGTCAGTGTGTCTCCACTCCATGCTCGCACTCTTGCTTTCAGGAGTATGGTGATGAATCCATGTCTCGTCGGTGGCCACAACACGTCTTAGGAAGCTATCACCTTCCCTGTCATATCGCTGAAGCAGCATGAAACAGATTTCCATCAGGGTGGTTTTGTGATCCTCGGAGAGTTACTTAGGGACCATCTGGCAGAGATATTGTTGAATTTCAGCATATCGTGGATGATGGTCTACACACAGCCTGTGCTGATGTTCAGTATCGAAGCTTGTTCTCGGACATGAATCCGCTTGTTGTCCCTTATCAACTCATTTGTTCGTACGATGATGCCATCATTGACAGCAGTTGCTGGCCTTGCCTTATGAGGTTCATTGCCGGTGGATTCTCGCCCTTCTTCTAACTTTTGGCATCAAGCAAAGATGGTTGATCGAGACAAACATTACTCGGTGAACTGTCTTTGAAGTCTCTGATTAATTTCAGATGCTTTCTCATCTTCGTTGCGGAGAGAATTGATGATTATTCGTTGTTCTACTTTGGTCGATTCATCGCTGTTTGCCATTTTGTTTAAACAATCGGTTGTCGTTGCAACCGGATGAGTGGTGCTGCATTTGCATGACAGGCGGTAGTTGCCATCCGAACAATGAAAGTTTAGATTTTTACAATAATGAAATTTACAAAAAATTTGCAGGTCAAATTTGAACGCCCCTCGTACAAAGTGTTTTGAGTTTTATGAATCCCATTTAATTACAATTAATCATTGTAAAGTTGTTATTGTTTGAAGAATCTAATTCCTTAAAAGTTTTGGAAGGAATTAATATCAAAATAAATATAAAAAAGTATTGTATCTATGTTAACTTTCAAATAAATATAATTTATTAAATCGAACCTATTCTAACTGTTTGAGAAGGATTTTTTGGCAATTAATTCTTAATTTCAAATAATGCTTATTGCGGCACAAAGCTAGTGATCATTTTTTCCTTCTGCCACTCATCTTTGTTTATCTCAAACAACTGGTTATCCAAGTTTGAATGTGACTGGATTTAAGGTGGGAGAACTATTTCACTAATTTAATTCTCCATTTATCTCAAAATAAATGTTAAGAAATCATTCCCTATAAATAAAGGTTATTATCATCACAAGTGTAAGACCACCGATTACTTTTGCTGCGGCTGATTAGATGGTTAGATTAGGTTGATTTACTTTTTTTTTTTACCAATCGTCATATAGAAAAATTATTACATGTTTGGAGGTCACCCTAAGTTTATAGCTAAATTATTATTACAATACTAGCAGAGTTATCCGGCGTTGCCCGGGATAATTACACTTGTAGGTAAACAGAACAATCTCAAAAAATTGGTCATGAGACATATATTGTTGATTCTTGCATAGTGTTGGTGCATTGCGTGTTGACACCATTGTTGATATCTATTGTTGCACAAACTTTTATTTGGTTAAATAATAACTCAATCAGTACAACACAGAGCAAAGGAATTATACATTCTACGAAAAATACGAAAAACATGAATTCTAGGTGATATACCGGGACTTTATCTAAACTCTTCTTGACTTGCCTCACCACTGCGGAGCATCGCCAGATACTTTAGACTCAAGTTTTTCTACCCTTGACGTAGAAGCTCTTATACCCTCTTGCTCTATTCGAAACTCCCATTGTGCAGATGTTACAAATGCCCGTATAGCTTTTTCTGTTTTAGTTGCAGAGTTTCTCTGATCAATACTCGTACTTTCTCTTTCCTTTCCAGACACAAAAATTTTTGCCAGTCATCTGGACGTATGATAGGGAGCTCAAGGGAGACACGCATGACTCCTTTGCCTCATCAATAGACGCTGCCTTATTAATGTTTTGTCACTGCATCATCATTTTATCCTTGGAAACGAACGTTCAATCATCGCATTATCAGCATCTCAGTTTCCAAAATATACACATTCCCACAGAATATAGCCACAATGTATTTTTATGAAATGTTTGAATCTGCTAAGATACCAAATAAGCGAGGTGATAACCCCGGCCTGGCTCGGACTTTCTTTTTTGGATTAAATTTTGAAATATCTTAAAAAAAACAAATGAAAACGCTTAGAATTAATAGAGTAAAAATTTTTAAGGCTCACAAGGATGCCACTGCTAGTCTATATAATTATTTCCTCACGTAATCTTACTTTAGATGTCCACTGTTGTTGTTGCAATTGCCTTTCTTCTCTCGATGTCTTGAAGGAAGACTTGGCCATTCCTCACTTTCTGTAGTGTAGCGGTCGCCGATTCTTCTATTTTCTTACGTACCATTTGCTCAATACAGCACGGAGCTAAAGGAGTGCTTTGTCTGTCGTCTTATGTAATGCCACTACTGACCACGCCCAAGGGTCATGATGCGATCTTGACCGTTACTGACAAGCTGACCAAGCGAGTTAGGTTATTCCCCTGCAGTTCCACCATCACCGCAGAGGGGACGGCCCAGTTACTAGTCGATCATGTTTTCAAGATCCATGGATTCCCGGCCATCATATTATCGGATCGGGATGCCCGATTTACATCAGAGGTGTGGAAACAAATATTTCGTCTGTTAGGGGTCACGCTTAAAATGGCGTCTGCTTACCACCCCCAGACGGACGGACAATATGAACGCTCTAACCAGAATATAATCCAGGTGTTACGGCATTATCTGAACCCGAACAAAACCGAATGGGAGGACTATCTAACCTCGACGGAGATTGCTATCAACAGTGCGGTATCAGAAGCCACCGGATTTGTATCGTATTACCTGGATTTAGGGCGTAATATAATGATTCCACCTTCGGTCAACAAGTTTCAGGTGTCAGAGGAGGCAACGCCGAAGTTTGTTAAACACCTAAGAAGCTTGTTGAAAACGGCTCAAAATAAAATTAAGCAGGCTAATGCTTGCTACACCAAATACTTTAATCGTAAACATGTCCCGTTTAAGATGAAAGTGGGAGATTTGGTTTTGGTGCGGGCATCGAGACTGATACATAAAAGACGAGCGGGTCATAAGCTGTTTCCCAAATATGTGGGGCCTTTTAGGATTCAACAAATAATTAACAAGGTGTCAGCGAAGCTAAGGATTCCGCCACGATGGAACTGTAAGAACAAAGTGATTCATTGTTCGTTTCTTAAACGCTATGTTAAACAACGAAATCCTCCAAGGAAACCAGGCCCCATAAGAGATCCACAATTTGAAGACGTCTACCGGGTTGAGGCCATAAGAGATGTTAGAGGCAAGAAACCGAGGCGAAAGTTCTTGGTTAAATGGGTCGGCTATAGCAAACTTACGTGGGAGCCAGAGTCAAATCTGCATCGCTGCCAAGGGCTGATTCAGACATTTTTTAGGAGCCAAAGGAAGGCGCCAACCACATCCCAGGTGGGCAGCAGGTCGTCAAACAAGGAGCATCCAGCTGCTTCGTCAAGGGCGAAAGATAAATCCAGGCCAGTTAACAGCATCATTACGCAGGAAGATATGCGTTTGAGGCAGGCGAGTATGTCACGGAATTTGGATTCCAGCAACAATTCAGGTGGCGTGAGCACTCGTCATTGCTTCCCGACTCGAGTGTTTTACAACACAAGGAGCAAGAATGTACGTCACAACCAGCGGGTGTAGTATCATGGAGCAGGAGCCAATGGGAAGACAGATGGCGAAGTGAGCGCCAAAAAGAAAAATTTGACGAGTTGGAAAGGTAGCAAGAGGAGAGTGACCGCAGGAGCCAAGGAGAGTGACCGGGGAAAATGCTGGAGCCGAGCGAGACCGAGTTTTGGAGTCAGAGACGTTTGCTTGGTTGAGAGAAGAGGCGGCGAGCCCTCATACAGGATTTCCCGACCGGAGAAGTCGTTAAGGGGCCCGAATACGACGCCGTTACGGAAAAAGCCACGCAGCCAAGCCATGCAGCCAAGCCGCGGCGGTTTCTGGGAGAGAGGTCAACGAACGCGTGAGGGGCGACTCCGAGCAGGCCCTACCGTGCCCGAGACTTCCCGTCGTTTGGAGAAGACCGTTATGCAGCGCATTCAATGTAACTGTAAGTGCTTCTTTCTTTGTAGGCTTGGCCGGTAATGTTATAAAAACGACCTTCCCTGAGTTGAGGCACAGAGCTTTCCGTTTCTATACGGAAATTAATGTCTTCTGGCCCAGTGGAATGACGGCGTATTACGAGGACTCTGTTGGCTTCGTGATAGTTCGCCCGTTCAGAATTGCAGTTTAAGCATAAGCTGATGTTTCCAGTACTGTCCTCTCCACCAGTATTCTAATTATTAATTAACTTTAGGCGCCAATCGTCTGGGGCGTATTCGAGAAAGGATAGCCTCCATAATTGGCGTTCGTTCTTGGCCTATTGAGTTAACCAGCTTTGGAAGTTTTAATTGTGTTTAATTTCTTATATTTTTTTTAGGCATATGTGTGTATCCTAAGTTGCCCTTCTGTATTTATCACAATTAAGACTGAACTGGGACATTGGATGTGTTTACCGCCAGCTGTAAAATTTGCGGTTTATTCTAGCGAACATTGATATTCTGTAATTTAAGAATAGCAAACTATGGTGTTTTTAAAATTCTGGTGAGATATTTCTCTTACCTACCATGGACTGTGTTGCCGTATTGAATTTACGAGAATGTAGTGTTGTAACATTGGTTTACATTGCTATACACTGTTAGCCTTAGTTTAGCCTCAAGCCTAACAGATGAGTTTTGTAGTTTGCTTGTGTAGTGTTTCAACTGTGTGATTAATTCTTATCAGAAGTGTATCGCCCAGACGGCCTTTCATCCATTGTGCTTGGTTGTTGAGTTACAGTGGGACTTTTTGGACTCAGTTATCAGTTGTGTAGTAACGAGGCATAATAGGCCTCGGCCTTTGGAATGTGAACTGTGTTTAGCTTGTTTCTTTTCTTACCTATGCAACATTTTGGAACTTGTTTTGTTAGGTTCGTATTAATGTTTACGTTACAATGTAGAACGAATGGTTCTTCATGATATATTTAAGAAATATTTTGTTATTACACTTCAAATAGGAGTTTTTGGCCTACTTATTTAAGTTGTGTTTTATTTTGCCAATCAATTTTCATAAACCTTTGGGGTTTTATATCTAGTATGTATATTCCCGCCTAGGTAAAGCATTTTATGGATCAGAGTTACTTATGCTGTAATTTAAGTTTTATATGACTTACTGTTTTATATTTATGAAGCATTAGTTGTGGTTAAGTTACCTGCTACGCATTCTATTTTCTGTTATCAGTATATTTGTCATATGGATGTTTTTTTTTTGCTATTACTTTTAGTTATTAGTAATAAGCTGTATATGTTTGACTTTATCACTAATTACCATTATTGTTGTTTATTAAAAATCTCTTTATCATTTATCTTGACCGTGCACTGTTACATGTGTATTTTGTCCATTGCGCAATACTCAACCATTTTATTTATGCACGTGACACAAACCAACCAACAAACAAACATCCTTCTTTATATATATAGAAAGACTAGCGGAAGTACCCGGCGTTGCCCGGGTTAATTACACTTGCAGATAAAGAGGTAGATCTCAAAAAATTAAATTATAACTCCCAATTGTTTAAATAATAACTCAATCAATACAACACAGAGCAAAGGGACTATCCATACTACGAAAAACAGAAGTCCAGGTGATATACCAGAGCATCTAAACTCTTCTTAAATTGCCTCGCCTGCGGAGCATCACCAGATACTTAAGACTCAAGTTTTTCTTACCCTTAACGTAGAAGCTCTTATACCCTGTTGCTCTATTCGAAACTGCCGTTGTTCAGATGTTTCAAAGCTATTCCCGTATAGCTTTTTCTGTTTTAGTTGCAGAGTTTCTCTGACCAATACACGTTCTTACTCTTTCCTTTCCAGACACACAAATTTTTGCCAGTCATCTGGACGTTTGATAGGGAGCTCAAGGGAGACACGCGTGACTCGTATGCCTAAGCAATAGACGCTGCCTTATTAATGTTCTCTCATTGCATCTTCACTTTATGCTCATTATCAAAAATTCTTGGAAACGAACGTTCAGTCATCGCATTAGCAGCATTTCAGTTTCAAAAATATACACTTTCCCACGAAATATAGTCAAAATATATTTGTAGGAAATGTTTTGATCTGCTGTGCTACCAAATAAGCTAGGTGATAACCTCGGCGTGGCTCGGACTTTTTTTTTTTGAATAAATTTTGAAATATCTTAAAAATAAACACATGAAAACGCTTAGAATTAGTACAGTAAAAATTCTTAATAAAAATTTGAAAAAAGATTTTTAAAGGCTCACAATGGATGGACCTCTCCAAGGATGCCACTGCTAGTCTAAATAATTTCTTACTCACGTAATCTTACTTTAGATGTACACTTGATGTTGTTGCAATTCCCACTCTTCTCTCGATGTCTTGAATCAAAACTTGGCCATTCATCTCTTTTTGTAGTCTAGCGATCGCCGATTCTTCTATTGACCTGCTTACCATTTGCTAAATACACCACGGAGCTAAAGGAGTGCTTCGTCTGTCGTCTTTGCACTCTTTCTCAGTAGTCTGCTAACTTTCCATTATCTCCAGTTACTGATCATTTTTAAAGATTTTCATAAAATTGTTAACTACTAAGAATCTCTTTTCTAAGAAAAGCCTGATCATTGTACGAACTTTGCCTTGCATTGTTGGTCATGAGATATTTCTCATTAATATGCCCTGTCATAACCATGAATATCGATTTTTTTATCGACAATCCTTATTTTTCCGAAATCTGAGGTAGACAGTGACCTTCCTCATGGTTTGAAGGTTAAGTATGCAAAATTTCATCAAGATCGGAATAAAACTGTAGATTTCTATAAGAAACAAACAAACAAACAAACAAACCCACAAACAAACATCCTTCTTTATATATATAGATAGATTATAAATTATTTGGAGGTCATGTTCAGTTCATATCTGTGTGTTCATCAAACTTTCTGATGGTTGGATAGGAGAAATTCTTGATCTGTGAGCCAGGTGCCCGCCTCCCATTGTGCTTTCAACTTGGTTGTCTTTATGACACCTTGTGACAGTATGCCTGTCCGAGTGTCTGCGATAGCCGAACAGGTAGAGGCGTCGACCGTGACAGTCGAGGTTCCTGGTTTGTGTCCAGGTCGTAGAATTTTTCCTTTCATTTTTCGATATAAAAAAAAATATTACATTGTGTGTTTGGAGGTCAGCTCCAGTTATTATATGCTGAAAAGCATATATTGGTTTCGCTCTGCTTGTGTGTCTGTCCGACGATTGCTCGAGAACGCTTTAACTTTTTCAAATTCTGCTTTCGCTCTTCGATAGAGACACTTCCTCAGCTCACCTGATTAGTTTGTGATTAAAATCGGTCTAACAGTCACGTGACAATTGAGACCCCCCCCCCAATTAATTTTTTTATCGGTAATATGAGGCAAGTAATATGTCATTCGAACGGGAATGACGAGCACAAGACGAATATGACTTTTTTTTCGATTTTCGAAATGCTACGTCCGAGAAAATGACCCCCAAAAAGTACTTCAATGACCCCTTATTACGAGCTTTAGCTAAAGCTATATATGAGAATACAAACTTAATCAGTACCTTTATATGCCCAGTCGGCCATCGTTTGCACGAAAACGTGAAAATGGAAGAACTTATCTGCGATATATCAACTTTTGATGAGCTCTCGTGGACCCCTTCAAGCACGTGCACTAATGTTAAGAATATGAATCCTATTGACGAGTCATAAGTAAATACAATGATACTTTTTGTTTATCGTTTAAGCATTGTTGATGGCAGCTTGGAGCACGTGCCCGTTATGAAGCTTTGTCGATGCACGTGCTCATTTCGTTTTAAAATTCAGTGCTGTTAGGCTTATTATTAAATGTGTTAATTAATCTTAGGGCGAGTGTTAAAATGGCTAATTAATGTTAGGCCTATTGTTAAAAATGACTAATTAATGTTAGGCCTATAGTGAAAAATGGCTAATTTATGTTAGGACTATTGTTAAAAATGGCTAATTAATGTTAGGCCTACAGTTAAAATGACTAAATAATGTTAGGCCTATTGTGAAAAATGACTAAATAATGTTAGGCCTATTGTTAAAAATGGCTAAATAATATTAGGCCTAATGTTAAAAATGGCTAATTAATTTTAAGCCTATTGTTAAAATGGCTAATTAAAGTTAGGCCTATAATTAAAAATGATGTGAATGCATATAAAATCAAACGTATTTCCACTGTTTATTTAAACCAAGTGCAAGTAAAAGTGAGATATTCAAATTTAAAATTACATCTGCGTCACAGCTAAAGCTTCTTGGAATGCTTAAAAGATTTTTCCCGACAATACTTTGAAACAATGATTTTTCTCTCCCGACGTTTATGGTAACTTTGATCTAGCAGTGGAAAGAACATAGACCCAGTAGTTTAAAACATTTAGACGTGCGAGGATTTCATTTCTCATTTTGCGCGTGTTTGGAAAGATTCGTGTGAGCGCTGCAATCGAATACGTAAGTTGACATGCAGTTTTCGCCATTGCTGTATATAAAAATATTAATGTAATATTAAACAACAAATTTTTATATTCTCTTTTCAGCATATTTGAAAATCGTTTTACGAGTTATATTCTTGTTTTTAATTATTTATCCGTCATGTAGATGTTGTTCATGTTCTGTGAGAATTGCAGGTAAGTTAGGTTATATTAGTATCGGCTCCTATCTGTTTTTTAAAATAGATCACAGTGGCTTGTGATCACAGCTACAGGGTGTCCTAGAAAGAACTGACGGTTTTTAAAATGGAATAGTAGGCAAACTGCGACAGTTATTAAAGTATAAGTGATGTACAATGATGCTTCCCATTTCATCTGCATCTTATCCGCCAACTCATCCGAATACAGTAAAAGAGTTGTACGAGAAATTTACACGTTTGAACTAGTCGGAAGTGTCACGGATGAGTTTGCGGGCATTGTTAGACGTCCGCGGTCGCCCATGACGGCACCAAACGTGCAGGCCTTTAAGATCGGTTCGCAAAACACAAGGAAACGTACCAAAACAAATTCCTGACTTCACATATTAATCTCCAGGAAGAATAACTTTAATAACTGCCATCGTTTGCCTATATATTCAACATGTCTTCCTGGTTCTCCAACCAACATTGGACACTGCTAGCGGCATAGATCGCGACATTGCTATTCTAGAAATCGTTATGTCCTACGGGAAATAATGTCCGCCCTATAAGGTTGACTTGGTTGATCAAAATTTGTTTATAGCCCTTCCCAGTTACACCTCTTTCCAAAGTAATACAGGGTGTCCTAACCACTCTTCCTCAATTTATTGTACAAATATATCAAAGTTTACAGCGACAGAAGAATTTGTAATAAATATTCGAAATGACGCCATTTTCTGAGGGTATATCCAACACCTCTGAACCGCTTGTGCCACGCCTTGACCTTTGCAAGGAACATGCAGTGTTCACCGTACACTTGTGACATTCTTCGATGAATGTCCGTTCCCTCTACTCCTTCCTAACAACACCTCTTCTTCTTTTGACGCCTCTATTTCACTTATTCCCTGCTTATAAATGCGAATGACCGTTGGACGAATGACGCTTGCTTCTCCTTCCTTTGTATAGTCATGTGACTTCCACCGTCACCCTCTAGCGGCGGGCTGTGAAGTTCCGTGCTCTTGTCGGAACCACTCTTTGTTACACACACAACGATATCACCATTCTGTACACTTTCCAGACTACGGCTCTTTTTTTTTTTTTGAACGCTCCTTATATAAAACGTTTTTCATATTTATTTATTGTCATATTATTTTGAGGCTTTTGTCTTAATTAGTTTAACCTAATTCGTTTGTCTTAATTGGTTTTGAGGCTTTTGTCTTAATTAGTTTAACCATATAGTTGTGTAATATATAAATTTATATCGTATCAATTAATATTGCTATTTTCCTTTTTAAATACTGTTATTTTTCTTTTAAAGTATTGATGGGGTGCAAATGACTGCGGCATATCCTGAAGTAAAGAAAAAAGAAATCATTTCTACCATTCAAAACTAAACAAGCATAATACCATTTAATAACTTCAAAAATAAATCGATATCATTAGCGAAACTGAAATTCCTTTTAAAAGATGCACTATGAATGCATGAGAAGTTCAACAATAATTGACAATTAAAAATATTTAATATTTTTCCCCAGTGCTTGATTTGGGATTTTTTGTTGTCCATAAATAAATGTCCATTTTCTCAAAAATAATTTATTCAGTTATAATAAGTTTGTTGCAAGTTTGAAGCCGGATATCACTGTTCTAAAATTATTAAATTATGTTGCCATTTTGTCTCAGGTAACAGCTCAAAGCGAGCGAGCTCAAACCGTTTTTTTCTCGCTTCCTTGCTGATTACGTCAAAATGATGTTTTGGTAGAACTCCTCCCCCTTTATCAGCGCTGGGGTTTAGCGCCGACGAAGGATCTGCCGAACGCACCCCTAGAGGGAAGGCCTGCGCACAAAAACGTCATACATTGTTACATCAGCATCAAGCGGCTATTGTTAATCGTATTTCTACCACGGTCTATAGATATTCATGGTCATCGAGCTCCATTGTTAAAATGAAGCTAAAGTTTCTAGCTCCCGGTAGGGCGGGAACTCTATTGAAAAGTGGCGCTGCAAGTACAATCTTTACTTTCGTATTCAGTTTCAAGCAGGTTGCGGTCGGGAATAGTTAAAGCACTAGATAATACAAGTAGCGCAAACCTTTTACAAGGCATTTACCGACAATACTAACTGCTGATTGGTTAGTTCTAATCACGTGGGTTGGCTGCCGACATCTTGGACCTAGAGATTTCACTGATTAGCATTGCTCTTAGTGTACTATCTTTAATTTTATTTGTTAATTTATTTATTTTATTACGTTTGACTGTTTATAACTTGTCTAGTTTATAATTTTATGTATTTTATTCTTCCACACTAGTTTGTATTGTGGGTTGAGTAGTTTCCTATTCTTTTGTTATTTTTTATTTATTTTTATTTATTTTTATATTTTTCAAGTTTGTTATATCTAATTTTATCTAATTTATTTTATTTTGGTTTTTACTTTTATTTTATTTTATTTATTATATTTATTTAATTTATTATTTATTTAATTTATTTATTTTATATTATTCACTCTGATTTATTTTGTATTCAATTTATTTCATTTCATCATAAAGATTTATTTTATTTGCTCACTAGAAGAGGTACCCGGCGTTGCCCGGGATAATTACACTTGCACAAACTTTTCCTTTCATTGTTAGTCATGAGATATATATTGTTGGTTCATGCAGTGTGTTTATGAATTGCGTGCTGATACCATTGTAGTACCTATTGTTGTACCAACTTTGCCTTGCATTGTTGGTCATGAGATATTTCTCATTAATATGCCTTGCCATAACCATGAATATCGATTTTTTATCGATATTTATTATTTTTCCGAAATCTGAGGTAGACAGTGACCTTCCTCGTGCTTTAAAGGTCATGTATGCGAAATTTTATCAAGATCGGACTAAAACTGTAGATTTGTATAAAAAACAGACCCACAGACAGACCCACAGAGCCACAGACGCACAGACCCACAAACATCCTTCTTTATATATATAGAAGATTAATATTTATAGACCTTTACCCAATCCAAATTCTTGGAATTCAAACGGTTAAATCAGATTGACTTTCGTTATATTTTGTATTTTGAATCTGATTCTTTGTCGAAAAATGTTATTTCCAACAATTTCTCTGAAGATGTAGGTTTTACGAAACGCATCAGCTAAAATAATTTAAGTTTTCTCATATTGCTAAACTAGAAATGTATTACCCTCCTTTATATTTATCAGTAAAGCTAGACCCATAATATAGATTTATTTTATTTGTTGCTCGTGTTTTAGGAGGGAAAAAAAACAGTTTATAATAAAATGATTGAAAATCAAGTTGTTTTAAGTACTTATTTACAGATTTTTAAATTATTGACAAAAAATAATTTTCGAATATGCCAATGCTAACCATTATTAATTCACAGAAATTAACTCGTGTTCATTTAAAAATATTTCATCTCTAAATGAACTCTTTCAAACAGTAACGAAAAATTTCATTAATGTGTTAAATGACAGTTTTATTTAAAAAGGCATGAAATTAAATTTATAAGAATTATTAACTTTAAAAAAAACTTTAAAAACGTTAAAAACTTTAAAAATCAAAAAGTTTCAGTTGTAAATAATTAGTGACGATGTCCGAAAGGATGAAAATTAACGTTAATTAATTAATAAAAACAATTGTATTGTAAAATGGACGTTTATTTGATAAATTATTATTTATAAGAATAATTAAACGGATTAAAAAATTAATGTAGCACATATATTCCCTCATACCCTTCATAAATTCATGTCCCATACTTATATATAGACACTAATAAGAGAAGGTTTTCTCAGCTATTTTTCAAATAGTATTATATAAAAATATGATTTTTGCAGATCAAACTAAATAAAAAGTGTATTTTAAATTAAACTCTTTCATTAACAATTAAGTTAGGTTAATGTTTAAAGAGTAAAAATTGCTAACGAAGGGCATTTCTAGCCTTGTTTTGTATTAGACCTCTGCTGGGTGTAGGTCCAAAATGGCGACTTCCGGTCTGTTTGCGCTACTTGTATTATCTAGTGCTTTAGGGAATAGTGTGATCTATGCGACACCTGGCGCGATCTGTTTTCCTTAGCCTCTCGAAACAATGGAAAATGGCCGAAGCTCGATGACCATGAATATCTATAGACCGTGATTTCTACCAATAATAAGCTCTAAATTTGGCCCATCACCTCCTTTATTATTACAGACCTGTTTTACTGAATAATTTCCATTGTTGCTTTTGGCATTTCTCAATTTTGCCATGGCGCTGTTTAACCTCCTCTTTTTTACCATCTGAGATAAATAAAATGTAATGCAAACAAAATAAAAAAGATACATAACGTATTAAATTTTTTTTGCATAGAATCTTTTATTTTAAAAGGGAGTTAAATAGCGAATAAAAATAAACTTAAATTTGATTAATGAAATGAATGCTTATTCAGTTTTATTTTAACGTCACTGAAAAGTCACCTGACCATCTTAGTCCAAGCAACAATGTAACCTTCATTGTTGGTAACAATCAGATAGGGAGGTTAAACAGCGCCATGGCAAAATCCTGAAATGCAAAAAGCAACAATGGAATTATTCAGTAAAACAGGTCTGTAATAATAAAGGAGGTCATGTTTGGCCGCTTGATGATGATATAACAATGCATACAGTTTTTGTCCGCAGGCCTTCTCTCTAGAAGGTGTTGGTATATCTCTCTAGATTGGTGTTTGCGCCAATTTTGAGATAGATGTTTCAAGATGACAGGAATGACCTCTTGTACCGTTCATATAATTGCAATTGTAGTTCGTGTACTCTGTAGTTATTTTCTGCATACATTTTCTTCTTTAAATGCCTCAACAGAAAAAAGTCAGGGATGGCTAAATTTTTCAAACTTTTGACAGTTTCAAGTTTTAAAGTTTCAGGTTACGGGAATTTTCAGGACGTCCAAAATGTTCAATTTTTAAATTCGGAGTACGGAAACTTTTAGGATGCCGAAAATTTGAAAACTATACGTCTTAAGGGAATATTACGGCAACTGTGCGCGCGGAATTTTTTATTTAAGAACTTGAATTTTCATCATTATTGCTGTAAAATTTACTAAGAACCGCTGCTTAGTTTACATATTGTGAATTTTTGAAATGTTTCACAGACTTATGAATAACCTGTATAAATAGACAAGCTCTATACTATTATAAAGTTCGTTTTAATTAATGTTACAGAATGGAGCAAGTCGTAGGTTGTATTGATGAGAGAAATTAATATACTAATATAGAAGTTTACAGAAGCAGTTTATTTCTGTCTCTAAGAGGCAACTCCTTATACCTATTTGCATGAAATCATTAAGCTTAATGCAAAAACTTAAGTATCCAAAACTACTCTCTGAATCGAAGAGTAGATAATAATTAACTTGAAGAAAGTACTCAAACATATCATAATTACAAATAGAAAAGGGAGGGGAAAATTACGCGACCAGGACTCGAACCAGGGACCATGCCTTTCGCTGGCACCGCTTTTTCCAATTGAGCTACCACGAAGGAATTTTTACTTCCCTTCTCTACTTTGTAATTATGATGTTTGAAGAGTTTCTGCAGTTTTATTATTATTTTCTCTTTGAGTTGAATTTCATCAATTTATTTGATGGTTTAAGGGTAAGGAGGATGCGAGTCAGGAGCCTGCTCTGCCAATTGAGCAGATTTATGACCTCATGTAAGTCCATAAGGACGTATTGTAATAGCTTTGCGGTTCATTGTCGTCGGTAGCTCTGTTGGTCCCTGGTTCGAGACCAGGCCGCGGAATTTTTTCTTCCCTTTTCTATTTGTAATTATTCTCCGAATGTTTTTAAATGGCTATCCGATACTGAATTAAAAATCTAGAATTAGCAATTCAATTCTTATTTCGAATCATTACTCTTATCTTAAAGGCTTTTTTTTTTTATAGGTACAATTGACTGCATTGCTAAAAATTGCCATAGCCTTTGATAGGTTAAATTTGTCATCCCAATTTTTTTTCTTCCTCCCCTTTATTTACTATTGTAGCGCCTTTGCAGCCCTCAATGAAAAATTAGATTATTATTTGGTGTTTAGTTTCCTTCGGGAACACGTAATGATATTCTATTTCCTGTTTCCTGTAGAGTTGCTTGTTAACAAAGTGCTTTCATTGGTCATAATCGATCACTATTGATTGAAGTCTGCTCTGTCTTCGTTTTTTAAATAACAAACGCTCGAGCTCTTTGGAGGTTATTTAATCGATGATAGTTCAAAATAGATGGATATAATTCTTAAATTTAAAATGAGTGTAAACCGGCATTCATCTCTTATGAATCCAAGAGGTAAAGAGCAATATTAGAATTTCTCTATAATTTAAAAGAGGAAATTATTAGTATCATTGATTCAAAGCGATAAAGTTTGGGTCTAACAGCGGCGAATAAGGACTAATTATGTATGCAAGGCCTTTTATTCATATTTGGTAAAATGAAAAAATTTACATTCAGCAACCAATTTTTACGCTAGAAGATCATTCCAGCTGCCGGGCCAGAGATAGGAGCATTTCAGAAACAGCAAAATTTGTGAAAGTGTTTCGAAACAGGACAAATGGAAGTGATGTGATGACCTGACTTAACCTTTGTGGAGCTCCACTTCCAGAGATAAATATCTAAGCGTCCATGCTGAGGTCGTTCATCGCAAAAAAAAACCAAAAACAAAAAACACCTCGAATTTACGCGACAATGCGGATATTGGACGCTCGCCGACTAGCACGGGGTAGCCTTCTCCGAGAATGACAAGGGGATGAAAGATGGGCGTATTCAACGTCAAACCGCAGAGAAGAAATACCCGGACACATTTGTTAACAGACTGAAGAGGATACGTTATATTCTGAGGAATGTTTTCGTGATATGATTTGTGTTTATATCCTTGGAATGTAACATGAACTAAATGATTACCTCTCGAGTGTTGCCGATCAGGTATCTATACAAATTGACTATGTTCCCTGAGGATGATGGAGCCTTTCAAAAAAGTCAATCCTATTGCCACACAACCAAGATTGTCCTTGAATTGTTTGAGGAACAGGACAAGCTAATATCCTGGCCATCAGACTCACTAGATCTGAATACAATCGACTATCTGTGGGAATTATTCCAGGATGTACTATAGTTCTACATAGTCAAAGATGTTTGTACAAAACCTTCCAACGTTTTATTGAGTCTCCCACTGCAACTGGCGAGATACATGCTGTCAAAAGACAATGCAGGGTTATTCAAAAAGACGAAGCAGATTTCCAATATTTATTTCATACAAGCTAATAAAAGACAGAAAGACATTCCGCTCATTATTGAATAGAAGAAGCTTCAAAGTTTTCAAGACCACCTAAAAGTTCCATTCAATGCCACAGAGCGGCGCTGTTTTTTGTTTATAGGTAGAGTGGTTATAAAGGCACTCTATTTGTAGGAAAATGGAAAAGCCACAAGAGAAATTGTTTGTTTGTTGTAGTTTACGAAATCGAATCCATTATTCAAGTTAAAGATAAAACCACCTTGACATAAGCAAATTTACGTAGTCGATGAAAAAGAGGTTACGGCACGCAACCGTTACCGACTGTAGCAGGCCGAACAATAATATAACCTTCATTGTTTCCATCTTGTATTTTAACAGTCAATACTTTTTTGTTGGTTTGAAACAATGAAGATTGTATAGTTTCTCGGCCTACTATGTATGGACTTTTCCATGCCGGGGCCCTGTCCTTTTTCGTCGGCTACGCAAATTTACGAATGACATTAAACGACCTTACATGATCAAGTTTGGCTTGTGACTGTATACCAAAGAGTCCTAATGCTTGAAGAGTTTTGATTAGAATAATAGGAACATCACTGAACTTGATGTTTGTTCAGTAGAGACAGGCCTTGAAATATTTTTAAAAAATCTGTTGCATTCTATTTTAGAAATAATTTTAAAGTTTTAAATTTCGACATAAATATCCTTTTTCTTTGCAACAGCTGATGTAGTAATATTGAGTTCAGCTATAGGTATAGCTATTCATCTTCTGAAGTAAACAGGACAAAAACAAAAAAGTCATTCTAATTTTAAAAGCAGCTCCCATTCAACTAAGTCTTCGTTTTTCAAAACAAGCAATTTTCTTGTCTTGAGGATTAAAACAGCGATCTGAGTAAAGTAAACGTCTCCTTTGGTCTAGCTTTACGTACGTATTCGGTTGAAAACATCTTATGCTTCGACCACTTAATGAGACTGAAGGGGGTTTCTTGTTTTGTTACTAAAAATGTATTATCAATAGACAACAACACTCTATTCTGCTGTGGGCGTCTGTTTATACGGAATATGTTGCTATACTGAATAAGAAGAGCGCTTGGCAACGCAGATTTTGTTGTCCAATGGCGGAGTGATTGGTTGTGACCTTTACACGATTCTACACGAGTCTCTAACCAAAACATCCAATTGGTATGGAGACTTGTTCAAAAGATATAAATATAGGATATAATAAATCTCACAATTGGTTTGTTTATTAACATTTATAGATTGTTAAAGTAATGCTTTGTCTATTTCTAATAAATTAAGGGTACTAAGCGAGTTTTCAATGAGAAGTGTGAATTAAACAATTTATTTAAAGAAAAACAAAATCTGTAAACGTCATGATGCTCAAATCTATGATTAAATAAACAGAAATATTGAAAAGCCTTCTGTAAAGTAAATCATTAAAATATTAAATGAAAATAATAATAAAGCCTTCCACCATTAAAGTTTATTTTGCATTTTAATTTGAAATTTTAAATCTTTTAGTTTAAAACTTGGTAAAAAATCTGAATTCTTTCAGATATAGTAATAGAATGATTCAGTGACTTACAGTCAGTGGAAAAAAATTAGCACCACTATAATTTTCACCTAAATCGTTTTAATAAAACAAATTAAAAATTAAAAAACGGGTGTGCTTAAAACCGCACGACTGAAGTGAAAACTTCTATGGCGATTGTAATCGATTGTAAGTAATACATACGTGAATGATATAAATATTATTATGGATGTTATTACTTGGACGAATCATGAACAAGCCATAAATTAATATTATATACAGGGTGTAAATTTTAAGTTGACAAAGCAGAATAACTCGAA
>JAHWFO010009099.1:549020-582289 GCA_023313115.1 Rhysida immarginata | reverse complement strand
GGTCATGAGATATATATTGTTGGCCCGTGCAGAATGTTTGTGATTGCGTGTTGATATCATTGTTGATAAGTATTGTTTGCCAAACCTTGCCTTGCATTGTTGGTCATGAGATATTTCTCATTAATGTGCCCTGCCATAACCATGAATATCGATGCTTTTATCAATAATTATTATTTTTTCTAAATCTGAGGTAGACAGTGACCTTCCTCATGCTTTGAAGGTCAAGTATGCAAAATTTCATCAAGATCGGAATAAAACTGTAGATTTGCATTCAATACCCACAAACAAACATCCTTCTTTATATACGTATATAGAAGACCAGCAAAGGTACCCGGCGTTGCCCGGGATAATAACACTTGTAGGTAAACAGAACAATCTCAAAAAATTAAATTAAATTTTGCAATATCTTAAAAATAAACACATGAAAATGCTTAGAATTAATAGTAATAAATTCTTAATGAAAATTCGAAAAAAAAATTTTTAAAGGCTCTCAATGGATGGGCCTGTCTAAGGGTGCCACTGCTAGTCTAAATAATTTCTTACTCAACATAATCTTACTTCAGATGTACACTTGATGTTGTTGCAATTTCCACTCTTCTCTCGATGTGTTGAAGCAAAACTTGGCCATTCATCACTTTGTGTAGTCTAGCGGTCGCCGATTCTTCTATTTACTTGCTTCCCATTTGCTCAATACAGCATGGAGCTAAAGGAATGCTTCCTCTTCGTCTTTCCACTCTTTCTCAATAGTCTGCTAACTCTCCATTATCTCCAGTTACTGATTATTTTTAAAGATTTTCAAGAAATTGTTACTACTAAGTACTCTCTTTTCTAAGAAAAGCCTGAATAAATGGAATTCTATGCATTGTTACAAATTGAAACTTATCCATATTGCAACATCATTTTATGTTCATTGTTATAATTCTTGGAAAGGATTGCTTTATCATTGCATCATCATTTTGTGCCCATTGTTATTGGTGAATTGCGTGTTGATACCATTGTTGATGCGAACACGACGGGCCTATTGTTGCACAAACTTTGCCTTACATTGTTGGTCATGAGATATCAGTGTTTGTGAATTGCGTGCTGATACCTATAGTAGTACAAACTTTGCCTTGCATTGTTGGTCATGAGATATTTCTCATTAATATGCCTTGCCATAACCATGAATATCGATTTTTTATCGATATCGATATTTATTTTTTTTCCGAAATCTGAGGTAGACAGTGACCTTCCTTATGCTTTGAAGGTCAAGTATGCAAAATTTCATCAAGATCGGAATAAAACTGTAGATTTGTGTTCAATACACACAAACAAACCCACAAACAAACATCCTTCTTTATATACGTATATACTAGCAGAGGACCCGGCGTTGCCCGGGATAATTACACTTGTAAGTAAACAGAACAACCTCAAAAAGCTAAATTAAACCTCCAAATTGGTTAAATAATAACTCAATTACTACAATATAAAGCGAAGGGACTATCCATTCCAATAAAAATCCGAAAGACAGGAATTTACCTCTTCACTGAAAAAATCCATTCTAGATGATATACCGGGACTTGATTTACCGAAAAAAATTTTTTTAAAGGCTCACAATGGATGGACCTCTCCAAGGATGCTTTCTAGTCTAAATAATTTTTTACTCACGTAATCTTACTTTAGATGTACACTTGATGTTGTTGCAATTTCCTTTCTTCTTTCGATATCTTGAAACAAAAATTGGCCATTCATCACTTTATGTAGTCTAGCGGTCGCCGATTCTTCTATTTACTTGCTTACCATTTGCTCAATACAGCACGGAGCTAAAGGAGTGCTTCTTCTATCGTCTTTCACTCTTTCTCAATAGTCTGCTAACTCATTATCTCCAGTTACTGATCATTTTTAAAGATTTTCAAGAAATTGTTATGTACTAAGAATTCTCTTTTCTAAGAAAAGCCTGAATAACAGGAATTCTATGCATTGAATTCTATATTGCACAAACTTTGCCTTGCATTGTTGGTCATGAGACATATATTGTTGATCCTTGCATAGTGTTTGGTGCATTGCGTGTTGACACCATTGTTGATACTTATTGTTGCACAAACTTTTATTTGCATTGTTGGTCATGAGATATATATTGTTGGTCCGTGCAGAGTGTTTGTGAATTGCGTGTTGATTCCATTGTTGATACCTATTGTTGCAAAAACTTTGTCTTGCATTGTTGGTCATGAGATATTTTATAAATAATTATTATTTTTTCGAAATCTGAGATAGACAGTGACCTTCCTCATGCTTTGAAGGTCATGTATGCGAAATTTTATCAAGATCGGAATAAAACTGTAGATTTGTATAAAAAACAAACAAACAAACCCACAAACCCACAAACAAAGAAACATCCTTCTTTATATATTTAGATAGATAGAAAGATTTTACGGTAATATTCAACCATGACATGTTATTTCAAACTCTTTGATATAATACATGGCATATCTTAGCATTGAACGTTTCCAGTGGACCATAATGTTACCACTAAACCACATACCCTTGAACCAGTTCTGACTGATATTGACCATCAAAGAAGACCGTCACGTGTTTTCAGTTAATTCACAAGCCTTTTCTCTGCTTTAGCTATGGAATGCCAAAGAGAGAACAGCATTTGGCAGTGCACAGATCATCTATACATGGAATTGTATAGTGAAAAACGTGGTTCCCTATATTATTTGTGACCTTTTGAACCGGAAGTAGTCTCCGATTGTTTCCACCAACGAACTCAGTCTTCCGATTTCCCTAAGTTGTCGAATGGCGAAAACGGAAGTCGGAAATTCGGAAGCGTTCGAAAGCTAGAGCACCAACAGACGGACAGACGGACAGACGGACGCACATTGTGAAAACAGAAGTACCTATCGGTCCTAATAAAAATCTTATGCAGTGTACAACGGTATTTATTAAAATTTGCAATGTCAATTGTCAGCCCTCTAATTCATCTGGTTGGAGTTGTCAGTAGTCAATTGAAACAATGCACCCATTATCAGAAAATTAAAAAACAGACAATACACCTTGAAACAGAAGTAGTTTCAATTAGAAGAAAGTGTAAAATGGCTAGGAAAAAATTTGGTTGCTAGAGAAACAATAATTAATTAGAAATTAGACAATCAACATAAGGTGCCAGTATACCAATAAGAGATTCAAGGGGTATATAAGAGATTCAAGGGAGGAGGTTTATTGTGAGACAAAATCACATAAGCCCCTTTTGCACTGAGAACCATGACCCTTATCTGTCACACTGGTACTGGTGCTGAAGCACCGTGGGGACAGGGGTGCTTCACTGCATGACGCACAGAGAACAAGTTTGGGCTAGAGATGGGTGGGGGAGGGTGTGACGTCAGCCAAGACCACACACAAAATATGAAATGCATCAATTATTCATAACTTACATGGGAAACACCCCCTCCACATCAAAAACATGATTAAAATTAATTTTAATTCAAATTTAATGAGGGGGTGGGTTTTTAAACTAAATTACACATCTGCGTGTGGCCCAGCGCCTTTTTTGGGTGGCCAGGTGAGAAATTATAGGACACCCTCTCCACATTCCAATGGCAGTGGAGGTGGTAGTCATCTGCTGGCGGGTTGCCAACATTAGAAGACGGGGTGCATACATGGGACAGATCGTTGTGCTCGTGGTAAGGGACAGGACGTCGTCGTAACTCAAGAGTTCTGGATCCGTCGTAGTAGGTTCAACAAATCAAGCGATGGGGCATCATCAATCAGTCAATCGGGATCGTTCGTCTCCGTTTTCATCGCAGTTCGAATGTATTTAGTCCTAACATTAAGCTTATTATTATTATTGGATCACAAAAGTTTCTCCGTTTGTTTCCTAGAGAAACTCGGAGATGATTATAATCATCGTCGTAAACGGTTCGTATTTTAATTAAAGAAAAAGGAGGATAAATTCCGTTAATTCACAACTTTTGCATTTTGTTCGTTCGAATTTGGTTCTTTACAGTGTGGGAAGTAAAAGACTCCATCGCTTCCCAATTCTTCTCTCTTTTTTATTAATTTTAACATGATAATGTTTTAAGGGTGGACATCATTCTACAAAAAGCATGATGCAAAAGCCGACCCAAAAAAGCGTTACGGAAGCAGTTTTGCAGTGTTGTTGCACGTTTAAGCATTTTTTGGCGCCGGCTTGAATCACGCGACGGCACTAAAAAGTAACCTGACCATTGTAGTCTGAGCAACAATTTTTATTTATATCTTTACTACAGAGATATTATGAAATACAGTGTGGTTATAATTAAAGTGACACCATTTAGACCCTTCTAGCGGCCATTCTGGTAACCAGATTTTGACGAAACTTGAGATATATATTAAACAGACCATGGGGAAGAGAATTTTGCAAAAAAAAAAAAAATTAGTTCATATTTTGACCGCTACATCAAAATATGGCGCTGGTCATGTAAGAAACTATCTGAGAATTTTTACTCAATCAGAGACGTTATGCAAATGAGATGTAAAATTAGAAAAGCTTTAAAATGACAGTGAAATTAAATGTAAAGTCATTCTTCACGATAACTTTAGCTAAAAAGGATCGAGCTTTATTGGTGAAGTTGTTTTACCAGAACTGCAATAATCAAGGCGAAGGATTGTGCGACGCATTATTAACAGCAAGTGTGTAACGCCCATTTTTAAGCGTCATTGGAGAACGTAAGAAGACGTAACAAAAAGGAAGAGAGCGAAGAGACATGAAGTTAGTTGAGAAGCTGGAATTGAAGGAAAAAGAAATCCGGAGGAACATTGAGGAAAGAAGGGAAGAAAGCGGTTTGCTGCAAGAAAAATGACCGCTTTTCTTACTCATGAGAACGAAGGTTTTAGAGCAGAAACGGCCGTTCAAGAGTGTAATGTTGAAAGTTCACCGAATATGAAACGCAAGACAAGTGAATTCAGTTGCTAAAGTGTACGTCAGAACTGAATGCGTTGCCGGAACCCTTCCGCATAATAAAATTGACCGCAGTAAAATATTTATTCCTTATGGACTTACTCTTTTGGATTTTATCTAACGAGATTAAGAACAATCGTTCTGAATTTACCCATCGTTATATGAAGGGCATTTTTTCTGACGGATTATACTCGTATCTGTTCGATGGAAGAGGACCGTCAGCTCTTCGTTAAGTGAGTTTTTCAATCCTACGAACGCCAAGTTGCTTTAAGCAGAATTTCGACGTCGCAGCGTTTTTCTTAAAACATAGTGAAGTAAAACGACGAATCAATGTGCTCGCAAGTTTAGTGGATTAAAATTGGAATTCATCTATTCAGCTAGTGCTCTGAATTTAATTTACTCAACCGAATTGATTCCATTGATATTTTATTCAACGCTAGCCAACCGTATTGCATATTGAGCGTTAGCTTATTCGTTGATACGTTAATTGACTGTTGCAACAATTTCTCATCTTTGGGATTAGTTTAACTAACTATACTATTATAATATTTCGTATTATTGATGCCTAGTTCCTCAGACTTTTCTTTTATTTGGAATATTTATGCCTGTGTGGTGTTCATTCACGGATTCTTTATGCAGAAATATTTCTTCTGAGCCGAGCAGCTTCGGAATTCTACTAGCCGGGAAATAATTACCGTCCAAAAATTACATTCGAGACTGATGAATTTTACACTGCCATTCTGATACATTACGTAGCAATGGCAATTTGAAGGATTATTGTCGTAGGCCTCGGTTGTGTTGTTAATGTTCCTGTTAATGTTTGTATCAGTGGCAGAAGGGGGAGGCTAAGCCCCCCCTGGTAACAGCCTCAGCCCTGTCTAGAGTATTGCCCTTAGACCCCCCCCCCATACCCCCTCGACTTGACCCATACATCTATTGAATTGTACATCTATTGCCAATCGAGAAGAAAAAAAAGCAAACTTCATGGAAGAGATTGGGAACAATATCCGTGTGCTCTGGTAAATATGGTGTGCTTTCAAGAATTATTAACAATGATCAGATATTGATAGAATATTCTGTTGGCTTGGCCATTGAACGCAGCGTCCAGTTACGTGCGAGCTCGAGAAGCTGTAATGCAGGCTACAAGAGTTCAAGCGCAAGCAGACGCTGAGCGAGAGGCACGTCGAATAGCAAATGCCGCTCGACATGCGAGTCAACGTGACCAAGAGTCGGCTGAGGAACAGCAACACCGTCTTACGGAAGATGAGGCGAGACATCGGCTTCAACACGATCAAGGAGACGAACAGCCGCGTGCTGCCGGGCTTACGAAAGACGCACAGCGACATGCAGATACTCCATTTACTTCAATGGGTACTTTTGCCGGGCAGGAGATCGAGTAAGGCAAGATGAAGTCGTCATGGCTGGCGGTGTCTAAAAGCACCATTTTGCCTTCTGGTTGAGGCGCACGAAAATCTGTCAAATTTTACATCCGCTTTCCGCTGTCCGGCCCCAACCGCGGCCTGAGTACCGGGCCTCTTTATTAGTCATTTTTAAATTTGCAACAATGTATAGCAATTAAAATAAGTTTAAATGGACATGCCCAGTCCAATTTTCTTTTGACAGATTATAATGGTTATTTTCAAAATGTATGCAATTTTCACTTAATCTCATGATATTTAAATGAACGCATATAAGCGACTTTAGCCTTTAAAATACAGGTTTGCCGAAAAAGAATGACAACATTTTGTGATTTTATAACTCTTTGTTTGATTCGATCTGGAACTTATTTTTATTACAACGAACAGAAAATATCTAATTTATGTTGGCAGCACAAGATTACTTATTTTACAGATGCGACAATTAATTGTTAGGAGTGTAATCTGGAGAGCTCGTTGTTTTGACGTCATCGTTGTTGCAATGCCCCTGACTTTCTCTGGGTGCGCTACAATCGATGACTATATTAAATTATCGTATTTAATAAAAACCATGAGTCATGCAGTTTCAACCACATAAAGTACACTACTGTTTATAAAAATCGCAACACCCTGATGGAATGGTCTAATCCATATGCAATTTGCAATATTTGCATACAATGGGTCAGAGTATAAATGATTAGATTTTCAGAGTAATTGCTTGAAAGAACACCATGCCTCGACGACGACGAAGGGTACCATATCAACAGCTGACAGACTTTGAAAGAGGACGCATAATTGGTCTGCGTGAAGCGGGATGGTCGTATCGTGACATTGCTGCTCGTGTAGGACGTAATGCAACGACAATTATGCGTGCATGGAGGCAGTGGAGTGAAGAGAACAGGGCACACCGAAGACCAGGCTCAGGAAGACCCAGCACGACGACACCGCGAGATGACAGACACCTCTATCGCATGTGTGTAGCAGATCGTACAGCCACTTCCACAGTGTTAGCACAACAGTGGGGTGCTACAGTAGGCAGGACAATGTCTGCTAGCACTGTACGACGCCGTTTGATTTCCAGAGGATTGATGGCACGAGTACATTGTCGCGGATTCCTTTGACTCAAAACCACCGGCGCCTCAGGTTGCAATGGGCCCATCAACACCAACAGTGGCAAGCTGAATGGCAACAAGTTGTGTTTTCGGATGAGTCAAGGTTTAACTTGCAGCACCATGACGGCAGGATACGAGTCAGAAGACATCGTGGCGAGCGCGACCTTCCAGAATGCATCCTGCAGCGTCATTCAGGACAAACGCCAGGGGTGATGGTGTGGGGTGCAATCAGTTACCATGGCCGTTCCCGTCTGATCAGAATCCATGGCAATCTGAACAGTGACCGGTACATCAGGGAAGTTGTGCAACCCGAGGTCGTCCCCTTCCTGCAGAACCTTCCAGGCGCTGTATTCCAACAGGACAATGCCCGACCGCATGTGGCCAGAAATGTCCTCGCCTTTTTCCAAGCACATCAGACGCCCTTGTTCCCCTGGCCTGCTCGTTCACCAGACATGTCCCCAATCGAACATGTGTGAGACAGGGTTGCTCATCGATTGGCTCGTCAGACTCCTGCAGCAGCAACTGTGGATGAACTGTATACCCGTGTAGACAGAGCATGGCAGGACATTCCCCAGGCCCTTATTCAGAGCTTGTTTGACTCAATGCCACGACGTTTAGAGGCTGTAATTGCATCCCACGGTGGTTTCACTCGATACTAATGTGACAACAAAACGCATTGTATTGACCTGAAAATCTAATGGTTTCTTTTCTGACCCATGATATGCAAATGCTCCAAATTTAATGCAGATTGGGCTATTCCATCAGGGTGTTGCGATTTTTATAAACAGTAGTGTATAACACATCTTTTTAGAAATTTACATACAGAATTCTTTATTAGGCATCTAAAAACGAATGCTCTCAAACAGCGCACCCAGCGAAAGTCAGGGGCATTGCTACAATTGATGCCTCAAAACAATGAGCCATCCAGTTTCCACTACTAACATTTGACCTAACAATTGAATGTCGCATCTGTGTAATAAGTAATCTGTGGTTGGCAGTACAACACCTCCTAGAGAGAAGGCCTGCGGACAAAAGGTATATACATTGTTACATCATCATCAAGCGGCCAAATTTATGGTTTTTTATTGGTAGAAATACGATTGACAATAGCCGCTTGATGACGATGTAACAATGTATACACTTTTTGTCCGCAGGCCTTCTCTCTAGGAAGTGTTGGCAGTACTGATCAATACCCATACAGCAATGCGGCAAGCATCTCCTCGTTTGATAGAAACAAGCTTAGTGTGTTTTATGGTTCGAGAATATGCAAGAGTGGATATCGGCATGCACACATTGAACGCTTGCTCAGATTCCAAGCAACGTAACACAATTCAAGGAAATGCAAATTTCATTGCTATCTAATGTATATCGTATTTTTTACAGGTCATTTTTTCAGGCCGGTACTATTTGATTTTCTTTATATTTCAACTGCTTTAAGTTATTTAAATTTGCATACTTTTGAATTTTTGTAGGTTTTGGAAGAATATTGAAACGTAAATCTATCCGAATATAATAAAAAAGTAATGTCCCTTCTAAACCAGTGTTACTTCAAGATTTGTAACGGATTTATGAAATTAAGTAAATATGGATCTGCTATAAGTTCTCTGGTCCGATAAAAAGATCAATAACATTTTGGGGGTTTCGCTATATTTCTAATCTGCGAACTGTTTACTTAAAGAATCATTATAATCACGATTTCATTAAAAATAATTCAAAGAATGTGAACCTCAACCTAAAACATTTGTGAAACTGAAAACAATTAAAACATGTGAATTTTTAAAAGTAGCAGTTTTTTAACCCACCAGATTTATGCAGGTAATTTTATATACAAATTTTATTCACAGTTATCTTCCTAGTTTAGAAATTCTTCGCTTAAAAGTAATTTTTTACAAAATAAATCAATCTCGTATAAAAGTCTGTAAAATATAATCTATACTTTTTATTTAATTTAATTTTTCAAAAAATATACATGTACATTGGAATAATTTTAAAATCATTACACTTAGGAATTTGCTTTAATTTTTTCCAATAAATCTTTTTAGATCAATTTTGATACTGAAAATTTGATAATAAATATTTTTTTAATATGAAAGTTCCCACAATGTGAAATATTGATGCACTTCCTTTAAATTCTTCCTTATTCTGTGTTAGATAATCCAATTTGAAACGAAGATTCATCATTCCTATTCATTCATTATATGTGACATCATCCGAAAAAATGTTTTTCAATAAACAAGTGAATTCCAAATTAAGATAGTTCACATTAAATACCCCAATTATAATTTCCTTCTTGGTAGATAAATTCGCACATAAATCATAAAAATAAATGAATGACCAATAATTGTCTAAAGGAACTATTCCGTCAAATATGGACCTTTCGGTCCATCAGTTTAAATAAAAATTTAGGTTGAGGTTAACATTCTTTAAATTATTTTTAATAAAATTCTATTATATTAACTCAACCTTATTTAAATTATTTAATTCCAATCACGGTATATGATATCTAAAAAAATCATCATGGATAGACCAATTAATGTCGATGTATTCGATGTACTTTATTAATGCCTCATTTGAGTCAAGTCATCATCTCAAATGCACATTACGGTTTATTGTCTACTCTTTTTTGTTACTCCCACAACGATGGATGACCATATAAAATCTCAGTGTAGAAATCAATAATTGCTAAGCAATAAAATCATTTGAGTGGTTCCCATTAATGTTGGCCCAAGCATATGGCGAGCGTCCTTTTTGGCAGAGTGATGTCGTTCGTTGGGTGGGCGCCTTCCTCCCCCTCTTTCGCCTCCCTCTTTGGCAACAACAGTAGCCACAAGAAGAGGGAGAACACGAAGAGGGTGGGAAAAACAGGATGAAAACGGCGAAAGGGGGTGGTGGCATGGGGGAATGGGAGATGGGAGGGAGGATTTTCACCATCATCACAGTCGACTAGCAGAGCAGAAAAACATGGGTTGTTGTTGAAGGAGCAACGGAGGAGAGGGCCCCAACCCAACCTTTGTTATCGCGTTTTTGACTGTTGCTTCGCTTGACAATGTCGAATAAACGGACGACACCTAAAAAACAGCTCAGGAGTCACACTCGTCGAGCGAGCGAACGAGTAGGATAGAAAAAACTGAGGGGACGGAGACAGAAAAAGAGGAGGAGGAGAAGTATTAAAAGTAAAAAAAAAAACATAACACACACAAAAGGGGAAAAAAAGCTTTCACGAGGAAATGAAAGGGAGGAGGAAATAACCGGAGCGCCTCTACTCGTCATTCCCATTTCTCATTTCACTTCAAAGACATTTTTCACATCGATTTCTTGCGAAGAAATGATGCCCCTTGTTACTTTTTTGAGTCTTTAAAATTAATATAATGCTTAATAAGCAACGTGATGAAAAATCATTAAAACGCTCATCAAATTTATTTGTACAAAATAAAAAGTGAAACTGAAACCACTGCTTAGGTGCACTGCTCTGAGTAATAATTGTTTTTTCCAAACAGTAATGAAATTTAATTTTATTTATATTGATTTCATTCTATTGATTTCTGATAATGTTACCAACCTTAACTTAAAAGAAAACCTTAACCAATGTTATTAACTTAAAAGAAAACCTACCGCAAAAATATTAAGCATTCTGTCTCATATATGATACAGACGGTACACTGTAATGGCAGACGGAAAATTAAAAGTAAGAATTATGTTTAGCCGAGAAGTAACAGCAGTTGTTTAATCTAATTTGCATAATGAGATCATCGGAAGGTCGCCAATAGATTGTTCAACCACGACTTCCTATTTATTGACTGCAACAGATTTGGGATATGTTCTTTTTTCTTCACAGGTAGGAGGGTTGCAACGGACCTTATAATGGTTTGATGCGTAGCAAGACATATCAAGTCTCAATCTTGTCGTTGAAAAAGATATGTCTGATATTCTTTTGTGGTAAAAGGTTTTCCTTCATATATAGGAAATTTCACACCATACTTCCTTCTTATATTTTCAATACATCTAATCTTAATTCAAAAGGTTCGAGCATCGTTTATGCAATGTGACAACAACCCCCCCGAGGACCAATCTGCCGGAAAGAAATTTCAGATACTAGCGAACTATACAATAGAAATTAATCCTTCCGAGGAAAGTATAGGAAGGTAGCGGAAGCTCTGATTTCATCTATTTTCCCCCTTCATCTGCACTTTTTAACCCCCCCCCCAATTTTTTTTATTTATCAAAAATTAATTTTTTTCGAACGTAGTATTCAGAAAGTGTAAAAGAATCCTATCTTCTTTCCTTTCTCATCATTTTCCATCGAATGATATATCACATGCCATATGTTGCCATAGTTCTAAAGACTAAGTGGCTGCTACCCCCACAACTCCGACCCCATTGGGACAATATCATCGTTCATAGCAATGAATGTAGACTTTGCCTAAAGGAATCTGCACATCGAATTTCACTCCTTTACATACTTAAATACCACATAGATCACTTGGTCTCCTCTAACTTCCATCCCCATAATTCCGACACTAGTGGGCCAATCAAAACCAAACTAAATTGTGAAGGTAGACATGCCCTTAGTAAGCTACATTTCGAATTTCAATCTCCTACCTCAAAAAAGTGTGCAGAAATTATGCAGGGGACAGACGGACATTGTAAAACCAATAAACAGCTCCATTCTTCCGCTAATAATTTTAACGCATTTGTAGCACTTTATTAAAAATAAAAGAGGCATTCAGTCATTTAGATATTGCAATGAGGTATCTGCCTGATATGGAGTAATACCAGTACAATTCCTTTAAATCCTAAGGAAATAACCACTGCATGTCTTTAGCAAATATTTATAAATGTGTGTATAATGCAAATTTGCTGCCCCGAAGAGGAAATTCAAATTGATATAGGGAGACATCTAAGGCTATATATTAAACAACGTTATCTTGATTATTTATTCACTTCTTTCTAATCTCTTGTAGCCTCCTCAGAACCAGACGATATAAGCCTGGAGCATGGAATATCCATCTTGAAACGCTGATTTGTAATATAATCCGATTTTTTAATTTCTTGTCGTAGATGGCACCACTGGTTGTCCTCAATCGAGTTCTTGAGTTTTAATTTACAGGAACGATTTCTTTAAGAGAAAAAAATTCGAAACGAATGTCCACATACACAGTGTTTTCAGAAAGCTCCAGGACCGCCGCCTGTAAAACAATCCACCTGCTGTTTTTTCTAGATCATTGGTAAAACCGAGGGATCTGACACTCAACAAAATTATGTCAAAGATTCATGAATCTCGATAATTTGATCAAGATTCAGGGAATTGTTAACGGATTCAGATTTGCCAGAATTCACCGAATCCTACGAAGATTCACAGATTCACTATGGAATTCAGAAATTCGTATAAGGTTTACTTGAGATTCAACGATTTTTCGGAGATTCATAGCCAAATGTAGGAATTTTTTTCTTGTCTCGTTTTTTACAAGAATCTGGGTCGAGATATCGGCTCCTGAAGTTAGATTCAGGATTCAAAAGGATGAGATTCAGAATAGATTCGGTGAGATTTGCAGAGATTCATTTTACCTTTGTCAAAGATTCAGGGTATTATCAGGCGCCTCGGGTAAAACAGTACAAGCGGCCCCATCCCTGCGCGACAAATGGAATTACGCAGTAACGACCTTGGGCTACAACCATAGGAAATTTCATTCAGTTTCGACGAGTTCTGATTTGTGGTGTTCATTCGCGTAAAGTGTGTTTGTGTGCTCTTGTCTTCATGAAGCCAGAATTGTTGGACAGTGGAAAGTGGTGGATGCTGTACGACAATACACCGTCTCACAAGTCCATCATTGTGCAGGAATTTTTGACGAGAAGGCAGGTTGTGAACATCGACCTCCCCCCCTCCCTCCCATCCGTACGCACCTGATCACAAACTATGATTACAAGATGGCCCCACTTTTACAGGCGGCGGTCCTGGAACTTTTTGAATGACTGGATATGTGAACATTTTTGTATTGCTGTCAATGAGGAGAATAAACCGTAAATTTAAAAAAATTATCGACTAAACATTAATAATAATGTTTTCAAAAAGCTGATAAGCTACAAATTGCCGAATGTTTTTGAGAATTTACCGTATGCGACTGCAGTCTCTCTAAAAAGGATATTTCTAACAGAGGCAAACCCTTTTGAATTGTATGAACCAAAAGAATTTAGGAGGATCACGATTGATTTGAAAAAATTCAATAACTAACTGTACATATAAAAAAAGTTTTCTCTTTTTCCCCCTACAAATTAATTTCCGATATTAAATGTTTATAAGGTACAAATCTAATAGGATTGTATCTAAAATTTGGCATTATAATGTCACACTATAGAGTATAGAAAATGCTTGTCACAGTAAAATGAAATCTTTTAATAAGTTGGACTTTCACATTATGAAAAAAGAAAAAAAAATAGGATTGACGATTGTCAGAATTAAAAAAAGGAGGGTAACACATCTACATCTTCCAATAATTCAATAATCTTGTTGCCAATATCTTCAAAGTTGACATCACGAATATGCATCCGCTTTCGAAACTCGATACTACTTATGCCACTTCATTTCCATCGAGTGTTCAAGTATTCCCGCCACCAGGTCGTTGTTATGGGTCTGTATTGTCTGCACCATAATTATCAGGAGATCTTGAATAAATTTTCCGATCTCTTATATTCAAATCTGAATGGATATATTGATTTTTCACGTTTCTGATTTCAAGCTGGCAATGTTATCAGGATAACATTCTGGAACGACTGGAGCTCACTCCATCTGCTTTTAGACATAGTGCCCATGCATGCATGCCATAGAGGAGGATGTTCCGAATAATTTTTTTGTACAATACCCGATGCTGAGGTTACTGTTTCGACTCAGGAGAGCTATGAGACTGTGCTTGGCCCTTTTCGCTTTGTTCAGACAGTTCCAGGAGTCCTGAGTCGATGATAACGCCAAGGTACTTGTAGTTGTCAACCCATTCGAGTTTCATATTGAATAGAACAAGAAAATCCGGAGGACGCTTAAGGTTTTTTTTGAAGTACACAGTTTCGTTTTCCGGCGTTTAGGTTCAACTTCCAGCAATTAAACCAATCTTCAAATTTCTTCAAGGCGTTCTGCAGACGAGTGATAACGAGAGATGGCTGATACGTCCATGGCATGATGGCAGTATCATCAGCATAAAAAATTAATTACACTTTTCGGATTTTGGGAAATCGGAACAACATATATAAACAAACGGGCCCGAGACAGAACCTTTGAAACACCGGCCTTTACCATAAGGGGCATAGATAAATTTTTTCCAACTTTAGCTTGATAGAACCTGTTGGTAGAGAAAGGATTTCACCATTGAAATCAAATCGGGAGGAACCCCGCCTGCAATCATCTTGTAGACTAGACCGTCGTGCCACACCTGCTCGAAGCTTTACTGACATCGAGAAATACCATGTCACAATACTGGAAAGGTTCAGGGAGGGTGCTTAGGTCTTCAACGAGCCTCCAAATATGCATCTGATACTGGCGGCACGAAAACTGTACTGTTCTTTCCGAACTACAGGGTGGGCCATAAGTCCCTTACCACGCCTTGTACAATTCGTGTTTGTGGAAATTGACGGACAACCACCATGTGGGGGCATATTACGCCTAGAGGGAGGTCATATGGTTCAGATAACAGGGACGGCGACCATCTTGAAAGCCACCATCTTGGATGTACCGTATGATTTTAAATGGGAAAGGGGTCGTGGGGCACATGATTTCAGGCTAGAATTTCCCAAGGAAAACATTGGTGTAGTCCATTTGTTCATATCTTAATTAGTTCAACAGTTACAGGCATTCCAAATGGCGATTCTCACTGTTACATATGGTGCTCCACGTGCTCTCCGTGATCCGCCCCCCCCCCTGGAAGCACGTGTGCAGTCGTTCCACCTAATTGTCCAGAACCCTTACCAGAGTGTACGGTGAAATTTCCGCACAGGCTGCAAAGATCCGTTGTTCCAGGTGTCCAAGATTCCGGACCTTCTCGGCGTAAATCTTGGCCTTGAGATGACCCCACAGATAAAAGCCCAAGGAGTCAAATCGCGTTAACGTGCTGGCCATTTCCGGGAAACATGACGCCCGAGCCATCGTCCAGAAACTTGTTCATCCAGATACGCACGGACGTGTACTCCATAATGGGGAGGCGTACCATCCTGTTGAAAGAAGAGTGGAAATGTACTGTCCTCGGACAGCACGGATGGCAGGATGAGATCTCGCAATATACCCAAATACCATTCAGCATTGAGGGTACCAGAAATGATGACTGGACCAATTAATTTGGCGCCACATACACCGCAATAAGTTTCCCATCCCCGACCGTTTTGCAAGGTTAAGTTGAGGATTGGTAGGGGACCAATAGCGACTATTCTGTTTGTTTATCTCCCCTTGAATATAAAAATTGGCTTCGTCGGAAAAGAGGATTTGTGTGGCGAATGTGGGATCTGCCTTAAACTGTGCAGTGCCCATTCACATTCCAGGCGACGATCAGGGTCATCTTCCAACAGATGATGCTGCAGTTGCAATTTATACGGATACAATTGTTTTTCTTTAAGATGCGTCTGATGGACGTATGACTTACATCACATGCCATTGATAGGCGACAGGTATTGGGGTGTGGGACGTAGCAAGCGTTGCCAGCACTGCTACGGTTGTGTTTTCATCTGTTTCAGTCGTAGGTCTTCCACACAAGGGTTTGTCTGCTACGGACCCGACCCGGTATCCATGAATTTCTTGAAGAGCCGGGCAACACTAACATGGGACACAGGTTGTCGATCAGGGTGCCGTTCATTGAATTCCGCTGATACAGCCCTTGCACTTCTCCCTCCCCATGCCCTTATCAACTCTGTCCTTTCCTCTGTGGTTAGTGGGATGCTTTAGCACCTGCAACAAAGGGTGAATAACAGTGAGAATCGCCGTTTGGAATGCCTGTAACTGTTGAACAAATTAAGATATGATCAAAAGGGCTGCACCATTGTTTTCCTTGGGAAATTCTAGCCCAAAATCATGTGCCTGATGACCCCCTTCCCATTTAAAACCCTACGGTGCATCCAAGATGGCGGCTTTCAAGATGGCCGTCGTTCCGAGCACCTGCACCATATGACTTCCCCCTAGACCTAATATGTCTCCACATGATGGTTCTCCGTCAATTTCCACAAACGCGAATTGTACAAGGGGTGGTAAGGGACTTGTTGCCCACCCTGTAGATCATTGGTGAGACAGTGGTCCTTGAACCTGGCAGGATCGTTTTTTCCAAAAATTTTGGACATCGGCGGGAGCAGGCTGGTATGTCGGTAGCTTTCGGGACTTGCTGAATTTTTCCCCTTATTGGAGATACTAAATACAACAGATTGTTTCCAAGGAGCCGGGAAGTAGGAAAACTTCCAGCTATGATACAGAGTCGAGTCACATTATGACCACCAGCTAATATCCCGAGTAACTGCCTTTAGCGGCACGGACAGCAGCTAGACGGCGTGGGAGTGATTCATTAAGATTCTGGTAGGTTTCTACTGGTAGCTGTTGCCTTACAGACTGTAAAGGATCCGATAGCTGCTGAAGGGTACGCGGTGGTTGTTCCATAGCACGCACATGGCGATCGAGGTGATCCCAAAGGTTCTCGATTGAGTTGAGGTTTGGGGAATTAGGGGACCAGGATAGTACTTGGAACCCTTGGTCGTATTCCTCAAACCACCCCCGAACAATTGCAGCCGTATGACACGTCGCATTGACTTGCTGGAACGTGCCATCCCCTCTGGGAAGACAGTCGCCATGTATGGGTGTATTTGATCTGCAATTATGGATAAATAACCGAATCGATTGAGAGTGCCTTCCACTGGTATCAGTGGGCCCAGACAATGCCATGAGAACACTCCCCATACCATGACTCTGCCGCCACCAGCCTGGATTCGCCCAACAATGGTTGCAGGATGCTTGTTCTCGGAGGTTTCTCGCCTCACCCGCCAACGGCCGTCACTTCTGTGGAGCAGAAATCGTGACTCATCGGAGAAGGCAATCTTTTTCCAGTCAGGAGTGGTCCAGTTTCTGTACTGTTGGGCAAATTGAAGCCGTTTTTGGCGATGAGCCTTCGTCAGCATGGGTGCGGTGACCATCCGTCTTCGTTAGCAGGGTCCTCTGTACTGTGGTTTTAGAGACATGTCTGATAGCACCCTCGTTGGTTTGAGCGTAAGTTGGAGCATTGTAGCTCTTCGGTTGGCCTTCGCACACCTTCGCAGCCGATGTTCACCTCTCTCGTCAGTGGCACTTGGTGCTCCACAGTTCCCATACCGTTTATTCTGAACGGTCCCATTTTCCCAGTCATGGTACACTTTACAGCAGCACGAGAACAGTTCAGAAACTGCGCGGTTTCCGAAATACTGCCACCCTTGGCACGAAAGCCGATTATCATCCCCTTTTCCAGATCTGATATATCACGTTTCTTACCCATTGCAGCAATGAGTGATATGCTTTTAAGTGGAAACCTACATTATATAGTCACCTAACCAATTCACGTCTTGGGAGTATTTAACATAGCTCCTCGGCTGGGCAACTCCGAAGACAAACGTAGAGGGTAGTCATAATAATGTGACTCTACCCTGTATTTGTGATATCGTCAATAATGTTCTTCGGGAGATTCTTCAGGGCGTTATTATTCACCTTGTCTATTTCTGGAGGCTTCTTCTTTTTCAGATTCCTAATGATGGTAGTGATCTCTGCAGCCTCTATGTTGATCTTTGTGAAATGTTGCGGAAGTTCATCAAAGTTGATAAGACCATCTTTCACATGCTTGGACATCTAGTTGACTCTCGGGATTATTGTTAATGGAGGTAACAAACTGCATTTCTAGCGAATCTGCAATGATTTGGGCTTTGTCCTGATCACTTTGCACGTAATTACCTTGAGGGGTGCGATGTGGAGGGAACGTATCATTCTTCTTCTTCTGTAAGGCTCTTACCATGTTCCAAACGGAATTGTCGCGAGCCGACAAGCTGTTGAGCTTGTCATTCCATCTAGCGTTGAGAAGATCGTATACTTCTTCTTGGACTCTTCGCACTAGCCTGTTGTATTTGGTTTTTAGCCAAGATACACGAAGCGCTGTCATAGCCTACGGGTCTTGTTTCTTTCTGCAATCAGGCGTTGGATTTCTGAGTGAACACGAATCGATGAGGAGGTTTATTTTCCAATGGATAGGCACGAGCTTCAGTGGCAGTATTTATACGCCTGATGATGTATTCAACACGTTGATCGATGTCATCCGTATAGTTTGCCCCGTGATGGCAGTCATGGTCTTTGAAGAGCTTCCAGTTTTGTTGACGCTTGACTTCTTCTCTGAAATTGAGGTTTACACTGTCAAAGTTAACGCCACAGGCTTGTGGTCAGAAGAAAGGTCATCAATCGTGAAGATGTTGATGAAACCCTTTATTAGCGAGATGTCCAGGACGTCACCATTAGGTGAATGATTACAGTAGCAGGTATCCTTCACTGTTCGTCCTTATCTTCTACATACATGCAGAGAATCATACAGGTATAGTTTTCGTTTTGTTGTCCCAGCTTGGGTGTTTGGCATTAAAGGGCAAATCACATCAAAAATCATCTATCAACAAAAGTCAAATTTAATTTTTTTATAAGATGAAGGACATGCAACTAACTCTAATTTAACTTATAATTTTTTATAACAAGTAATTTTTAAATATAATTTTATAACATCAGTTTTCAAAGCTCAAGTCGATTTGAGCTTTGCCTCAATTAACCGCTAGGGTCCGCGTACGCATGACTCAAACTGGCAAAACATTGTGATTATCAAGTAGAATAATTCAACCTCGATTGAATTGTTCCATATTGCACTAAGAATCGAATGGCGAAGAGAGAAATACATTAATCAAAGCATAGGCCATTTATACATGAAATTGTAATGTGATAAAAGTACTTTACTCTGTTATTTGTGATCTTCTGAACCGAAAGTAGTTCATCGAATTTTTCCACCGACGAACTCGAAAACTCGGAAGCATTTGAACAAACAAACAGACAGACGGACAGATAGACGGACATATTCACTTTATAAAAATATACATGTAAGTACTTATTGGTCCTAATAACCGGTGGCATACAATTACTGATATGTTCTATTAGCTTCAAAAATTAGAAGTGAAGACATGAAGTAAAATAAATAAACGAAACCCAAAATATTTACATTGATCATAAGAAAAATATACGATATCCGCCGATGTGGGAGTGGACGCATCGTCCGTGTCCAGATCAGGTTAATTTTTGTAGTTGAGGAACGCCGAATGAATATACCGAAGATGGACTAAATCATTAGATGGTCAGTGAGGGTTTTAATTGTACGTCAATCTCAGCTGTTCAAATTAATGATGAAAAATAGGAAAGAAAATTCCGCAGCCTGGATTCAAACCAGGCTGCGGAATTTTCTTTCCTATTTTTCATCATAAATCTGATAGACGCTTTCTCATTGCTGGTAATGAGTACTTCGACTCTCAACTTCAGCAGTTGATTCAAGACTAAAGATGCGCTATATGAAATAATCACAAAGGATGCACACATTAGAAATCACTAGTTGCAAAAGCAGAATCTCAACTGTAATGGAATCCGGTAATGCTAAATCAAAGAGAAAGAAAACCACACATTCCACAAACTTCGGTTGAATTAAATTTATGGAATTTCTGGTTTCTCTTTCTGTTATTTCTTATCAGAATCTTAACTCCTTAAAAGAAGTTAACGTTGAACAATACCCTATTCTATAATTCTCCGGAGGATTTCTATATTGATGAAAAAAATTCCACACTGCGAATTTCTATAGGCAATATCTCCAACATGTTGGCGTACACCAGCTACGGCAGCCTGATTCTTCGTTTGAATTGGCGCTTAAGCACCCAGAATGAAAAAATGGAAACAGATTGCATAGATCTGAAAAAAGCGCTTAAAAAGTGCTTGAAATCAAGCCTCTTCAGATTTTGAAAAGTCGTCTGACAAACGCCTGAAAGACGCGTGCAGGTCAAAGACCCTAATTAGAAAACAAATCCGAATGCCAGAAAGTTGCTGAAAGTACGAAGACGCTGAAAATTCACTTAAAAGAAGGCTTAAGGCTCCATCATAGAGGTTTGGACAGTAGTTAGGTGGTTCCTCGTTCTTGAGGCACTGCGCTGTTTGCTTTCTTCGTCATAAAGCATCAACCTTAAAGATCCGATAGAGAAAGGAGCGCTAGCTTTTCCAGACGCTGTATCTGCTGCTGCTCAGAAAATCCGTATGTGCAATACAATTTTGAGTCAGAATATCAGAATAAGGTGAAAATCAGTCATTTTGATAAGTAATTTATATTTTAGGCCTTCATCTGTGAAATCCAACATTTTTTTTATTTATCTACATAGTAGTTAAATGCAAGATGTTCAGTCTTACAGTAAGGTATTTTAACTAAATTCTCTGCGCCTGTCTAAGATTTTTAATATAAAGTGCACTGTTTTCCCGAAAATAATTTCAAATTATCCTATTTCTGGCTTTTCTTGCGTATATTACTAAATAAATAAAGTTGTATATCTTAAATTACAAAATTAGGGTCCTTCAGTTTAAATCGAATGTTAAAAATCATTGCTTTATTGGGGGAAAATTAAAGAAAAAAAATTATTTGAAGTACTTCATTTGCAGAGAAGCCCATCGTTGATGCGGACCAAATCACTAAATTGACAGGGAGAAGGAAGCATGAATGATAGCCAGGCTGTGGTTGAATCAATATTACAGTAGGCTGGAAAAAAAAACATACGATCTCACAGCAGAACACAGGAACTCACAAGATTGGTGACAATTTCTTCTTGTACCTTACCAACTTCAAGTAATTATTTCATTAATTATTTCCCCATAAAACAATGTTTTAACATTCGATTTGATACTAAGCCTCTATCTGTCATAGTTTAGGAGATAAGTTTCCAAAATTCATGAATACTTTCTTACATAAACTTGAAAGTGTCAGTACCATGTAGGCTCTATCCTTCTTATAATAATATTTTTAATTTAATTTAGCCTACACCAAATAGTTTTCGAGTTTTACGCTCTATCGCCAGACTTTTGCCTCTCCCTGCATTTATACCATGATCTATTAATGCATTCGTGTGTTCATTTGCATTTTCCAACACAATGAACCAAATAAGAAAATATTCTAATTTTTTTTTTAAACTAATGAAAATTTGTATTCTAATTATATGATTTCAGAATTTGTTAAGAATTTGTAAAGTACATGTAACAGATATTATTGGTAAAATGCATTGTGTACTTTCATATGTACACTGAATGGCCAGATTATTATGACCACTAACGCTTGTAGGCAAATTAGCTATGATTTCGCACTGAAATTGATAGAGGGCCAGACCAGTATAAATAGGGAAGGAGGTTGCATTAGAAGTGATTGGTGTTGTTATTGACTCTAAACTTACCTGGACTCCCCACGCAACTTATGCGTTGAATAAGGCCAGGAGAGCCAAGTTTAGCTTGATTGCTCTGCTGGGCCGGAATAGTGCTCTAAACATTGATAATAAACTCCTACTCTATAAGGTCATTGTTCGGACTATCTTGACCTATGGTATGCCCGTCTGGGCCACAATATGTAAAACTAGATGGAAAGAACTGCAAACGTTCCAAAACGTTACCCTTAGGACTATTGCGCAAAAAGATCGGAGAATTGTTCGCAATTCCTCCATTTATAATGACTTCAACATGACTCATATTGGCAAATACGTTCAAGGGCTCATGGAATCCATGCTGCCCAATATAGAAAATCATAGCAACGAGCTAGTCTCGGGCATTTTAAAGCATCCTATGCATAGAAAGAGATATCGTGATCCAAGGCATATACTTGATATTAATTTTGAAGACATTGATAATGTCTTATTTCCAGATTACTGGACTTCATAGGTCGTGTTTTATCTAATACTAGTGGTCTGCTTCTAGTCTAGACAGTCGTCAATCAAATTTTCCTCCACCAAGAGGAGGCAATTTTCTTTCATACTTTGGATGACCCTTGTGGGTACATCAGGCTTCTTTTCTAGCTCAGTGTATTTCCCTTGGAATATGATTATGAAGGGTGAGATTATGGAAGCTATGCTTCAAGTTCCACTTGAATACCGATACACTACACTGTTCGATTGTCGCATTAGAAGTGATTTGTTTCTGAAGATATGGATAAACGACGCGATTTAATAGTCTTTGAACATGGGATGATTGTTGGCTCTCGGAGCCATGGAGCGAGTATCAGCAAATCAGCTGGATTCGTTAAATGTTCAAGAGCAGCTGTTGTTAAAATATTTAAAGACACGAAAACAGGGTCTGATAAGTGTGAATCGTCAGCGACTAGTCAATGTTCGGGCAGAACGGAGAGTGGCAAAACTGGTACAAGCCAACAGAAGTGCAACAGCACATCAAATTACTGCAGATCTCAATCAAGGATCCTCTCAAATGAATTCTGAACGCACTGTCCGCGTACATTGCATCGTATGGAATATGGAAGCCGAACACCTTTGCTGTCTGCAGTTAAGAATATAAAACGTCTCCATTTCGCACAGGAACACAAGGATTGGACAGTCGAACAAAAAAAGTCAAGTGGTCCAATGAATCACGTTTACAGTTGCATCATCCAGATAACAGAGTCAGAATTTGGAGGAAACAGCATGAAAGCATGAACCCCATATGCATGAATACAGCTCTCAAACTGGCGGGGGCATTGCACAGTGGTCCGAAATAGCTCAAACCCTGGCCAAAATTTTTTTTGTTTATGATAACAGAAATGTAACCAAATGTTTTCTATCAATCAAATGAGTTATGTAACATCATTTATATGCTTGCTTAAATTTGCATCCATCATTAAGCCTACAGCTTCTTCTGGTGTATATGGAATCGATTGTTTCTTCGATATTTTTTAAGCCTTACTGATCTTCTCTGCTCTTGTAGGTGTACTATCTATATTTTTAAAACTGCACGGTCATTTTGGGTCAAAAATTTATCGGATTAGACGAAAGGCAAATCTTCGTAAATCGCCTCGATCTAAAACAAAATTCTGTAACTTATTATGTTGCAGGCGGTTGCAACTGAAATTTATTTTTTAACATCAGAAGTAATCAGGGAATGTATATATCCAAACTATTTACTGGGGCAAAGCAGGACTTTTTTAAAGCTCTCACAGAACAAAAGGATTTTGGATATTCTCCTCATTTTCAGACAACTACTAATTTATATTTTAATAGATCTGTGTGCAAATATTAAATTATACGCTATGATAACTTCATTCTTTTATAACAGCCTGCCGAATGAAATAACAACCCTCAGTTTTTCTCCCTCTTATACGGGGAATAAGCGGTAAACAAAATACCACACACAAATAAAACATGTTGAAATTTGTTGACTGGTGATATAGAAACAAACCCCAGCTGCAATTATCTCGATACCCATATCTTGAGAAATCGATTTTTGATAAGATTCTAAGCTATTTTTCGGACTACTGTGCAATGTTATGATTTGGGGCATTTTTTCCTTGGATTATTTGGGCCCTATAATTCGTGTGTAACAACGTCTGAATAGCACAACATACCTAAGTATCATTGCTGATCAACTTCATCCTATCATGTTGATGGCGTATCCCAATAGAGACAGCTTCTTCCAGCAAGACAATGCGCATTCCACGGTGCTCGTATTATGCAGGAGTGGTTTCAAGAACATGGGGGAGACTTGACCTTGCTTAGGTGGCCCCCACAGTCACCAGATCTCAGTCCAATTGAGCATTTGTGGGACGAAGTTGAAAAAGCCATCAGGCAATTAGTACCAAAAGGCAAATCTCACACAACTGACCAGTGCTATTTATCAGGTCTGGTGTCGGATTCCTCGCATCACCTTTCAAAATCTCGTGGAGTCAATGCCAAGAAGAATCGCCGCATTATTGAAGGCAAAAGGTGGCCCAACGATGTTTCGATGGAGGGGTCATAATAATCTGGCCAGTGAGTTCGTATAACACATTTTTCTGCAAAAAATGTGCCATATGACTTTTTAAGTGATCCTCAATTGTATTTAGATCAATAATTCTAATTTCCAATCCATATCGAAAACTTCGATCGATATCTTTTTTAATTTACAAAAAGCAGATCAAAACCTTAAATGCGTATTACGATTATCGAGTCTTTTCAATAAGATTTGTTTGGAATCGTTTTCCTTTTGAGTTTTTCCTTACTTGGTAATCGAAATGCCCATTTAAACAGCCGTTATTGTGAATTATAGTTAGTTTTTATAAAAACTTTTTGATCAGTTTATATTCACAGTCTTTCTAATTTTTTTCTTTCATCTCTTTAGAATTTGATATGGTTTCATAATGGTTTGTTTTCAATAATACTTATAATATTAACAGAACGAAATTAGCAATATTTAAGAAGTATAATATACCTGCTGTTATTTAAAAAATTAAATTGATCTTCATTTAAATAAAAAAAATTATTCTCTAAAACGGAAATAAAAGTAAATAAAGCAGCTGGAATTTTGAAATGCCACTTTGCTGTTATTGGTGATTCAATTTTCTTGAAAATAAAATTGGTTTATTTTTGTGCTTAAAATTGCTTGAAATTGCTCCCTCTCCTTTGTCCTTTATGGAATCGCAAAAAGGCTAAGAAACAAATTAGTTAAGCCTAATAAAAATAGAAACAAATAAAAGGAAATATTTGGGGACTTCCAGGCAGACAAAAGCAGTTATCATAGGTTGTTTTTAAGAGTTCATCCGTTTACTTGTATTGCTTAATGCCAAAGATTGCGAAAGGGCTTCATAAATGGAGATAGCAAAAACAGAAAGGAAGTAGGTGGCCACGCAAGCCTTGGAATAGTTTTCAAAATGAACTGTCTTTCACAAAATATATTGCTCTGCTTTAATTGCTAAACATAATGGCAATCAATTTGTTTTATAAATATATTTAAATCTGTTTTTTAGGGCATAGCTGTCTGAAAATGATAATGTTGTAGCATAATTCAAATTAGCGATCAGCGCAATGCTTGAATGAGAATGAGTGGATTATACGAGAAAGTGGAATTGGTTGAAACGAAGAGAACTCAAGTTTACTATTCGGATGTATTTAAGAACTTATCCCGATGTACAGGAAAAACTATTGAGAAGATGAATAAATAGGCAGAGTCTTTAGTTCTAAAATTGTATCCATAAAACTGGAAAGCATGAAGAGGTCTTGATGAAATACATGTATCTAGAACATTAATAATCTGTTACATACACTGGGCAATGAATTATTAAATATGTGAAACATATGTAAATTTGTTTTAATCTGTGTAATTTGTTTAAGGTTAAGTGTTTCAAGCGTGTACTTTTATCACCGATTTAGAAGGAGTTGAATTATAGAACTTCGGCATGGGGAAAAAGGACTTCGAAAAGAGACTGATTGTTGGTGCTCGAGTAGCTAGAATAAAACAACAAAGCAGCTGACTGGTTTCTCGAAAGATGCGACATCAACCGCTGGAAAAAAAAATCCACAGTCTAAAAAGGGTAACACTGCAGCTCAAAGACCGAGATCGCCATCGTTTAAAATACTAGGTGTAATATTTGACAAATGATTTTTAACCAAAGCTATTCCTGGTCAATATCCGGTAGAATTATGCGCCAGAAATTGAAGCGGATCCAATTCGAAAGTATATTCCTATACGAAAACGTGATCCACAGTCTAAAAGGGGTAACTGTAAAGAATAGGAAAATTCTTCTACAGTGGTATTTGGAATGTCGTGAATGGACACGAAAACTGGAATAAGGTTATGTGGTATGACGAATCACGTTATACGAGTTTGTTTTCACCCGATTGTAGACGGAGTTTGACAGAAGGCCTATGAAACAATGCATCGAAACAAAGACTATGGTGATGGTTTCATTTATGAAGCTTCTGATGCTTTGGTTCCCTGATATTCATGAAAAGTTGAGTTTACGGACTACCTAAACATTGTTGCCATCAAGTCCATCCTGCAATGCTGTATATTTCCTGCATGTTATATCTTCTTCTTGGTTGACCATACAACGGTTCATCGAGCGCGTTTAGTTCAATAGTTTGATTTAGGGAGCGCGAAAATAAATTCCCTCATTTATCGTGACCACCCCAGAGCTCATCCCCAAAGAGAATGTTTCGGAATGCTGGAACGACATATCCGAAAGCAAGAACCTCTTCCAATCAAACTGCGAGAATTAAGGGAATGTCTAGTGAACGCCCGGTTTTCCATTGACTTACAAGGACCTCAACACTTGATTGACTCCCGCAAATGGTTCACTCCGCTTTGGCCCCGTGAAGTTGGCCCCTTCCACTTTCGCCCCTTCCACTTTGGCCCCGTCCACTATCGCCTCTTCCACTTTGGCCCCGTCCACTATCGCCTCTTCCACTTTGGCCCCGTCCACTATCGCCTCTTCCACTTTGGCCCCGTCCACACTCGCCCCCTGCAAAAATACTTTTAAGGCCCACTTTCATAAAAAAGACCCTGTAGAGAGGTTAACAGATCAAATAGAAAACTAAGAATTCAGTTATTTAGAATACTTACTTAACCTTCTTCTCCATGGGTGAGAAATTTTAAGTAAATCAATGACGAGGTACCCGGGTACCCAAGTCCTTCATCACTGATTTACATGGGAATTAGGAACACACATTATTTTTTATAACTTATCTACACGTGTTGTTATTGATATCAATATGAAATCAATAGCAAAAATCATAATTTTTTTTTATTTTAGTAAAAATTTTCAGTTCTGTTTTATTGTAAACTTTCAGTTTTATTTTTTCTGAAAACTTTCAGTTTTGTTTTTCTGAAAACTGTTAGTTTTAATTTTCGTGTTAGTTTTATTTTCTGGTATTCACTGGACGCTTTCTATACTGGAACTTGTTAGTTTTATACTAGCACAAGACCAACATAAAAATGGCAAAACGCGATCAAGCATTCTCATTGGAAGAATTTAGTCGGTAAGATGATGCACTTACTAATATGCCTACACTTTTGAATTCAATGAGTTTTGAGTAATATGCACTTACTATAATGCCTAATTCATCTTGTTGTAGAATGAGTTTTGAGCAACAACAATCATATCTGGATAATTTCATTGATGAGTCAGAAAGTGATAATGAGTTGTATTGCTCCAACATTCCTGATGATCTCAGCGTTCCACCAAAAAACAATCAAGCTCTTCAAGATGAAGAATCTGATATAGAAGAAGCTGATTATAATGACCAAATAGAAATAGATAACTGTTCTGAAAGTTCCAGTGAAGTCGAGAATGAAGAAAGTATTCCCGATCAGCAGATGCTGTATGGCAAGGATGGAACTGCATGGAATCTGACAAGTCCTGTAAGTACTCAAACACCACAGCAAAACATTTTACCAAAAATCAGGACCTGTAAAAAAAGCTCAATTCCTTTCAGTTCTTGAAACCTTCAAGTGCATTTTTGATAACATTATGTGCAATATTATAATCAGGGAAACAAACAGGAAAGCCAAATCTGTATATTCTCAGTGGAATGCAGAAAATCCAAGCAGCCCTCCCAAAGTTTGGAAGGAGTTGAAAGACGAAGAATTCGATAGTTATCTTGGGATTCTCATTAGAACAGGGGTTCACCATTCTTGCTCAGAAGACATCAATTGTCATCGCCCAGTTTGTGATGAGCATACCAAAACAATCACAAAATGTTATGCTTGTTCTGCAAATGTGTAAGCTTTTGAACTGATGTTTTTACTGATTGATATTGTAATTCTCTTAGAATTGTTTTTGTAATTAAAATTCACTTAAAGTGTGATCATTCTTTTTTATATCGTTTTCTTGAGTAATAGTTATAGGGGTACCCAGGTGCCCTTATCATGGATGTAAAGTGTAAAAGACTTTCAAAATTTTTTTTGAAATTACACAAACTTTTTTTACAATTATTTTTTCTTAAAACTGTATAGGATTACCAACTTAAAGATGTCAAAAAATACCACGGGGAAAATACGAATGTATGATAGATAATTTTTATGTTAAACACGAAAATGGCACCCGGGTACCCCGTCATGGGGAAGAAGGCTAACCTAACCCACGAAATTCTCCTTTTATTTAAGAACGATTTAAATTAAAGCTTTCCTAAAATCTAAATTGTTTTAAAAGAAATAATAGAGTTTAGAAAAAAAACAAAACGCTAACAATGTTTTAAAAACAAGAAAAAGATGATTTATTAACACATTTTCCCTAAACGTCTGTTATGTGTAACAAATGACTCGCTGCAGGGTATGAAGACGTCATTTACAATAAAAAACGAAATAATTTTTTTTTAATTATTATTATTATTTTTTTTTAAATGTGTTAACTATATTTCGTTCTTCTTATTTATTTTTAATTATGAATCCATAGGATCACAAACCAGATTGTTACAATACAATACATCAGTACACTAAAACAATTACATCGATGGTTCTATTATTTTTTTATCTTATTATTATTTCCCTGATTTTTCCCGGTTATAAAAAATTCCCTGACTTTTCTCGGTATTTTAGTAGTAATTTAATATAGTTGTTATGTTTAGTGTACTGCATCATAATTATTACACAAAACATAAGTACATTAACACATAATATAATATATAATATTTATTAAATCATTTATGTTTCATTCATTTAAAATTCCATGGTTCGCACAGTAGTCGTTAGCCTGATATTATAGGCCCACGGTTTTCAAAAATTTTTGAACAAGTACCACCCCACAAGGACAGTAAACTGAAGTACCACTGTCAATGAATCCTTAACAAACGTTCGTGCTGTTTTGAAGAAAAATCAATCTATAATTACAATAATTATGACGTTATAGTGATGCTACACTAAGGTGTAAAACCACTAGTGGTGGGCGATTCCCGATTCCAAAACTCGATTTCTCGATTCCATAATACCAAATAATCAATCAATCTAACTTTTTTTTTTTATCTGCTTCACAATACATTGTTATAATATTTCTGCTTCACAACATGTTTGTTATTGTTTGTTATTAAATAAAAATTCATGAATGGCTTCTTCTATGTGTTTATTTTGCTACTCTTTTAACCATGGAAATAAATTACAATAAACAGATTTAATTTTAATATTTTTTAAAATAGATTCAATTTTTCGCAATCGATTAATCGATTCTGACCCTCTAAGATACGATTCCATTTTTCAGGGAATCGCCTACCACTAAAAACCACTTAAAACAATTGGGTGATTATTCGTGATAAACATTGCTTGAAGTACCATCACAGTTTGAAACCCTGGCTGTGTTGTATTCAAGTTACTTGCGTATAGCCTTAGCCTCTCTTCAGGGCCTTGATAAAATATACAGGGTGAAAGTGAAACTGCCATATAATGTCGCCGGGGCGAAAGTGGAACGGGCAAAAATTTAAGGGGCGAATGTGGAGGGGGCGAAAGTGGAGGACAGCCCGCAAACATACAGGAGATTCGGGCCAAAGGAGATGCAATAAAATATTAAACAGATATGGCTCCGTGGAAAAAAAATGACCCATATTTTTCTTGAAATTTAAGTAATTATTCCACCTGTGAATTAATTACCAACTATCAAATCGCAAGATTTGTAAAATCTTTCGTTATTGCCTAACAGACAGCTGCACAATTCGAACGCCCGTTATTTTATCTTGCACTGCTAAACTTTAAGATGGATTTTCTCAGAATTGCTTTAAGATGGACCACGGGTTTTTTGCGTGGAGCCACAGAGTTGCAATAAATTTTAAGTTAAAAATACCTTTTGCTTAATAACCCTTTTTCTTTCCAATATATTAATATGTGACTAATTTTATATTTATTTAATGAACATTCTAATTTTTTAAATAAATAAACAAAATGGTACTTAAAATTCATAGAAAAAAAACCCCATTACTTTTCTATCGCCCTCTTAAATAGAAACCTGGGGTGATATTTATGAAATATTATCTCTACATGAAGCAAACGTTTCCTGTTCTCATAAGATTTATGTATTTTTATCAAAAACCTAAACGTTGAGCACGAGATTGGATTTCTTTGTAATTTTGCAAGCTCCTCCTCCTTCTTCCCAAGGATTCAACGAAGTCGATGAACCTGAAACTCCGCCAGTGAGAGTTTCCAAAAAGAGTGTCAACACAATTTGGTCTCTTTTATCGAGAATATCCGACGCGGCGATAATTGATAACCCACCGTTACTTCCTCCCCCAACGTCCATTGAATTGCATCAATGAAAGAAAAAACAAATAAAAGCGCATCGCCTCGTGTAGATTGTGGGACCCCAGGGGACAACGACCTTCACCCTCATGCAACACTTTCCTCTAGGTTCCGGCCCATTTTCGACCGACGATAAATCCAAGCCTTTCCATGAAACCTGTTACACGATATGCATGAAATCTTTGAATAAAAAATGGAAAATAAATAAAGAATCGGTGAATTAATTTCATACAATTAACTTTCATATTAAATAAACATTTTAAAATGAGGTATGAATTTAAAAACTTATGGGCAGACTTGAAGTTTTGATTTATTAATCACGTTCCGTGACACTTTTATTTTTGAATTGCGCTTAATTTAATCATTATCAGAGAGTGCTACAACTATCCATTTTTAAAATCGTGGTGTAATTGAATCCAGGATTCCAAGAGGGGTTGAACTCCAAAAACTACTTTTTAGGGAAATCAAATCATATTACAAATTTCAACATATAACTTTTAATTTCGCTCATTAAGCTCAATTCACAGAAGTATAAATTGTCTGCATGTGAAAACTCAAAATTCTAAAATTTGGATTTCGGCCTTTTCAAAATAAACAGCGAACTGTGTATACCGTTAAAATTTGATTGAATTCCAACGAGAAGTTTCCGAGTTACACAGTCAAAATTGTGACAAGTGCTAGTTAGTACTCACAAGTGAACACGTATTATGATGTTGAATGAGTAACTTGGAAACTTCTTGTTAGAATTAGATCAAATTTAAAGGTATACACAGTCTTATGTACTCTGTTATTCCTCCAAATTTCATTAATCTAGGCTTTACAGAATCTGAGTTATTAACTTGTTGATCTTGGTGGCGGCATTTTTATTTCTGTTCATATCTCAGTTATCGTTCATATTTGAACCCATGTTCATAGGACATGAACCCATGTATAATACCCCCTTTAAGTATTTTACATTCGATGTAAATCACCCTGTATACAGGCAAAACTACGAAATAAATAACATTAACTACGAACACACCTAGTTAAGTTACTTTAATAGATCTCACTATTAAAAACAGCATAAAATGAAAGTATTCCAAAACCAGGCTTCCTAATTTCATAAAAGAAATGGGCAATAAAAGGAGAAAATAAATATCGAATGACAGAGAAACATTTATTTCCAATAAAAATAATCATAAATAGCAAATTCAAAATTATTTAATGAAATTTTAGACGTTCAGTTATTTCAAGAGCCTCTTAGATAAAAAAAATATAGTAAAGACGTTTTTTTTTCTTAGAAAGTCTTTGTAGTGTAATCCTTGGACCCCACAACAGAATTCCAAGAAGATGAGAATAAGTAATCGTAAAAATATGAGTGATCGCTTTAGGAAAAGCATGGGGGGGACTCAGATTAGGACCACCTCACGTTTTTTTTGATTTAATATTTTTCGATAACTATGCATTTTAACTATTTCAAATTTACACTAATACATAGCATTTTTAATAAGGAATAAAGTTGGTATAACAATTAAATCACTTACCTTCAAAATCCTAGCACTGAGGAGCATAAAAACTTTCGACATTTATGTTAAAAATTTCCGTAAAGTACTACCTCAACCTTTCACTTTCACAGTATCGTATAGAGCATACATTGATTCGGGGGGGGGGGGGGCGCTTTTGGTCACTGTCTTCTATGAATGTAACAACCATTCTAGCGAAAGTGACCAAATGCGTCACTTTTCTAATTTGTTCATCAGAATGGTTAAACGTTAATGAAAGGTCCTTTTTCATGGATTCGAAAACATGGAAGTCACAAGGAGATAGGTCTGGATTGTAGCGTAGGTGTTCCCAGACCTCCCACTTGAAATGATCCAAAAAGGTTTTTGTGGCTCCAATGTTTCAAATGAATGAAGTGTTGCGATGTCGTGGTTGGTTTGGTTTGTTTGGTATTAACGTCCTTTTCAAATGCTATGGTCATTTCAGGACGGCGTTATAGGGGCCGCAAATTTTGCCTCGAAAGGGTTCTTTAACGTGCAGCCGGCAAACGACTACACGGGACCAACAGCTTTACTTCCTTTCCGAAGGAAGAGCGTGATCTCAGGATTTCCCCCTGAAAAATCCTCGTCGTCTCCTCGGCCGGGATCGAACCCGCGTACTCGGGCATCAGAGGCGATCACGCAACCATTGAGCCACCGAGGCCGATGCGATGTCGTGGAGAAGAACACCATACAGAGTTCAATTGACGAGAAATTGCTTTTCTACCCTATACTTCAACTAACTGGCGATGAATTTCAATTGGATTAGGCATTTTCCCCACAAAAAACGAGTCATTGCAGGAACTATTAATGTGGACGAGATTTGCAAAAGACGATAGGGGATAGCGGAGTAACGACGATCACCTAAGAGCAAATTACAATAAAATCAAAAATACATATTCCAACTATACCATTTCTGCTATTTACAGTAGCGCTCAAAAGCATACGGCCAACAATGTTTTTACCTATAACTTTTTCTGTTTATGAATTAGCATAATGAAACTTCAGAATAGTCCATTCCGTCTGTGGTGGAATGGAAGGAACAAAATTACGATT
>JAHWFO010009099.1:287532-544020 GCA_023313115.1 Rhysida immarginata | reverse complement strand
TTTTATACGTGTCGTAGAAAACAACGTATGCAAGATAGAAAGCTCTCGTTGAGCAACGAATGAAAGAAATCTCCTGGTCGCTTATTTATGAGCGGGCTAAAATAAAACAAATTTAAATATTTAAATTTCTAAAGATCCTAATCAATCGTAATGTTGTTCCTTCCATTCCACCACAGGGACTATTCTGAAGTTTCATTATGCTAATTCATAAATACGAGAGGAGTTCAATAAGTAATGCAACACATTTTTTTTCTCGGCCAATTTTGGTTGAAAAAACTGGACATTTCTTGTTGAACATTTTCAAACATTTCCGCTTCGTCTCGTAAAGTTTCATTGACGTCCGATATGTGACAGCGCTATAGTGATCTGTTAAAGTGGCGTCTACAATGGAGGTGCGTTCCAAACAACGGGCAGTGATTGAGTTTCATTTGGCGGAAAACCAGGGCATCTCAGATATTCATAGGCGCCTGCAGAATGTCTACGGTGATCTGGCAATGGACAAAAGCACGGTGAGTGGTTGGGCAAAGCGTGTGTCATCATCGCCGCAAGGTCAAGCAAAACTGTCTGATCTCCCGCGAGCTGGCCGGCCGTGCACAGCTCTGACTTCTGCAATGTCGGAACATGCGAACACTCTCATTCGAGCAGATCGACGGATTTTCATCTGTTTGGCCCAATGAAGAACGCAATCCGTGGGAAGATGAAGCAGTTATTGATGCAGCACGACGTTGGCTCCGACATCAACCAGTGGAAAGGTACCGTGCAGGTGTACAGGCCCTCACTTCAAGGTGGCGTAAAGCCGTAGCATTGAATGGAGATTACGTTGAAAAATAGTGTTGTGTAGCTAACAGAATGGGGAATAACATGGTGTATTTGAATGCTGAATAAAACAACCCCCTTTTTCAGAAAAAAATGTGTTGCATTACTTATTGAACTCCCCTCGTAGAAACAATTATAGGTAAAAACATCGTTGGTCGTATACTTTTGAGCGCTACTGTATAGTCGGGGGTGTGCACTTCGAATGAAGTAGGGAAAATCTTTCTATTTGCTATGGCTTTGGTGTAAAAGGAGAAAATATGGATATGGTACAAATGACTGGTATTCTCCCGCGTAATGGGTAATGGCGATCAGAGTTTTCATAAAACATATAAAGAATAAATTAACACTCAAAGAAGCATGTATTCTATACTTTAATTGAAATTTAAATGAATAAAGTTGGCTAGGTAATAGCTAAATAATAAATTTAACTGCACTAGAATGAAATCGTTTTTAAACAAGTTAGACACAAACAAAACAAAAACGAAAAATTTCTACAGGAAGCGAATGTGCAATGAAGAATTCACCAGGAAGTTACAACGAAAAGCGTTGCACGCAAATCCTGCTGTATCCCAACTACGACATCTAGAGCAGATTTGATGTGCCCACATGTCGCAAAAAGTGCAGTGGTACCACAGTTCGCTATCTCGACCAAAATCCGTACAGATACAGCATATATCATCATCTTCATGCTCCACATCTTCACCAGAATTATTCTACTACAGGTATTGACTTTCATCTGCATCAGACCGACTGACTCCCATTACCTAAAGCAATATTTGTAGAAGTAAAAATAAAATAGTTATCTTTGCTGCATTTAAAATAAATGTGCGATTAAACATTACACACGTCATATCAGTTCCAGGGGAAAGTTTTTTAGTTTTTGCAAATATTCCAATTGGCGCTCAGATTAATGCATAAATTAATTTTTTATTCATCAGAATAATCTCCATCATTATCAACAACCTTCTCCCAACGAGATATAAATCATAAATTCCTTTTTTATAAAAGTCACGAGTTTTACAGTTTGAAAAACACACCCAGTTCATGATTTAACTCTTCTTCTGTCTTGAAGCACTTGTTTCTCAAATGGTTATCGAGAGATCGGAAAAGATGATAATCTGTTGGAGAGATATCCGGAGAATACTGTAGATGAGGTAACACTTCCCGGGCAAGTTTGTTTATTGCCTGACAGGTCAGCTTTGCCGTATGCGGACGTGTGATGTCATGAAGAAAAACAACACCCTTACGGTTCGCAAGAGCTGGCTGTTTTTGCTTGATTTTTTCATGTGTACGTTGAAGCTGACCAACATACACGTCTGCTGTGATAGTTTGTCCTGGATTTTCGAGATCATAATGGACTACACCAGGTGTTGTCCACCAAACACACAAGAGAATACTAAAGACGCTCATCACCAATTTTAAATTTTTGAACCAATTTTTTGCCGTCCGGTCGGTAACAGAATCATCGCCGAATGCTGTACAAATGTTACGAGCAGCCTCCGTTAGTCTATACAGGGTCGGGACACATTAATATGACCACCTGCTAGTTTCCGGAATATCCACCTTTGGCGGCAAGCACAGCAGCTAGTCGACGTGGCAGAGAGTAAATAAGTCCTCGGAAGGTTGTTGCAGGTATCTGGGACCATTCGGCGATCAGTGCATCTCGTAATTCCATCACCGTGCGTGGTGGAGGGTCCAGCTTGCGGACATGGCGATCGAGATGGTCCCACAAATGTTCAATGGGGTTGAGGTTCATGGAGTTTGGTGGCAATGGGAGTAGCTTGAATTCATCCTCATGCTCCTCGAACCAGTCGTGGACAATTTTTGCAGTATGGCAGGGAGCATTGTCCTGTTGAAAGGTGCCATCACCCTGAGGAAACACTGTCGACATGAAGGGATATACCTGGTCTGCGACGATCGTCAGGTAACGAACAGCACCTGATGTATCCCTCCAGTAGTATCAGTGGTATCAGTGGACTCAGACCATACCACGAAAACATCCCCCAAACAGTCACACATCTCCCACCAGCCTGTCGTCTGCCAACGATGGTGTTGGGATGCCTGTTCTCAGATGCTTCCCGGCGAATTCTCCATCGTCCGTCCACTCTGTTCGCCAGAAACCGCGACTCGTCAGAGAAAGCAACCCTTTGCCACTCGGCCGAGGTCCAATGGCGACAGTCCATTGCGAATTGGAGGCGTTTTCGGCGACGCACAGGCGTCAACATAGGTGCTGTTACCATACGCTTGCTCCGGAGCCCAACCTCAAGAGGGATCGTTGCACTGTCTTGGTGCTGACATGCCTAGTGGCCCCACTGTTCATTTTCTGTGTCAATTGCTCAACAGTGGCACGCCGATTGGTCTTGTCCAGGCGTCGTAACCGACGTTCGCCTCTAGGATCGATGGCCCGTGGGGCCCCAGTTACCTCTGCGGTTGCTCGAAACTGTCTGGTTCGTCCAGTCGCGGTACACCTTCAGCCTTTGAGCAGTTCACAAAGGTGGCCATTTCTGAAATGCTGCCCCCCTTGGCCCGATAGCCAATGATCATCCCCTTTTGGAGGTCCGACAGGTCACTTGCTCTGCCCATGACGGCGGCAATTGCTGTGTTAACGGAGAGGTGGTCATATTAATATGTCCTGATCCTGTATATAAAGAAGAATGTTGGTGTGTTAGTTTGTTTGTTTCTTTTAGAAATCTACAGCTTTATTCCGATCTTGATGAAATTTTGCGTACTTGACCTTTAAAACATGAGGAAGGTCACTTTCTACCTCAGATTTCGAAAAAATAATAATTATCGATAATAAATCGATTTTCAAAATGATGGCAGGGCATGTTAATAAGAAATATCTCATGACCAACAATGCAAGGCTAAGTTTGTGCAACTATAGGTATCAACACGCAATTCACAAATACTCTGCACGGACCAACAATATATATCTCATGACCAAGAATTGTTTCGTCAAGTTATTTTTTCCATATAGGCCTACATCAACGCCGAGGAAATATGGTTGCCATGAAAACGGATATGGACCAACAATATATGAACACCATTATATGATCAATAATGCAAAGCAAAGTTTGTGCTTTATAAATAAGTTCCAAGTTGCACCAATGCATAGAATTCCTGTTGTTCGGGCTTTTCTTAGAATTGAGAGTTCTAAGAACTTGAAAATCTTTAAACATGAGCACTGGAGATAATGGAGAGTTAGCACTATATTGAGAAAGACTGGAAAGTCGACAGACGAAGCAGTCTCTTCTCTCTGTGATGTGTTAGATTTGCAAGCACACTGCTACAACTCACCAAATGTTGAGTAAGTTGTAAGTGAGTGGAATATGTGTTAAGTGAAGAAACTAAGAGTGGTAGACCACAACAAGTACTGAATGGCCAAGTATTGCTTCAAGACATCGAGAGCAGAGTGCAATTGCAACAACAGATTACCAAATACATATAGTAAATAACCCCAGTAAGATTGTTGGGATTGCAGAGAGCAAAGACACAGACGATCATGTACACTACCCTATCAAAAGTCATGGGACAGCCCTGGTTTGAATGAAAATGAGACATTCCTTTGCAATTTCACTGTTGGCATTCTTCCCAGTACTACATAACAGAGAGTATGATATTATGAGATGATGCTTGCGTGAATGCTGTAAGAATATCACAAAGAAAAGAGCTTTCAGACTTCCAAAGAGGTACAATTGTTGGTTGCTATCTCGCAGGCAAAACTGCTAGAGAGATGTCAACCCTCCTAAACATCCCGAAATCAACCGTTCACAACGTCATCCGGGCACCGCGAGTGTTCCGCCTAGGACTGGAAGGCCCAAGATTATGTCGGCCAGAGACTAAAGGGCTCTTCGTAAAGTGGTCACTGCAAACCGTCACACATCGCTTGATGGACTGACAAGATTGTTCATAGAGTCAACGGGAACAACTGTGAGCACCCTGACTGTTCGCAGGTAACTACATGCAATGGGTTTTTATGGCAGAGCGGCAGCCCACAAACCTCATATCAGCACCAGCAACGCAGCGAGGAGATTGCAATGGTGTAGAGAGCGACGACATTGGACTCTGGTTCAACGGCGAATGGTTGAATTGAGTGATGAGTCTCGCTACACCATCTGGCTATCGGATGAACGGGTTTGGGTATGGCGATCTGCCAAGCTGTATTGTGCCCACGGTGAAGTTCGGCGGAGGGTCGGTGATGGTGTGGGGATGCTTTTCAGTGTATGGGTTAGGTGCAATCGTTTCTGTGGACGGACATCTAAACGCAGAGCGTTACCAAGACATTCTGGACAGCGCAGCACTCCCAGCTCTCTGGCACCACTTAGGCAATGGCCCTTTTCTGCTTCAGCACGATAACGCACCTTACCATAAAGCAAGGGCTGTAGGCACATGGTTTGATGAAAAGGGAGTTCGAGAGCTTGACTGGCCTGCCTAGAGCCCCGATCTGAACACCATCGAACATCTGTGGAACGTGTTGGAACGTCGATTGCGCGCTTGTGCGGAACGCCCGAAATCCCTGACCGAACGGTCCAAGACACTTATGGTAAGAATGGCGAAAATTACCTGTCGAAACGTATCAAAAACTTGTGGACAATATGCCCCAAAGAGTAGATGCTGTGATAGCAGCAAAAGGTGGACCAACAAGATACTAAAATATGTATATTTTTGAGTGTTTCTATTAAAGTGACGGTGTCCCATGACTATTGATAAGGTAGTGTACATCCACTGCCACCCAAGAAGAGAGTTTCGTCGAAGCTATTGTTTCCATATATTTCAACTTCGAAACTGGGGAAGAATTGTTGCCAACAAAACCGATATAGTGATGATGAAACACGTCTCCCCTTCAGTTCTCTAACAAATCTTCAGAGATTTGTGTTTTGAACCCTTGAACCTTGTAGAACCTTTCAGATGCGACGACAGATGCCCCTTCGGCAAATGTGACGGGTTGAGTATATAAAGATGCCGGTCGGTGTCTGGCGACAGTTTATGACATAACCGATAACAAAGCATACATCAACTCGACATATCAAATCAAGAAGTACGTAGTATTGTATCTTTATTATTCCTTCGAAGGATAGATGTTAATTCATATATCACGAAATTTCAAGAGAAGAAAAAAAGTTATCCTGGCGTCGGAAACATCTGAAAAACGGGAGGTTCGTCTACAAATTGTAGAATTACTGAAAACCAGTTTGAGTTACTATTAATTTCTTGAGGTGGTTCTGCCTACCAAAAACTGTAATTATCCCACAGCGTAGTGATTCCCCACAGCGAGATGAAAACAAAAGTTAATATAAAAATGGTAACGAATAGTTTATGAGATTTCCTCAGTTGAAAGTGAAGTTTCAGCAGTTGGTTTTGTACTCAAGAATAATTCAGCGCAACAGTGGTCTAAGCCACTTTTTTATAAACTTTATAATGTTAATTGATATCTTTTTACTTCATAGGATGTTAATTGATTTTCGACCATTGTTGCGCTGACCCCTTCTCGTCCATTGATAAATAAATAAAAAGTTTATATACTCAGCCCACTAGAGGACGTAAGCCTCTCCCACCACAGGGGGGGGGGTGTGTTTGGTCTAATCTCCCACGCAGACCAGACGAGTTGGGAGATGCATTTTAGAGCTTCTGCCAGCTTTTGACGAATGCTATAAGGTGGCGGTCGTAGCATCCGGGACCGACGGCTTAACGTGCTCTCCGAAGCACGGGGGGAGGAGTAAGAACTCTCTTCACCCATCCAGTTACTAGCCATGCTAGGCGAAGCTTAACTTCCAGAGCTGGCTTGCTCTGTGAAACCCCCCTAGCCCACGGCACCCCCCCCCCAAAAAAAAGTTTATATAATGTATAAAATTTTTATTTGTTTGTTGCATCTAAAAAACATTAACATTATCATGATTTAATGCTTCGGACTGCAGATTCGAAACAAAGTCACCTTTTTAACTTCTTATTTTATTTATATCATTTATTTTATTTTGTAAAAAAAAACAATAGCCAAACGAAATGACTTCTTCAAGTCAAATAAAATTCATCACTACAAGACTTCTCTGTGAAGAATATCTTTCTATCTATATAAAGAAGGATGTTTGTTTGTTTGTTTGTTTGTGGGTTTGTTTGTTTGTTTGAATTTTATACAAATCTACAGTTTTATTCTGATCTTGATAAAATTTCGCATACATGACCTTCAAAGCAAAATGAAGTTCATAAAAAATAATAATCATTGATAAAAAATTGATATTCATGGTTATGGCAGGGCATATTAATGAGAAATATCTCATGACCAACAATGCAAGACAAAGTTTTTGCAACAATAAGTATCAACAATGGTATCAACACGCAATTCACAAACACTCTGCACGGACCAACAATATATATCTCATGACCAACAATGCAAATAAAAGTTTGTGCAACAATAGGTATCAACAATGGTGTCAACACGCAATGCACCAACACTATGCAAGGATCTACAATATATGTCTCATGACCAACAATGCAAGGCAAAGTTTGTGCAATATAGAATTCAATGCATAGAATTCCTGTTATTCAGGCTTTTCTTAGAAAAGAGAATTCTTAGTACTTAACAATTTCTGAAAATCTTTAAAAATGATCAGTAACTGGAGATAATGAGTTAGAAGACTATTGAGAAAGTGTGAAAGACGATAGAGGAAGCACTCCTTTAGCTCCGTGCTGTATTGAGCAAATGGTAAGCAAGTAAATAGAAAAAATGGCGACCGCTAGACCACACAAAGTGATGAATGGCCAATTTTTGCTTCAAGACATCGAAAGAAGAAAGGAAATTCCAACAACATCTGCAGTAAGATTACGTGAGTAAAAAATTATTTAGACTAGAAGGCATCCTTGGAGAGGTCCATCCATTGTGAGCCTTTATTAAAAAAGTTTTTTTTCGGCAAATTAAGTCCCGGTATATTACCTAGAATGGATTTTTTCAGTGAAGAGGTAAATTCCGGATTTTTCTTAGAATGGATAGTCCATTCGCTCTATATTGTAGTGATTGAATTATTATTTAACCAATTTGGAGGTTTAATTTAGCTTTTTGAGGTTGTTCTGTTTACCTACAAGCGTAATTATCCCGGGCAACGCCGGGTCCTCTGCTAGTTATAAATATTTATGATTAATTTGATAAAAAACAAGAATTAAAATCAAACAATTTTACACAGATAAATTTTTGAAAAAACATAAAATAATACGATAATTTTTTTGAATTATATTTTATAAAAAAAAATTACATATAGAAATAATCATTTAATTGATCATAGCATTAAAAACTGATCATAAACCAAACTGGGATGAAGCAAAAACTTTACGTAAAAGAAAAAATTTAAAAGAGAAATTAATAAATGGATCAGTAAACATATTGGTTATTATATTGTTTTTGGTTTGGTTTGGTTTATTTGGTATTAACGTCCTTTTCAACTGCCATGGTCATTTCAGGACGGCGTTATAGGGGCCGCAAATTTTGCCTCGCAAGGGTTCTTTAACGTGCAGCCGGCAAACGATTACATGGGACCAACGGCTTTACTTCCCTTCCGAAGGAAGTGCGTGATCTCAGGATTTTCACCCTGGAAAAATCCTCGTCGTCCTCGGCCGGGGTCGAACCCGCTTCCTCGGGCATGAGAGGCGATCACGCAACCACTGAGCCATCTAGGCCTTTTTTTTTTGTTTTAAAAAAATAATAAATGAAATATGCACAAACTATATTAAATAAAAATTAGTTAAATATCTAATTAAGATGAACATTGAAGTGTTAAGAAATTGGTTAAAATAAGAAACGATTTAAATTAGTTTGTACGAGAGAAATATTGTAAACTACTATAGATTAGCATGGAGTGAAAACCAAACAGTCCATGAGATACGTCACTGGCCCACGTGATCCGATTCGTTAAAATGTAAACATTGGCTTTGACACAACCTTTCTTCTATTAACCTTGGAGAAATATCACTCATTTGGAACTTCCCTTTAAATTATTAAAAGAATTAAAGAAACTTTAAGTCATTTGCAGCTAGACCAAGAGAGTGACAGAGGGGAGAAGGGAAATAAAAAGCTAGCCAAGAGATAACTTTCTTCCTCTCTTTTTAAAGAACATCGGAGATTGGTTTCAAAGTTGGGTGAGTTTTTCCTTCCATCATTCACCCCTCTTCCCCCCCAATCCCATCCCACCCTCAGAGTCCCCTATAGAGTCTTCTTATCCCGTTGAAGTTTCACCGGCGTTTCTGCGAGTGACAGCAACAAAAGAAGAATTTTCGAGTCATGCACGAGAACCGAGAGATTTTTGTAGAAAATGGCTTCGGGAAAAGGAGGGGGTCAGAGAAAGAGAGAAAAGAGTTTTATTCCATTCTGAAAAACGTCAATATCCACTCAGCTATTCGAACTCGAGTGCAGGGAGATGGTAGGGCAGGCGGGCTGTGTTTTATTCGAACTCGTTTTCTGCTCTTCGCTCACACCGCCCAATATGAAAAGGATGAAGGAAAGAGAACGGGGGCGGGAGAAGGAAATAATGTCGATATTGAAAAGATGATTTAATTCGTTTCTATGACATTTTTTCTCTGAGAATATTAGAAAATATTTTTTTAGGAAATTTTCTTGTGGACGACATTAGAGAACGACATTAAACTTCTATTTTCTTTAGTTATTTTAATTTAAATTTCGATTTTTATTTGACTACAGAAAGTTTTAATGCCTGGAGAACTTGTTTTAAATGTATTCTATTACACACACTGGCCAATGAATTAGAAACCCGTGATGAATTACTGTACTGATATGTAAAACGGGGTCACAGGTCAGAAACGATTGTGATATGCAAATGAATGCAATCATGTGCGGTACATGCTTATTCCAAGCTGCAGGTACAGGGTAGGAACAAGCTGCAGCTGCTCAAGTTGAGCAAAATGGGGAAAACAGCTGACCCTGTCTGAGTTCCAAAAAGGAGTTATTGTGGGAGCCGGTCTAGCTGGAGCTACGATTTCCAGGACAGTACAACTGACCGGTATCTCCAAAGGTCAGGTCTCCAAGGTGTTCAATGCGTGGAAAAGGAATCCACAAGAGTTGTCGAACGGCAGAATTGTGGATCAAAAACAATCAACACAGACAGGGACCGACGTTGTCTGAGACGGATTGTGCGGCAAAACCGAAGGTCTACTGTGGAGCAACTGACGGCAGACTTCAATGAAGGATCATCGCAACCCATCTCCTCCAGAACAATGCGCCGAGAGTTGAAGCTAATAGGGATGGGAAGTCGCATGCCAATGAGGAAGCCCCTGGTGTCAGCAACAAACCGGAAAGTTCGCCTGCAGTGGTATAAAGAACGGGTGACTGGACAGTAGACGACTGGAAAAAAGGTGATGTGGTCAGACAAGTCACGTTACACATTGTTTTGCACCGATGGCCAGCAGAGAATTTGGCGGCAGCCCCATGAAGCGATGGGCCCCTCACGTGTTGTGAACACAGTTCAAGCTGCAGGAGAAGGTGTCATGGTATGTGCCATATTTTGTTGGTATGACAAGGGTCCCCTGATATTCCTTGACAGTCGGGTGAAAGCCAAAGATACCTGAACATTGTTGCAGATCAAGTCCATCCTGCAATGGTGCATTTGTACCCAAATGGTGACGGGTTCTTCATGGACGACAATGCTACTGTCCGTCGAGCAAGAATTGTTCAGTCGTGGTATTCTGAACATGACACCGAGTTGCAACATCTGCCGTGGCCAGAGCAAAGTCCGGATTTGAATCCGATCGAGAATGTTTGGGACATGTTGGAAAGAGACATTCGTCGCAGGCATCCCCTTTCGTCTACTCTGCAGGACCTGAAGGTCTCTCTGACGAATGCATGGTCTGCGATTACCTTACCTGCATTGCAACACCTTGTAGAGTCCATGCCAAACCGCGTATGTTCTGTACTTACAGCCAAAGGAGGGTCAATACCATATTGAACGAAGGTTTCTAATTCATTGGTCGGTGTGTGTATAAAAATAAAATAAAAAATATCTGGAATGTAATCAGGTTTCACCCCTAACAAGTGAAATATTCCAAAAATGGGATTTTATGTTAATAAATAGAGATAAAAATACAAGGAAAAAAACATAATAAAATAAAATATAGAACTACTCTACTATTTCCACAATGTTGGCAGTGCAGAATTGTCCAAAATGCGAAGGTAAATTGCAGACATTATAGTTCCTGTACTGGAACCAGTTGGCCCAATCAAATCATGAAATTGAGCCCTATACCAAGATACCGTCTCCTCCGGACATTATAGTGGGCATCACGCAGTCAAGCATGAATCGTCCTCCGAGTATTTGCCAAAGCCAAACTCGACTACCTGAGTGCCAGAATTGTACCAAATTCGTCGCCTCTTAAGACATGTTTCTATTGTTCCATAGTCCATTTTCGATGATTGTACATAATTCTAAACGTCGCTTCCATAGAAACATGGAAACGTCGCTTGTTTCCGACGAACGGTGATTGTACTGGCGGTACTTGAATAGGTTTTTCGAAACTGTTTCAACTGAAGACTTCCGATTGCACTCGTGCTACACTCGATAATTTATGTCTATCATTCTCTTTGGCGTATCACTATTTTTAGCGATGTTGCTCCTTGAGATTTCCATTTGGCAGTGCTGTCACTCACAGTTGAATGCGGTATTTGCAGAATGCCAAAAATCAGGCAAACAGACTTGTATAGGTGACATTCACTGATAAGTGCGGCTTTAAAATACACTGATAAGGACATTAAATGAGAAAACCACCAATCCACACAAAAAGAATTTAATAACCAGATGTCCGTTTCCAGGACTATGTCTCCTTCATCAGTTTGTTCAACTTTGTTCATCAAACTTTCTGATGGTTTGGATAGGAGAAATTCTCGATCTGAGAGCCAGGAGCCCGCCTCCCATTGGGCTTTCAACCGTGACAACTTGGTTGTCTTTAAGACACCTTGTGACAGCTTGGCTGTCCGGGTGTCTGCGATAGCCCAATTGGTAGAGGCGTCGGCCATGATAGTCAAGGTTCCTGGTTCGAATCCGGGTCGCAGAATTTTTCCTTCCATTTTTCAATGGAAAAATTATTACCTAGAACAGATCCCGTCAAAATTTGACGGTAAACAACCCATCTCCACCTCTATTGTCGTTTCTTGTTATCATTGTTAAGTGTTTATGTAATTGTTGTTGATTTGACCATTAATGGTAGCAAAGTTGTTGATTGTGACATAATTGTGGAGAGGATTGTTATTTTGCCAGCGTAATCATTTTGAATTGTATAGATGTTGCTCAGACGACAATGATCAGTTGACGTTTCAGTTCCGTCGTGTGCTACAAGCCGTCGCCAACAATGGTTAAACGTGCAACAATAATGCAAAACTGTATCAGTTTTTATCCTATCATTACGCATGGGCTTAAAGCGATTTTGAATTGGCAATTAACGCTAATTGATAGTAAATTTGGAAACAAAAACTAAATTTGACAATTCTACAGACCAAGACATTTCATTTAAGACCAAACAAAAGTTTATAAATGCAGCAGTTTTCACCAAAGAACTGTAAATATTCCCAAATTGGTACCTGTGAATATGCAATATTGTGAACATTTTTTTTTTCTTCATATGTTCTGTGATTCCGACTGGTACTTTGTCTCTGATGGTTTAACTATAATTTTTCATTTTAGTCCTGTCCGCAAATAGGGAAAGGGAAAGACGGAAACTCAATAGCTCCTCTCTAAACTAGCAGATTTAAAGAGTCCACGGATAGGGAGGCCCTATGGCAAAACGAACATAGCTCTAAAATAAAAACTAAATCTCCAATACACATTTAAAAAAATTTCGACGTTATATTGACTAGTATTTTATTGAATTATGTACGAAAACTGGATAAACAGCGAGATTAACACAAATGAAGTACGCAAACCTGAATTAGAAACTTTAATGTAGGTTAATGCAAAGATCTCGCATGGTGTTGTAACGCAAATTACGTAATGACGAGCATAACCAGGTAGCCTCTGCAATTATTTACAAAAGTGCTGCATAGCAGTAATTTATAATACTCATTCTGAAAATGGGGAAAACGAAGAATCTTTCGGAGTTGAATAAGGGCTCGTCATGGGTGCCTGCCTTGCTGGGGTCATTATATCAGAATTGCCAAATTGACTGCAATTCTAGAAGGTGTGATTTCTAAAGTGTTTAATGCATGAAAATGAATCCGTACTGCCGATCTAAGAAAAGTGACTAAAATATGGACGTCATCTGAAATGATTTGTGAAGAGAATGTGCGAAATATTTGACGAATTCAATACTGGCTGATTCTGCAATCATTTCGATACCGCAGAGAAGGGTATAAATAGCAGCTCCATAGTAATACAGAAACCATTGATTTGAAGCAAAACAGGAATACTTTTCTTTGGTGGTGTAAGAAACAATTTCATTGAACAATAGACAACCGAAAAAAACTCATATGGTCGGACGAGTCACGTTACACCCTGTTCCGTATTGATAGTCGGTAGAGGTTGTGACAGGGGATTCATATATAGAGTTGTGTATGAATGGATTCGGCTTGCCTAATGCATACATTCCAACAGCCTGGAAGAGGTATCTGGGTTTGAGCTAGGTTTTTCTTGTATAGAATTGATCCACTGGTATTTCTAAAAGGTTGTATGAACTCAAAAATTTACCTACATTTTGCAATATGACATTTCTGTCCAGAAGAAAATGGTTACAGTTGCGCTTCCCATTGTGCAAATATTGTTCAGGAGTGGTTCCAGAATCATCACAGCGACTTCCAGCATCTTCCTCAGTGTCTTGATTTGAAATCTATATGATTCGAAAGAGCTTTTTCTTTCATCCAATTGAGAGATTTGAAGGCAAGTTCTGAATTTTTAAATGGAATTCCTGAATAGCTTTGAAAAAAACAGAAAAGAAAAAGAGATACATAAATACAAAAGTGTCTCCTCGGATAATGATTTGATTTTGTCCTTATAAAATACCAATACGCCGAGACCAGATTACAATTCACATCTCAACAGAAAATTTAACTAGAATTAAAAATCTACTACCTATGTTTATTCGTGCGAATTAAGATAATACATAAACTTCAGCCGAGTAAATGGGGTTAGCCATCAGATTATGTAGATATACAAGCTCGAATCATTTCTGCTTCTTTGAAATATTTGAAATAAAACCCCAAATCAGAGACAACAGAATTAACATTACTTCTTTTATGTCACTGATAATTATGACTATATATGTAGTGCAACCCTTGGCTGGGATTTTTAATACCATACAACTTGGTATCACATTGGGTTAAAAAAATAACACAGAGGAAAAGCGCTTACATTTCTTTTCAAAAATTCTTCAATAAATATTTGTATGGGTTTTCGAAACTGTACCTTTTTAACAGTCTTAAATCAATTTAAGATATTTGTAAGGGACTCGAGATTGTACCCGTTGTCTTAGAAGGAAATATTACGCTGACAAAATAGATAAACAGTAAAACATTAAGATCAGCAAAAAAGGAAGTTTTTTTGTTGTTTTGTTTGACTTCTCCGTGAATTTTAAAAATGAAAGGTTTACTCGGTCTTCGTTCGGATGATATATCCCTTTAATATATACTATATTAATAACATCTCTTTGCATCGTGTGATAGACATCACGTGATATCGCGTGTTCGCGAATCATTTCCGTTTTCCTAGAAGAAAAAGTACACGAAATGAAATAAATACGGTGGCGGAGATGGTAGAGTCGTGTAGGTGATCCAACATCAATTAATGATTTTTCTCCCTTCAAATGATGGAGCGTCACTCTATTAAAAGTGTTCCGGAGGGTGGTGGGTGCGGGGTCGGGGAGGGGGGGCACAACGTAAAAGGGGTTTCGCGAGACAGTTTAACGACTGTCAGCCTCGAGGCAAATCTTTCATGGGCCGCGGACGGCAATATCGCCGACTTAATCAGCAATGGGCGAGCGCTTTTAACCGGCTTATACAAAACACTAATCAGAACGGAAATGCAGAGGGAGAATTAATTTAATAAACGCAGTATTTATGGCAGACGGAGAAACGGATCGCTTGTTTGGATCCGCACGGATTCATTAGGAGAACCAGAAAACACAATCCGGCAGCGCCGATTTCAGCCCTTCCCCACCATCATCCTCTCACTCGGTCATGATGCACCGAAATATTATTTTGGGGCCACAACATTAAAGCCGATGTCCTTGAAGGACGAAAATTTCCACTTGATTTAGTTCACTTGCCGATGATTTAAAAAGGTGGCGAAACTAATTGAAAATAAAGTAAGAAATCAAAATACAGTCATTCCTCTTTATTCGTGTAAATTATATTCCTGGAAATACCATACAGATACCATAATTGTAGGAATAAAAATTTAGTAATAAAGACTCCTGAGCCATGCACATTATCTTCAAAAACTTTATTCTTCTAATTAGAGATAAGCTTCATTGCACTTAGCTAATTGAATGAATATTTGGAAAATATACTCTGTTCTCCGTAAATTAAGAAAAAAATCACAAAAATAGCGATAATTCCAAAACGTCATAGCCTGAGTTGATCATGAAACTAGCCAAAATATGTAACACATAATGAGATGCAAAATAACATAAAAACAAGTTCCAGAGAAGTACTTTAATGTCAAAATTAGCACATATATGAAACAAAATTAGAGAAGATTCTTTAAACATATTTCAGCCATTCACAGCAAATTTGCGGATTTGCTGAAATGTAATATTTGCTGAGCACAAGTTTCCGAATTAGAACAATAAGAGAACTTTGAAGAAATAAGCATAGATAAGCATAATATTGACTATACTCACAATCAGTTTGAAATAGCAAATGTGTCTTTATTATGGTGTGTGATTACCTCGAACAGCAATACACCATCTACAGCGATGATCATATTGTCTAGAAGCTCCACAGGGAGTGACATCCATTGATCTCGCAAAGCTTCTCCATAGTCTAGTGATAAACTTCCCCATTCCTAGACTCTGGCTTCTCCAAGCGCGTAGAGAGTCTGAGGAGGGGGGCTGAGTGCAGCATGTCTCATTTGCACCGTCTCAGACGTACTCACTTTCAGCCCTGGAAATCGCGCTGGTTACTCCATGCGCTGAGTTGATTCCTGTCAAGTTGTTTGTCCACCACGGGACTCTGTGTGTCATCTTGTAGGAGAAAATTGTCGCCCAATGCCCCTGCTTTGGGGAGTATGTAACCTAAAGGGTAATGGATCCACACTACGGTTCCACTTGGAAAGATATGGAGATTCGTATGTCTACCTAAAGAGATTTGTCAATTTACTGCCTCCTCCAAATGAATCTCTTTCACGATGTTTGGCAGATAAGAGCGGGTTCCACATTCTGTCCAGATCAAAGAACGCCTACTGTCACTTTGTAAACTAAACCTCGATTCATCTGTTCTAGATCTCCATTGGTTTGCAGTCCAATGGACATGCTGACGAGTCCACTGCAAACGCTCCCTCCTCTGACGAGCAGTGAGAAGTACGTATATAAATGGCTGGTTTCCTTGCACAGATGCCTGCGTAGAGTAGAAGATCAAGTCATCCTTCCAGGGGATGCAGCAAGGGAAGATCTTAGTTGCGTGGATGTAGAGGTCCTGTTCCTTCGTGCACATAATTGTCTTCGAATTTTATCTTCTGCCCTTGGGCTTCCTGGGCTGAAATTTCTGGAGGCCAAATCTGTAGTTAGAAATTTTTGCTAAATTCTGTGGACCATAGAAGGGCTCATATTTAACCATCTGGCTACCTCTAACATCTCACTTTCTCCTGCCTTCAATTTACCAACGGCTCTCCGTTGCAATTCCTCTGGCAAATGGTACCTCGAAGCCATTCTGATAAATTGACTATCTCGGATCTTTGATAACAGGAACAGGAACACGGTACAGCCTCACTTTTTAGGCTGCTTCCTCATGATGCACACCAGTGGCAGTGCCAGTATTATCACATGTTGTATTCTTCCATAAAAACATACTCAAATTTCGCATCAATTAGTTTATTTTTTCATGAGTTATGGCATTTTTTTGTGTTTTTTTTATTAATTTACGGAAACCAGTGTGGAATAAAACTCAAAGTACACCAGTGAAAGCACGCATATACAGTAGAAACTCCATAAAGAGAAATTTTTTGTAGAAAATTTAGCTTTTTTAAATCAAAGTTAACGCAAATAAAGTCGCCCACAAATCGAATTTTGTCAATACGAACCTCTATAAATCGAATTAATGTAAGTTTATTTCTTCCTATTACAAGTTTTCATAAGCGGTTCTGATTGGTTTTCATTCATAATTAGTTCTGATTGGCCTTATAAGAGTACTCGATTCCAATTGACCAAATAATCATCCTACCAAATAATTTACACTATAAATTGAACAAGAAGTTAATCCTCCCGAGGAAGTTATAGGAAAGTAGCGGAAGCTCTAAGATCATCTATTATCTCACTTTTTAACCCCCCCCCCAATTTTTACATCGAAAAATTGATTTTTCTGAACGTAGTATTTAGAAAGTATAAAAGAGCTCTATCTTCTTTCGTTTCTCATCATTTCCGATCGAATGATATATGACATACCATATGTTGCCATAGTTCTAAAGACCAAGTAACTGCCATCCCCACAATTCCGATCCCATTGGGACAATTTGGCCCATACTTCATAGTAATGTTGTTCTTGCTTAGAGGAATCTGCCTACCGAATTTCACTCCTTCATATGCATAAATACGCGTAGTTCCTTTTGGTCCCCTTTAATTTCCGCCCTCAAAACTCCAGACCCCAGTGGGCCAATCAAAACCAAACTAAATAGTGAAGGTACACATGCCCATAGTAATCTACATTCCGAATTTCAACCTCTTCCTCAAAAAATGTGGAAATTTCGAAGGGGATGGACGAACAGACAGACGGACATTGTGAAAACAATAAGTAGCTCCATTTTTCCGCTACTTAATAATCATCCACACTAAGAAACTGTTCAATTTTTTCATCCATGACTTCCCAACTTTTACTAGGTGCAAGCTATATCTGTTTGCTGGCGACGCGTCCATTATGACTAGTGCCCACAATCCCGCTCACGTCATATATCGGTTACAAAATGCTTTACATTAAGCAAGAAAGGTTAAGTTAATGGAGTTGATAAATGGAAGGCTATATTCATTACCAAGAAACTTCTCTTCGTTTCTGGTAAAGATCTCGAATGGGTAAAAAAAATACAAATACCTCGGAGTGGTGCTAGATGCCAAGCTAAATTGAGGTGACCACGTCTCTTATGCTATTAATAAGGTTAAGAAGGCAAAGTTCAGTCTGGTTGCTCTCCTGGGGCGAAACAGCGCACTTGGAAAAGACAGCAAACTTTTGCTATATCAAATGGTAATCTGAACCATTCTTCTCTCTGGCATGCCTGCCTGGGCTACAGTATGCAAGCCCAGATGGAAGGACCTGCAAGCCTTCCAAAACGTTACCCTGAGGACCACTGCCGAACTTGACACGGGAGTGGCAACTAATACTTCTATTGCTTACGATTTCGGTATACTCCAGGAGTCGCTGAAGAAGCTGCTTCCGAAGATTAAGAGCCATCCCAATCCACTGGTTGCAGATATTCTGGATCACACGCGCACCTTTAGAAGTTCCCTCAGGCGTCGCTGCCCTCGTCACTTCCTGGACGTCAACTTCGACGACATCCAAAACGCTATCTTTCCTGAATGCTGGATCTCCTAGCTCCTCCATATTCCTCATCAATCAACAATCTGCTTTACCGTCCTGATAGGAAAGGACTCCTTTATATTCTCTGGATGACCTAATAGGACTCATCTGGCTTCTTAGTTAATTCAGTGAACTTCCCCTGGTTACTTCTTGGACGAGTATGGCAGTGAAAGTATTGGTTCCGTACCACCCGTTTTATTTTTCCCTGCGCTGTTCGATGTCTATTGTCACTAAGAGACAAATCTCATATTGTGGATGACTGCTTGGGTTAGTCAGGATTCTCGTCTAACTCAGTCTTTCCTCAGGTGTTTGTTGACGTAGGGTTCAGAGGAAGCACAGCTTCCATTCCACTCGATTAAATGAGCACTTCATTGCTCGGGTGTCGATTGTCACTAAGAAACAAAAAAGGAATCGTTATCCAACGATATAAGGGTTTTAGCATCAAAATGTTACGAGCAGTAGCGGTAGGATTCTTCAAATAGAGTTCTTTAAATTCTGACGTCAAACAGTCAAACTCAGACGTCAAAAATTGCTCCACGCAATCAAAATTCCATAGACATGAAAGGAAGTCAGTTGGGGAAACCACAAAAACACATAGTTTGGGCAACACCTCCTAAAGATAAGGCCTGAGCGCGAAAACGTCATACATTGTTACGTCATCATCCGAAGACATGTTTAATCGCATTTCTACCAATTATAAGCCCTAAATTATGTCTTCGCATGATGATGTAACAATGTATGACGTTTTCGCGCTCAGGCCTTATCTTTAGGAGGCATTGGTTTGGCCCACCCTAGAGGATTCGCTATATTTTTCGCACCGTCCTCTGTATAGGGCCTACGTGTGTAGAAAATTTCAAGCCTCTAGGTCAATCCTTTCAAAAGTTATACCCATTACATACATACATACATCTGTACCATCGTCAATAGGTTTTAGATGATGCTAAAACCCTAAAAATGAATGTACAAGCATTACATCTTTACATCTTAACTTCGATAATTCGAATTTTATTTTATTTAACCTCGGTAATTCGAAGACCTCTGTAAATCGTTGCATTTTCCTTTTCCCTTGAGATTGGATTTATCGAGATTATCCTGTAAAAGCTGTTTACGTTGCCACATTTTCAGTCCCTTCTATAGAATAAACATTTAAATTTCTAAGGTATTTTATCTCAAAAATTTTAACTTAAATTAATTAGTAAAAAACATTAAATTAAAATTTTATTATTAAACGTATATCAGATGAAAAAGCGATAACTACAATACCACCTCGGCCCATTCTATATCATACGAGGGTCACTTACAAACTCATGGCAATCGTTCATAATATAGCAAAAATTGTTAGTTCGATAAATATTGAACTCTAACCTATCATTAACCCTAATAATGCTTAAATCTAGGAAAGGAAGGGTTTCGTCACTCTCAATTTCATGTGTGAATTTGATTGTAAGAAACTTATTCAATTCGTTGAGATAAGAGCCTAACATCGCATTGATTGGTGTCAAAAACAGCGAAGATATCATCCACATATCCATACCATATGGGGGGGGGGGAGGGAAGAGAGGGTTGTAGCTAATTCAGCTATACTATTCTATGGACGGAAAACCCTTGTTGATGAAAGAGCCCAAAAGAGAATATCAAGACTTGGCGCGAAAACAGAAAGGCAACAATCGCACAAATTACTGCTCATTACAACTCAGATAGCCAGAAAGCAATATCAGAACCAGTCGCACTTTGGTTCGAATGAGTTACCAAAGGCGAAGACCATCTTGAGTACCAATGCTGTCAGAGAAGAACAAGAAAGCGCACCTTCTGTGGGCCCAGCAGCACAAGGTTTGGACCATTGAGGATTGGAAAAAGGTTGCCTGGTCAGACGAATTGCCAGTTTCTGGTGGAAGGCTTAGGAGATGGAATATGGCGAAAACAACATGAACCCATGCACCCTTCGTGTCTGGTGCGGACTTTGCAGTGTGATGGAAGCGGAGTAATGGTGTGGGATATCCTTTTTTGGCTTTAATTGGTCCTTTCATATCTGTAAGCGGTCGTTTGAACGCAGAGCATATCCGAGGGTTATTCATAAAGCATATATCCGTTTTGAAATAAAAACAAAACTACTATCCGTTCCATCAAATCTCCAAGAATTGCGTAAAGTTCTCATGTTTTCACCATCTTGTTGAATCCATACCCAAATAAATACAGGCGGTTTTGAGGGCTAATGGGGTTTCAACGCGCTATTAGACGGTGTACCTAATAAAGTGACAGCTCAATGTAAAATATGAAGAAATTTGTATTTGTATTTGAAGTTGTATTGTACTTATTACCCATTGCCTTTGTCATGCCATTCGTTGTATTTTATCCAATCATATTACCCCATTGTACCATACATTCTGTGTATAAGGGCGAGAAGCCTCTAGTGTAGTTTATATCCTTGATAAAGCCTGGAAAAAATGGCGAAACTAGTCGGAAACTCTGTTCTTCCGTTATTGCATTGTAAAGTCTCTACCAATTTCATTGAAGTTACTTAACCCTCCAGTACTAGCATACTGTCTCAGGGACCGACCAATAAAATTTTCGGTGTGATGCAAATAATTGATTGGTTTCTTGTGTAAGTTTCACTTTTTAGTTAGTCCTATGATATATGCTTAAGCTACACTTTTTATGTATACGCGCTAGTGTAATATTCGTACCGTCGGTCTTGTGAACCGATGTTAGTAATGGTGTCATTATTTTCAATTGTATTTTAATTTTAATATTTAATTTTAATCTTATTCTTGACCATGATCAGAGGAACCGAGGCAAAGATGCACTATGATGCCTTTTATTTTCCTTGTATTCTGTTTGTGGTCACCTGAATACGTAAACGAGGGCATGGCCCATTTGTACTTCAGTGGAAGGATGTTTATAATAAACTGGATAGATCCCGTCAAAATTTGACGGTAAATAACCAATCTCCATCTGTTTTTACCTATATTGTTGTTTGTCATCATTATTGTTTATGTAATTGTTGTTGATCTGATCATCAATAGTAGCAAAATTGTTGAATATGGCATCGTTGTGGAGAGGATTGTTTGATTGGACTACGTAAGCATTTTGAATTGTAAATTACCCCTAATTAATAATGATTCTGGACACAAAAACTAAGTTTGAAAAATCTACGGACCAAGACCTTTCATTTAAGACCAAAATGAAGTTTATAAATGCAGTAGTTTTCACCAAATAACTGTCGAAAGAATCACCCTTGTAACTTAAATATACAGATGTTGGTGTAACGACAATAGTCAGGTGATTTTCAGTTCTTGCGTGTGCTACAACCTGATGCCAACAATGCTTAAACGTGCAACAACAATGAAAAAGTGTTTCAGTTTTTATCCTATCAATACATATGCGCTTAGAGGGCAATTGACATCAAAATTTTCGATATTATAAAATTAAGTAAATAATTAAATAAAACTGCATAATGGGTCGGCTTGTCGGTCTGCCTGTCTGATTATTACCTTTCGTCTTTTATAGATCTCAAAGATGAGTAGCAGAAGTTTCCGGGGGCAGCCAATGTTTTGCAGTAACTGAAAGAGTTTGTGCCAGTCAATTTGGTCGAAGGCTTTCATGTAGTCAACGTAGGCCACATAAACATTTTGGATCATGTTTGCAAAGCGTTCTCCAATTACACGTAGTGTTGCTATCGCATCGCGTGTTGACATGTTCCGCCGAAATCGAAATTGTGTGTCGTCCAGGCACTCCTCGATGACCTTGTTATCCTTTATCGTATAATATGCAGCAGAAATTTTGACGCATGGCTGATGAGACTAATAGTCCTGAAATCTTGGCACTTCTTCGCTCTTGCCTTTTTGGCTATCGGAACTATAGTTGTTATACAATGATATTCGGGCCATTTCTCTGTTTGGTATATTCGGTTTGTGAGATAATATAGGGCTTCAGTGACATTCTGTCCTGAGCTTCAGCGTTTCCACTGGTATGTTGTCTGCTTCCGGCGCTTTGTGTGGTGGGCGAGTCTTAAGCACTGTTAGAAATTCTTCTCGTAGGATTTCATTGTTGTAACTATCATCTGTGTCTTGGATTTGCAGAATAAAATCTTCTCTGCACTTATATACTACAGCCTTCCTATTTGGAGCATGGTTCGGACGTTCCATGTTCCTATTCGAACGTGAGGGTTTCGCCGTTTGACGACCTGGGTGGCCTCACCTCCACCCTTGCCGGGCCCGACATCTCTCATTTTAGAGATCCCGTAGTTGCCAGCTTTCTAATTTCCTTGTAGAGCATTCATCATAGGTTTTCTTGGGAAAAGGATAATATGGTGATTTCACTTTGCCATCCGCATCCGCATGCCGTTGGCACACTTGGAGTTCATCCGCCTTTGGTGTCAGTTTCCTAACATCAGGGCAAATGAGTGCCCCACCCATTGTCACTCCTCCACCCTCAGACGCTGGGGTGTCCGCTTATTCCGGCGAACGCTCGGTCCCCAGAGCCGTGTTGGCCGCCATTACGTTTTTCCGCCTTCCACCACGAGGAGGTAACGATTGGGAATTGCCTGAAGTGCAGGGCACCTCAGGCCAAAAATTTAGCACCAACCAAATGGCTCTAAAATATTTCCAATATTTGAAAAAATCAAGAATCAAAAGTTAATTCCACTCCTGCTACAAAATAAATGAGACTGTCTGGAACAAAGTATTTAAAAAACGTATTTTTTGAAGGATACATTACGAAAAGGGGAGCATGTTTCAGAATATTTATGTAATTGGCTGGACATAAGTTTAGCACCCTAACGTGTTTGCGACTTAAACGTGGGTTCCGCAATGTACGTTTGTTGTATTTTAATATACTCATTGTGCACTGCCCTATCAAAAGTCATGGGACAGCATCACTTTAATAAAAACACTCAAAAATATACATATTTTAGTATCTTGTTAGTCCACCTTTTGCTGCTATCTCAGCTTCTACTCTCTGGGGCATACTGTCCACAAGTTTTTGATACGTTTCGACAGGTAATTTTTGCCATTCTGCCATAAGTGACTTGGACAGTTTCATCACGGATTTCGGGCGTTCCAACACGTCCCACAGATGTTCGATGGGATTCAGATCGGGGCTCTGGGCAGGCCAGTCAAGTTCTCGAACCCCCTTTTCATCAAACCATGTACCTAAAGCCCTTGCTTTATGGCAAGGTGTGTTATCGTGCTGAAATAGAAAAGGGCCATTGCCAAAGTGCTGCCAGAGAGATGGGAGTGCTGCGTTCCAGAATATCTTGGTAACTCTGTGCGTTTAGATGTCCGTCCACAGAAACGATTGCAGCCAACCCATACCATGAAAAGCACCCCCGAACCATCACCGACCCTCCGCCGAACTTCACCGTGGGCACAACACAGCTTGGCAGATAACGTTCGCCATACCCAAACCCGTCCATCCGATAGCCAGATGGTGTAGCAGGACTCATCACTCCATTCAACCATTCGCCATTGATCCAGAGTCCAATGTCGTCGCCCTTTGCACCATTGCAATCTCTTCGCTGCGTTGTTGGTGTGATGTGAGGTTTGTGGACTATCGCTCTGCCATAAAAACCCATTGTATGCAGTTACCTGCGAACAGTCAGGGTGCTCACAGTTGTTCCCGTTGACTCTATGAACAATCTTGTCAGTCCATCAAGTGATGTGTGACGGTTTGCAGTGACCACTTTATGAAGAGCCCTTTGGTCTCTGTCCGACATGATCTTGGGTCTTCCAGTCTTATGCGGAACACTTGTGGTGCCTTTCTCTTTCCATGCCCGGATGACGTTGTGAACGGTCGATTTCGGGATGTTTAGGAGGGTTGATGTCTCTCTAACAGTTTTGCCTGCGAGATGGCACCCAACAATTGTACCTCTTTGGAAGTCTGAAAGCTCTTTTCCTTGAGACATTCTTACAGCATTCACGCAAGCATCATCTCATAATAGCATACTCTCTGTTATGTAGTGCTGGGAAGAATGCCAACAGTGAAATTGCAAAGGAATGTCTCATTTTTATGCCAATCAAGGTTTTCCCATAACTCTTGATAGGGAGGTGTATAAGCAACAATTTTAATTTCACTTTTACATGTTTTAACCAGCAATCATGGGAAAACGAGAAAACATATCGCTAGATCGCCGTGAACAAATTAGACGGTTACGCAATGAAGGACTAACATTTGATCGCACAATCAAAATTGTTAACTGCAGCAAATCATGTTGTGTACGTACAATTCAGCAGTACAACAACACTGGTTCTGTCAGAGATGGTTCAAGACCAGGAAGACCTAAAAAACTAAGCCCGCACAACGACCGTATCATTCATCGTCTCTACAAAAAAAGATAGATCCTTAACTTCAACAATGACTCAAGGTGAATTGTCTGCTTATCATCAGGTTAGCATTAGTTCTCGTACTATTCGTTGAAGATTAAAGCAGGTTAGCATTCGTTTTGTTTGTTTGGGCGAGTGGCACGAAAAAAACCTCTTGTGTCATTAAATATCAGAAAAGCTAGATTAGCTTATGCTCGTTACCATCTCAACTGGACAACACAACAGTGGATAAATGTGCTGTGGTCAGATGAGACAAAGATACAGCTCTTTGCATGTGATGGTAGAAAGTACATCAGACGTAATAAAGATGAAACATACAAGCCACAGTGTTTACAGCTAACCGTGAGACATGGAGGGGGAAATGTAATGACGTGGGGTTGTTCTACCTGGCATGGCGTAGGCCCAATCCATCATATAAATCGCCGATGATGGACATTATGCTTCCTTATGCCGATGATAGCCTGCCCCTTACATAGTCATTCCAGCACGATAACGACCCGAAACATACCAGGAGACTTGTCAAGGAATGGTTACAGACAAATCTTATCAAATTTATGGAATGACCTGTTCATCAACAGATTTGAACCTCATAGAAATGCTATGGATTGATGTCAAAAGGGCTGTTAAAGAAAAAAAAAACCCCAATAGTATTCTTAAACTACTCAACGCCATCAAAGAAGCATGGAACAACATTCCAGAAGATCGGCGTAAACGTCTAGTGGAATCCATCCACAGACGATGTGTAGCCGTTATTAAAAACTTTGGTTTTTCCAATCGTGCTGATTCTATGATGTATTATTTATTTATTATGTATATGGTGCTAAATTTTTGTCCATAGGGAAAGTCACTTAAAGGATTAAAAAAATTATCTCATTGTTTCAACTTTGAATTCATCATGCATAATTATTTGTTGGATCATTTCACACTTAATTCTTTCATTGGTGTAAATATTTTTGTAACTGGTTAAGAATTTTTGGTAACAAACAACATAACCCAATATAGGTGCTAAATGTTTGGCCACCATTGTATGCATTTCCGACCGTGGGTCCCTTCTCAGTTTACAGTCCTCTAGCAACTATAACATTTTGACAGCCTATGTAAATAACCAATTTTAAATAATCTCAGAGTAAAAAGTTAATGATATAAGATTTTTTTAGCTTTAAAAGATTGGTAAGAAGTAGTAAGTACGAGATCTGTTCAAAAAATAATCGAACTTTTTTAATTACGCGGCAACGGATCGTCGTAGCGACGAGCGGTTGGCAGCACTGCAATTGTCATTCCTTCCGCCTAAAGGATTATTTACAAGCTTTTTGATACCTTTAGTTTCCGAGTTATTGCCATTTGAGTGCAACGTGTTTCAGTGTTCGTGGCGATTTTTGCAATGTCCGATTTACGAGAGCAACGATATAAAGTGAAATTTTGCATGAAACTGGGGAAAACATTCACAAATTCGCAAAAAAAAGACCACTGTTGTGGCAAGACAACTCATGGTTCCTTCATCATGACAATTCGCCTGCCAATGATCTTTAGGTGGAATTTTTGTCCTTTACCAAACCGAGTAATCTTTTCATTGTGTGTCCACTTTTGTAGGCGTCGTTTAGACAGAACTTCTTTGCTATCTTCTCCAGTCTTTTCACTAAGGTTCTATAGGGTTATTCAAAAAGAAGGAGCAGATTTAAAATATTTATTTCTAATGAACGACAATAGATAGAGAACACTCGATAGATCACTGGATAGAGGATAGTTCAAAGTTTTATTTTATGCATTTGTATCTGATTGACACAATTCCAGGACGATGGATCGGAAGAGGCCGGCAACATGATCTTGTTCATCTTAAATGGCCTCCAAGATCACCAGATTTTATCTCTTGCGATTTTTATCTGTGGGGGTACATCTGCGAGATCGAATTATTACAGCAGTGAGTTCAATAACCAGGGACCAGTTATTTCGTGTGGCAAGAAATGGACTACCGATTCGACGTTTGTCGCATAACAAATGGAGCTCATGTTAAATGCATAAAATAAAACTTTGAACTTTTCTTTATCCAGTGATATATCTTACGTGTCTCTGTCTATTGTCTTTCATTAGAAATAAACTAGCATTAACGCCCGTTTTAAAAACGGAAAGATAAAAATTGATTGATTGGTTGACTATTTTTTCATAATTTAATAAACATACAAAACTATTCTATGCTTCATAATAAAAAGAAATAGTAGTGTTAAGGTCAGTTTTAAAAACGGGTGAAAAAAGCATTGGGACAAAACTTTTTGTTCAATGAGAGAAAAATTAATTTAAATATCTGCACTGCAAAAAAAATTGTTTAACAATGGTGAAAAATTAAAAAAAATTACTTTTTAGAATTTGGAATCAGAAAATTTTTCGAAGAAAGGCATGACGGAAAGGCGTTGAATAAGTTTAATAACAATACTATTACTATAGGGCTCGTTTAAAAGGGTAATATTGGGACAATTTAGGAAGAAAGGGTCACTTTGTGATCAGGCCTTGAATACTCTTTTACCTTTCTTCTTATATTTCCGGTTTTTTCAAATGCGAGCCAAAAACACTGAGGACAAATGAAATACATTGGACAATACTCCAGAAACGCATTTTCTAATGGGTGCGTAAGGTATTTGAGGACAGATTCACGTCAAGAAAGAAAACAAAGATATAAGTCGAGATAATAACTTTATTATCTAAAAATATCATGAGCATACACAAGAAACCTTCTTGTTATATGGCTAATGAATCCGCCTTCAGCTTCTATAACTGCTTCAATGCGAGATCGAAACCGTCGACATGCGTGAATCAAATGGTCATGGTTCATATTGGTCATTACTCGAACAATGGCAGCTTTCAATTTATTTTTGGTGTTATGGGGGTGTTCATTGACCTCTCTCTCCATACGTAGTAGTCCAACGGATTCAGATCAGGGGAGTTAGAAGGCCAAAGGTTAGGGGTTACGTGATCATGGAAGTTGTCGGCCATCCTTTCCTGTGTCATGCGAGATACTTAAAAACAAAAAATAAAAATAGTTACACACACAAAAACCGTAAAGAAAGCATGAGCGAAACACAAAATGTAAAATCCCTAAAAGGTGACTACAGAGATAAAAAACCTATACGAGTTTTAAAATATCTTGTGTGCTGGGGCAGAGTCTTGCTAAAACACGTAAGGCCTTCCATTGCGTATCGTGTCTATCCAAGGCTTAACAGTTGTTTCAAGGGTCTCCAAGGCATTGGGGAAAGAAGAGTGGAGGCATCACATGTCCTGACAACTCCTAAAACCATGACAGTTGCAGGAAATTTCGTGTGCATGATTCGTGGCACTTCCGAAGGGTCTGCACATGACCATCTGCCATTTCTTCTGTTCACCTTCTGATCCTGGTCAAAGTTTTTTTTCATCGGAGAAAATCCACAGCAATCGGCATCTCACGGATTTTCAGCTTGTTTAAGAGCTTTTTTCGATCTGAGTAGGCGGTTTTTCCGTGTTTTCTCCGACCTAAACTGACCTCTTCACATAACATATGAGTGATATCTGATTTTTTTTTGGACAACATTTCTGATTGTTCCTTCCGACACTTGGAGATGTTTGGCAAGTGACCTCATGGATGTTCTGGGATTGTCATCGATGGCCTGCTGCACTTGCTGAATAAATTCAGGTGCTCTCATGATGTCAGAGCGTGAGGCATGCTTTTTACGCTTTTCTACCGGTGCAACATTGCCATCTTCGGTCTCCAACTCATTCCGCACTTTGTGGACGAATGATCTTGCGACCTTTAGAAATCGTGATATCTCTAAATCGCTGTGCTCTGCCTTTATTGCACGATTATTGCATGTTTCTTCATGATTGGTGTTACTTGATGGTCCGCCATTTTGCTTTCCGGAAACGGAAAGGATATACAATTTACTATAGTGCAGTAGTAGCCAAAAATTTTATTTTTTCTGAAAATCCAAGCATAGCATTCATCTTGGATTTTTAACCAAATCTTGGGATTGTGAAAGTAATGGACAAGAAAGGAGAAGGTTTTCAATACTAATAAAAATGAAAGAAAAGAAATAGATATGTAATTTAATATTGTTAGGTATTTAATCAATATTGTTAGTCAATTTTTGGTATGTTATAATTATTTTTTAATTAATCGTATGATAAAACGATGGTTACATTCTCAAACCATTCTTACATTCTTTGTATGCGTCGTTTTCAAAATATAATCCAAGACTTAGAAAAACTTTTGCGAAACAATATTTTTTTATTAACAACTCACTAAACAAGATGCGCATTTAATGATGTAAACCGCTTTTAACTTTTGACACAAAGGTTAGAAAACGTTTGAAAAACGTTTCTTTTTTCACTTAATATTTCATTCACAAACATATTTTTATCCATTCAATTGCCAATACTATTAAGAGAAATCTTTAAGTCTAGTATCATTTATACATACAATGGTGTTAATTTAGAAAAATCCACGCACAGAGCGAGTGGGTGGAGATAATGATCAGAATAGAAGGCAATATTGCCTGCAATTGGACAGAGACCCGTCTGTCCCCTGGTCATTCTGGTTGTGTTCAGAGATGGAGCGTTTGTTTGTTTATCCCACAGTTTCCGATGAGGAGGGGAGGGGGAGAGACGGACGACCGACTTCACTTTCATTCAGGGTTTACAGAAATTACCAGCGGGGGCTACTACGGTGATCGTTTTCCCTCCTTTTTTTTCCTGTTCCATGTTTTTTTTCCTTCATCCGCATTCACTGTTTAACAATGGAGCAGCGACGTCGCGAAGGGGACGTGGAATAGGCGCGTGCAAGATACCTATCTCTTGACCGTCTATCGCTAGTATAGCAATGGAAGGTTTTAAGCAGACCATTTGTAACGATATACTTGCTCTCCTTCTCCCCCCATTGCGCATTCTATCGATCGAAAAGATTTTAGTATAAACTGCTTTTGCTCCTTTGCATGGCGGACGTGCTATCCATCGTCCCACTGATCAATGTTTCCCGCATCTCATCCATCAAAAAATTTTAATATAAGTTCCTGGATGGAGCAAACAGGAAAGTCTAGCACACACGATAAACTTAAGTGATAAAAAAAATTATTAAAATGATAAAATCTATTTATTTAGCCTCTACAGGCTGATTAGACCAGGCTTGATGTATTACATATTTTCACAGAATTAAAAGCTTAATAAGAGTTAAATATTAACTTTCGTGAACATGTCATGGTTATGTTCCTAAGATAATCGATATGATTTTTATGAAACATTTTAATTTTAGGGCATTTTCGAAGACCGGTTCAAACTTTGTAGGCTTACTTAGAAAGACTTTATATTGAGACGTTCTTTTGGTAAACTCCCAAAAGTCAATGGAATTTTCCATTGTTGCTTTAAGATCCTCGGCTGCTTTGAAAAAAGAAAATAGCCGCAAAATTTCCTTAAGTTACTTGTTCACATCAGTGGTCAGTTCATCACTCGAATCTAACTTCTGCCCTGATTCATGTGATGAAAATAATGAAAGTCAGGTTGTGCCAGGTCTTTATGTTTTCCTCGTACATATACGCTAACTTCCTCGTACATACAACTTGCTATAGCAGAAGTTTTTCACTAAACATGTACCGGGTATCCCAAAAATGACTGATGGATTTTGAAAATCAATAAAAAAAAGACGGAATGCGATAGATATGTATCGTTTGCAGCCTTATGCTTAGGAAATCAGGGAATTTTATCCCACCAAATTTCAGCAAACAAAGTAAAGTACTCAAACAGGAGGTAATAAATAAACTGAAGAAACTTCTTCGAACATATCACAATATCAAATAAAAAAGGGAAGGAAAAATTCCACGGCCTGGACTCGAACCAGGGACTATGCCTATTCCTGGCACAGCTCCTACCAATCGAGCTACCGCGATATGAACCGCCATGCTGTTACAAGTTATCCTATTGGATTAAGGATAACGATGATTCTCGACTTACAAGTCGGGGCCTGCTCTACCGATTGAGCTGGCTTAATGAAAGTCCAATTGGGTATCTTGTTACAGCATGGCGGTTCATATTCGCGGTAGCTCATTTGGTAAGAGCTGTGCCAGCGAAAGGTATAGACCCTGGTTCGAGTCCAGGTCGTGGAATTTTTCCTTTCCTTTTCTATTTGTTAAGGTACCGTTCTGACATCAATCCCGTTCTCTATTAAGTCCATATTCGGGCTTTCTTTACTGGTTTTGTAATTCTACCAATCAGATAAATACTTATTCCTTCTTGACCGCTTAGAAAACTTTCAAGATTATCTTGATTAAAAAATAAATTTAAAAAATGAATTAAAAAAAAGAAATTATGTGTTTATGATTCTAATCTCCGTAATTATACGAATTAATTAATGTATATAGTAATAAATTAATAAAAGAATGATAAATACGATTAATTGTGTGCCTATAATGTTAAGTTTAATAGTTTACCACAAGTGTAGAAAGTAGTTGGAGGCTTGTGGTGGAATTGTTGTTTGAACTTGAAGTTGTCGGTTGGATGTATATGTTGAGGATGATTTCAAATTTTAGACAATGTTGTTATGAAGGGAGGGATATTGAAAAGTTGATGTGGTGGTAAGCTTATGAAAAAGAATTGATGACTAGTGGTTGGATTGATTTGGTATAAATGATTGGTTGTATATAAATGTAAAAACGTTTGCGTACATACACAACAATACACAATGTTTTGAAACAAATCTGAAAATTCATAGACCCTCCTGCGTTGAGGCTAGAACGTTGCTGCATTCAAATGATGTAACCTTGATTTCCCACGTGTTATGTATTTCAGTGTGAGCATATGCAACCAAGCCGCAGCCGAGAATTGACCTCCAATTAAAGGGGGAAATTGTCAGTTTTTTACGACAGAAATGGTCTACATCTCAACAATCAAACACAACCAACAATCAATATCTTATGTAATGATTATTAGGAGCTTTAGCACGACTGGTCTTATAAGAATGCACGCTTGGTCTGAACGCTTATCCGGCCATTCGCCGTTTGCACGACAGCTTCGAAAACTAATTAACTTTTTCAAATTCTGGTTTCATAAATATGACCATCAAGGTCTTAGCTCGGCCATATCAACTTTTCAGAATTTTTCGTGGACCCCTTGAAGTCGAATTCACGTGCTAAACCAAACCAAACCAAACCAAAAATATGGCATGTGATAGGTCATTCAAACGGAAATGATGAGAAAGGAAAGAAGATACGAGAAAATCAATTTTTTGATTAAAAAACTTGTAGGGAGGTAAAAAGTGCAGATAAAGGGGTAAAAATAGATGACCGCAGGGTCTGCTACTTGCGGGGGCGGCCCCCCCCCCTTAATTTCTTATTAAAAATATATAAATATATTTCTGCTTCACAGCTAAAGCTCCTCCTTGGAATGTTTACAATGTTTTATTTAGATACCAATTGCTAATCATTCTGTTTCAAATTATTTAAAAAAATACCAACTGAAGATAAAGATAGGAATCCTTGAAAACGTTTTTAGTTTTATTTAAAATTAATCAATTATATCAAATCAATCCAATGATTGGTTATTAATTCTTCTTCATAAGCTTATCACAATATCAACTCTTCAACAACCCTTTTTCAGGACGCCTTAGAGAATTTATTTACCATCATTCGTGGCAGCAGCGCATTTAGAAACAATCCCACCTGTAGTGAATTTCAAGATACTTTTAGGCATGTATTGGTTGACTCTTTATTGTTACCTATATTATTTAATACCAATTGTAAAAAAAGATTTGGATAATTTATTGCATAACTCTTTACAGCAATATCTGAAATTTGAAATCATCCTCAACATCTCTACATCCAACCGAAAACTTTAAGATCAAACAACAATTCCACCACAAGCCTCCAACTTAATCATCATTAGTAAACTAGTAATCTTATATATCATTCTTTCATTAATTTATTATTAGATTTAATTAAGGAGATTAGAATCATAAATAATCACATATTATCTTACTCCTATGAATTAATGTATAATTCTATTTTTTCTTGCATTACAGGAAAGTCAAAAAATTGTTGACCAGATTTCATTGATAACTTGAAAATTAGACCTGTAATGGCCAGTATTTCTAAGTATAACATAATAACAAAAGCTCCAAATTAATGCTATATGGAAAGAATTTTAATTTCGGTATCTACGTACCAGTTATGTCCCTACCCGTGATAATGGTGCTTTTACCGAAAAGCCTTCGGTTTTTATTAAAAGTCCTACTTTATTGCAATAATTTGGACCTTGTGTTATTATTTTATTAGATCTGTCCATTATAAAAAACACTTATTGTAGTACTCGAAAAATTTATTATAAGTGTTATTTTCTAATTGCTGATTCCTAAAAAATGTAGAAAATTGCTGTTATTCCCCTCAAACTTTGCTTTGTGTTCAGGACAGTGAGAATATGAAATTTGCCCTATTTCTTATGAGCAAACGGGTAAATTTGTGTCTTTTCTTTGAATTAAAATAAGACAAAAAGCCAACCTACAAATTAAAATTAACATGTCTTTATTCAATATGATTCAAAAAGAATGGTGCAAAAATAAAATCGATGTTTTATACTCCTGATCAAACTTAACATACCTTTAATTAAATGAAAAGGCACGTTAAGTATCTAAGTTTTATGTGTATATTATAATTGTCCAATGTGGTGACACGATAGATGTCAAGACGGTAGTTCAGTCTTTCCCAGACGCGTCCATGCATTTTCTGCAGTATCGACTCCATTGCTTTGGAGATAATGCGGTTTCAGGCACGACTGTCCTTGATTTACCTCCACAGAAGGAAGTCAGAAGGTGATAAATCTGGCGATCGTGAGAGTCAGTGCAGCACTGGGAGGTCTTTATTTTCAGCACGACTAATCCAATGTTCCATCTGCATCTTTGTAAGATTGAGGTTTATCGTCTTAATATTGATTTGTTATACACAGTTAGGTCATTCTGCCTTATTTCAGCAAAATTTTCTTGGTACTTGGTTTCACACTCTTGAATCAAAATGGACTTGGTGGGTTATAGTCATGTGCATATTACTGTCGAAACGATCGCAACAATCATGGTCATTAATTAAATTATGCGATTCCTTATAAGGTCTTATCCAAATTTTACATAATAAAAAAGGGGCAAAATGAGACTGAAATTGGTATTGCAATAATATAATTATGGGAGGGGTGGAGACGGTTAAGAAATTGTTTAGGGCCTCTTATTTAAGAAATTATTTGTTTAAGTATTAACAAAGACTGCACATCCTCAAAATACAAGACTCTCTGTTAGATATTTTTGCGCTCATATATTCTGTGAGAAGCTATATATGTCCAATGTTTGAGACCAATCAATTCGCACAACCGTTTCCTAAACTTATCAGAGTTGAGCGAAGTGGCAGTATTTTTTGCTCCACTGTTTAACACTGTTTAAACAACACCTAAGAATTACAACTACATACTAACCAGATGAACCAGGGCATTTTGAACTTTTCATAAAAAAAAAGAGTTTCATGGGGTATGCTGATACGTTCTTTTCCTGTGTGTTTCCCCTGTATTAATAGAGTTATAGAAAATAAGTTCTAACTTGGAAATAAAGTGTTTCCAGACTCATGTCCATATAACATATTTTCTTCCTCTACTTCTGAGGAATGTTTCCTGAACGTTTGACCGTACCTTCTTTTTGTTACATCTGTATACCTCCATTTGATTTCGTCCTAGGATTTAATTTGTAGACGTGCAGATTCGATTCTCAGCATGGAAAAAACATTCAACGGCCAAGGTATTGTCCCAATCTATGTATTTAATACCAGCAGAAATGTATATGTCTGTGTTTATCCTTTACAGAGGTGTGTGTATATGTGGGTAGTTATCCTTTATTTAAATCCTGTATTTGAGCTAAGGTCTGTTGGGAGCGAGAGTGTTAGCATTGATACAGTAACATTTTCTTTTTTTCTTATGACTGAAACACAACAACAAGAAGTTACCACTGTGCAGTAAATATTACATACAAATAATTGGGGAAGGGGGTTCTTTATTTTAAACATAGAAATACAGGTATTGTAAACATTTCTTTAAAATTTTATCAATATTATCAAAAAAGAGTGAACTTATACTTTTATTCTTTTCTCAATATTGTGCCCGATTCATTACAGCTGAAACGACAATGAGGAACGACACCATAGCATAGGTCAACATGCAATTACTTTTGAATTTTTTGTTAAAATATTACACCTGGGAGTGACATTTGTATTTTCTCCAAGTCATAACATTTTTACAGCTTCTTTGATATTGTTTATTAGCATAAAATGATCTCCACAAGTTGATAGTCTCTTTCTTTTCATAAAAATATTGGCATGTATTATAATACGCATTTTCACATATTAATAAAGTTATCCCATCACCTTTTTCCTTCTTAGTACAGAGCCAGACATGCCTATTTATAAGCTTCTCTTTTGCTGCCGTACGGTAAGTATAACGGGGCTATGATCTTGCTGGCTTAATACCGTGGAGGGCGCTTAATTTGCGGCACGCGACAAGCGCAGCTGGGCGTTGTTAATCTCGGAACAACGATTCGTAGCGTGTGAAAGTTTCCCCATCAAAAGACACCCGGAGCACAGGAGCGTCAACATTGGGGTTCTCGCCGGGGGCGAGAGGTCAGCGCGTGGCCACGGCTACCTGTACCTTGAAAAGTGAAAACAAAATGAACAATTGTTGCTATAGCAGCCGCACCACCAGAGGGATTACACGCAGCCAAACCGTTTTGTGTTGGTGATCCTCCTCCTCATGCTGTCTGTGCTGCTGCAAAGCGACTGGTGGGCTTATTCATGCCAAGAGGGGGCTCACACGCAGAGGGTTTAAGGAGTTAAGGATTATAAACGATGCTTTAACCGTCGTTTTTTTCCCCTCTTTCTTTTCTTAAAAAGAGGAAGTTAACAATATGTTGTTGCTTTACTGATTTTCTGATTGCATGTCAAAAAATAAAACTCGAAGATTAAGAGCGAAGAGGGCAAATTAGTGGTGCTTACGCGCAAATTGCGCGTCCAGAAATCAGTAGTAATTTTTTTAAAAGAAGTAATAAAAAATAAAATTGGAGACTTTTCTTAAATATTAGCAAAAACCGATTTGAACATGGTATAACATGCATACAAACAAGTAAAAATTTTGTGTCATGAATTTTGACCTATTTATCCACTTGTATAAATACCTAAATTATTTATTTAATTTTTGACTAAATCTACAGTCTCTTCAGTTTTTTTTCTTTATCAAACAATAGCATATAAATGCTCTCAGTTTCCAGGCCATTATAAAAATAGACATGAAGTGAAACCTGTATAAACTAGATAACCCATACTCAAATCTAAACTAGCCAGTGCAGCAAAAAATTTTGATGGAAAAACCTACATGTCCATAGTACAACTGCGATATCAAGCTCATTAACTTTATCTTTTTAAGACTAGGCTTTCAAAATAAACTAACCAGTAATATAATTGCAGCTAAAGCTTATATCTCAAATTTCAATCATCTTGTTCGGAATTTATAAATTTGAAATACTGCTTTCTGAAAAAATAAATAGGTTACGCATGAAATGAAAACAATCTACAAGTATATAATTGTCGAAGTTACTAATGAACTCGAATAAAGCGGGTACACCCACATCCATGTTTTTAGGTTAGGTTTGGACACTGAGGACACACTTCATGATTATTAAATCTATTGAGTGGCCAGTTTATTAGGAACACCCATAGCAATTATTATTAAATCCATTGGCATAGCAATTACTACGTATCAGTTGGTCACGTGACAGTCGGAACCAATATAAAGCGAGAACACACCTGTCAACTGCAAGTGGTTTGACCGTCACCATAGGGAAAACAAAGGATCTGAGCAACTTCGGCGAGGTGGACTGAGTATTTCCGAAACCGCACGTCTTCTAGGCTTTTTCCGAACAACCATTTCAAGGGTTTACCAGGACGTATTAAACAACCAAAAAACAATCAGCCATAGACAAGCCTGTGGTCGCAAACGACTCGTCGATCCAAGAGGTGCGTGTAGGATGGGAATGCTTGATCCTGCGAATAGAAACGTCACGACTCGTCAACTAACTGTGGAGTACAACACAGGACCCCATATAACATCTCTGAACGCACTACACGCCGTACATTGGCTAGAATGGGCTACAACAGCCGACGGCCAGTCCAGATACCTTTGATCTCCACCCAAAACTTCAAAACACGTCTCCAATTTGACCGTGATCACCAATACTGGACCGTCGACGACTGGAAGAAGGTTTACTGGTCGGATGAATCCAGTTTCCTATTGCACCATGCAGACTGCCGACGCAGAATTTGGAAACAGCAGCACGAAGCGATGGACCCCTCCTGTCTGGTTTCCACTGTTCAGGCTGGTGGAGGATCTGTAAGGTCTAGGGAATGTTTTCCTGGCATACTCTTGGTCCGCTTATACCTTGAGAACAACGCCTCAATGGTCTGAACATAGTAGCCGACCTCGTTCATCCCTTCATGGCTACTGTGTTTTCCCCATCGGAAGGATACTTCCAGCAGGACAATGCTCCGTGTCACAAGGCTCGTATCGTCATGGAATGGTTCCAAGAGCATGATAATGAATTCAACTTACTCCTCTGGCCACCACAGTCTCCGGATTTGAACCCAGTCGAACATCTTTGGGATGACCTGGAACGGGTTATTCGAGGTATGAATCCACCACCATCCAATAAGAATCAACTGGGAGCAGCTGTTGCATCCGCATGGACAAACATCACGGAACCATGCTTCAGCGGCTAATTTAATCCATGCCATAGCGAATTCGTGCTGTTTTAGCTGCTAGGGATGGCGCAAGACAGCATTTGTGGTGTGTTCCTAATAAACTGGCTACTCAGTGTATATCTGCCAACAAATTAGCCTACGTAATAAACTGAATTAAGTTTGCCACTAAAATTGATTCACTTTTTTGTGAACAGTCTTGCCGACGCGCCTTACGGATTTTTTAGGCAGATGGGCATATCTTGTTACGTGTAGCCCTTTGCTAATACTTTGTATCCATTTGTTCGAATTTGTACAGGGTGATTCAGTCAATTTCTGACCATTTCAGTAGTATGATTTATTGACCCATTAATGTTTACAAACTTAGCATTTCAGTATGATATTTTAGGCAGTCCGTAGGTTTTATTCCCGTGGAAAAGTCTTGATGATATGCTCAATGTGGCCACCAAGAACATTTTGAACTGCTCGCAGCCGAATGGTCAAGTTGTTCATAACTCTATTCAGGATTTCTGCATCCACAAGGGTGCAGCAGTCGACGATGCTTTGTCGCAGCTGGTCTAGGTTCTTGGTGCTGTAGTGAACACACTGTCTTTAAGGAACCCCCAGAGATAAAAATCACATGGGTTTAGGTCAGGACTCGTAGGGGGCCCAAAGAAAGCCACCCCCGAATCGATCTGGAAACCTGTTTGAAATGACACGATTTCCGAATTTCTGATTGAGAAAGTCTAGCACTTCATTAGTGGTGTGAGGCCTAGCCCCATCCTGTTGAAACTATTGATGTCGAAGCGGTATACGCCTCCTTCGCAGCTCGGGGATGAAGAAGGTTTCCAACAAGTTAAGGTAAGCCTGTGATGTCTCTTTTGGAAATCGCGCACCAAGCCATAACCTTTCGTGGATGAAGAGGTGACTTATGGATCTCATGAGGGTGCTGGGAAGTCCAAAAACTAACGTTGTGTCCACAATGTCCTGATTGGCTTCCATTTCTGCTCCAAACTCCATCGCAAATTGTTGTCGCTTCTGTCTTCCAGTGTCTGTTAACTCCTGATAAACATGGATCTTATACGGGAACAGGTGTAAATCCTTTCTCAAAATTCTCCACGTCGTGGTATACGACAGCCCTTCTTCAATGGATAGACGGCGAACAAATTTTTTGGTAGGGGAATCGACCAACCTTGTACGAACATTTTCGACAACTTCGGCCGTTCGAACACGAGCTTCGCTCCCGCCTTTTTTCTTGCCTTTAACACATCCAGTGGCACGAAATTGCTTGACAAAATCCATGATTGCTTCCCTGCCCGGTGCATCTCGACACTTATACTCCTTCCGGAACTTTGTTTGCACGTTTACAGGTGATTTTGTCTCGAATTACCATTCGACAACCTTGCATTTCTGACTCTGTTGATAAAGCGGGCGCCATTTTTCAACAATACGATTTTCATACAGCGCCGTTGCAACAATACAAACTCCAACTATTTAGAAATTCGATATGGCGCTCATATTCTTTCAGTTGTTTATCCCTAATGCACGTCATTCGAGTGAAATGGTCAGAAATTGACTAAATCACCCTGTATTAGCTTAAAAGATACCGCCACGTCTGAACCGAGTTTGAAGAGATACGTATGTCCTCGTTTCTATGCGAAATATTCTCTTTCTTGAATAATTGAGTAATATAAATCGCAAAATTTTATAATTTCTTAAACAGCTGCTCATAATATATTTAAACGAGATTCAAATTCGCGACAGAAGAACATGTCAACTGTAATCTCCCGAACGATACGCCCTACTCCAAGTCAAGGCCAGCGTTGAAACCGTCAACCAAAAGTTCCAAAGAATGATTGCATAAGCTGTCAAGGTGAATCGCATCGTCAGTGAAAATTCAGAACTGGAATATACAAATCAGGTCAAGTCCACAGGTTGATTTCACACCACATGGCCGAACGCAGGACCAATCTCAATATCGACGGTATTTTACATAGAGAATGGCAAAGGAAATGAGCCAAGGATCATCTTGGGACCAGGATAGACTTCGGAGATATCCCATGAAGTTGTCGATGCAGCGTAGATTATTGCACTTTTACGTTAATTAAATGAGCCCAATGACCTCGCACAATACACGGGCTTTGTAAAGGAGACATGCGACGTTATCCATTTTGTGCTCTTAGGAAAGTCTTAATTGCAGTGGAAGTTGCGAGTAGAGCAATAGCCAGGAAAAAAAAACAGAAATTAAACACAAAATTTGGTGGCAGCCCAACCAGTAGATTCCTGGGGCACCTATATCTTTCATTTAAGTGTGAATCAGCCTCTTTATTCAGTAAAAGGCTGAAAAGGAAAGCTTTTTCTTGGTAGGTTTATTAGATTTTTGGACACGCCAACTTCTAGACATTTGTGCTTTTTTCAATTTGTGTCTAATGAACTCGAGAACTGGAGAACGTAACCCTTGGTTTCTCGGTCGCCCAACAGGTAAATGATAAGAAACAAAGAAATTAAACTCGAGCTAACTCTAAACATCAGATAAATGAAATTAATTAGAAAATGGATGTAGAAATTCTGCGACCTGGATTCGAACAAGGAACCTCGACTATCATGGTCGCAGAATTCAGGTTGCAGAATTCAAGTCGCAGAATTTTTCAATCCATTTTCTAGGTAAGATATACTCGTATTTTGTTTTAATGTTATGTATGTAGATATAATATAAAAATCATTAAATTATGGCATTTTATAAAATTATGTTTAAGCTACACTTATAAAATCAAAATAATGAATTCGCTCTATCATTTCATGTATTTTAAGGTTAAATTTTCATAAATGCACTTCATACATAAGTTTACGTAGAATGACTATAGTCACTCTCAAAAGTTCACATTGAAATATTATATATTGAACTAATTTTAGAATAAAGTTTGAGAAGAAAAGGACATGCAAAGACAAGGATGACAAAACCAATGTTTCTTCACATATACACATAATGCTGATTCAGAATCGCTTAGGAGAAGACGGTGGCGAATGGTTTATTTCGGGAAACATGAAATGTAGTAGAAGAGCAAATATTTAGAAGCCTTGCTCAAAATCACGATTAAAGGGAAACTAAAACTAAAAATCAAATTGTAATTCATCATCTGTTTGCTCCAGTTCGGATAGGTTATAATTGCTTACTCCATTGTCTTCCATAATGCCAGATGAAATGAAAATAGCAGGATCCTTTTTCGTATTCCATGAAAACCAAGCCGTAAATGAATCTGATATTCCTGCTCGAAACAACTTTTGTTTCGATCGATAACAGGACAGACATCTTTCGAAAGCTTGGAAACAGAATTCATTGAGGTCGTTTATCATCAAAAGCCAAATTCCTTGAATTTAAAGTGTTATCTTAATATAGCCGAAAAATATAAACAGGGCATTCTTGCGCTCCTTCCTATTAACTCTTATTGTGAAAATAGAATAGATAATTCTAATGTGAAATAATGGAATATACTATGGAATTAAAAACAGTGGAGCAGGAAAATTATGACGCATAGTTTCTCTCTTTGTTCTAAAAACAATGAGTTTGTTTACATGAAATTCGGATGAAAAATTTTCACGAAACTAATGCAGAAGTTCTAAAAGCTTTTTAGTCAAGCAAAATTATGGCTTTTTCACCTTCATCATAAGATTCACGCATTATTTTCGCTCGATAAAAAAGTTATAATTCTTTTTGTTTCTTTGAAATAGGAGAAATGATTTACAGAAAGAAAATTGCCTCCAAATGAATGATAGAATGAAACATTATTCTTTCAAGTTTGTGCCAACTTTCAAAAAATATTAGATATTTTCAACAGTTCTTTCGGAATCCGATTGTCAGCCAGTGGTTATTGCTTTGCATAAACAGCCGGTCTCCTCAAATAAGTATACCAACATTTCGACGTGAAATGTCTGGACAGAAATTATGGACACTTTTTTTCACTTTTCCAGCACACTTTTCCAGTATGCTTTTATTCTGCATGTTACCACTATTTTGAGTGTCAGATGTTAATTTTTTTAAAAAAGATTATAAATCTAATAAATCTTATAACAGAAATACTGAGTCGAGATTATGAGTCATAAATTCTTTATGAAACTAGTTCTTAATTCTACTAGCATTGACTATAAATAAAATAATTAAATGAAACATAAAATCAGTAACTATTGCAATATGCGCGCTCATGACGATAGACAGCACGACGACTGATTTCATCGCCCACCCGGACGTAGGTCATCTTTCTAAGGAGACAAAGGAGGGGTGAAGTGTCAAAGGTCGCTTATATATAGTTGTGCTGCAAGGGTCAGGGGCCATTCCCTTCTCTGCCATCACGCCTTATGGGTTTCATTACAGCAGCTCCCGTTATGAACTTATAATGAACTGAACTGTTATACACCATCTAACAGCGGTTTGAGTCTACGGAACATACTTTCATATCATTATAATGTATCCATATAATATGATAAAAATATGGTAGCAGAGCTTGGTTCCAAGGATTAGCAACGTGGTTGAGAATTTGCAGCGTGGTTCTTGATGCCGACAGCCGGACGAGGAAAACGGACGAGAATATGGCGACTTCCAACTATGGGGTTTCAAGACAACTGGAGATGCTTCAAGGGGACAGCTACCTAACGTAGATATTCAAGATAGGAGTTATACTTAAAGGGACAGTGTGGCCTGTTTGGCATAATTTTTTAAAGCGCTTATCCTTGTTTTCATTGTTTTGTGAATGGTTTAATTTTTATTAACAATGCCCAACAAAGGACAAGCGCATGAAAAAAATGCCAAACTGGCCACACTGCCTGGGGATTATATAAAACTGTAATAAAGGGAGAGGAACCACAAATTGTTGAAGGGGGTGCCAACTGAATGCAAAAACGTACAATGTGGGAAACCAAGAATGGTGAGGCTCTAGAAAAATTATTTTATCGCTCTCTCAATCTCAAGCATCCTTTTTTATAAGGGAGTATAGCGCAAAGAGATTATGGATAAGGTTTTGAAGAAAAATATGTGAGAAACCGGGAAGAGAGAAAAATTAAATTAGCATTAGAGTTAAGAAATATAAAAATGAAAGATAATAAAAAGCATGAGAAATTACGATGATAGGGCCGTAGCAATGACTGAATCATGCGCGACATTGGGAGAAAACAACTGATAGAGAACTGAGCCATATTTTAATAAACGCGTTGAGTCCTAGACACAGCCACGTGGTAGCCACATTAAGGGAGTGCAGAGGCCTCAGTATAGCGGAATTAACGCAGTGCCTTGAAGAGGAATCGATCCTAGAAGGGGCTAAAACTAGAAAGGATAAAAGCGCTTATAAAGCTAATGAATTCAGAGAAAGAAAAAGAGAAAATAGAGAATGTTACATCTGCAAAAGGGTGGGCCACGTAGCCAAAAATTGCTAGTATCGCCATGAAACAGTGCAGAAAAAATAAAGGAAAAGGCGGAGGCCGCCATGAACAACAGGAAAAGGGAGACAAAAGTACAGCGACAAGAATCAGGCAAACATGGCGTTTAACAATAAACATTTAGCCTTTGGCGCGGGGGCGGTATACGTAAGTAAAGAAAAACCTAAAGAAGAGGCAAATTTAACACGGGATAAGGCTTGTGAGTTATGGAGTTTAGACTCGGGGTACATCACTCATATGACATACAGTATAACAAAAAGTGGATTTTAAATTGACAACTTGATAACGGCATCGTCAATGTTGCCGAGGAAGGACGAGAAATCCAAATTGAAGGGAAAGGAGATGTAGAGTTTGTTACTACAACAAGCAACGGTGCCACACATCGGATAACAATTGAGGACGTTAAATACGCACCCAAATTGAGAGCTAACTTGTTAGAGCTGTTAGAGAAATAATGAAGACGGGAAATAGAGTCATTTTTTCAAACTGTCAAGCCCAGATAATTAACGAAAGAAGGGGGGTCGTAATAGCGGAAGCCCTAGAAAGAAACAAAATGTTTGTAATGAGAGGCATGGCGAAGCCACAACAAGACAGGTTCGACTTCGACATGCATGAATGCAAATACAAATAAAATAAGCAAATAAATCTGGCATCTCAGATTAGGCCATATTTACGAGAGCTATCTAGATAAAATGAAAACGGATTGTATGATACGGGAACTCAATTATTGATACGGAAGATTAGAATTCTGCGAAGCATGTGTTTCGGGGAAATTGACCCAAGAAAAATTCATTAGTTTAAAGGATGAACCAGCCAATGAGACCCTACAGCTCATTTACATGGACTTATGTAGTCCAATGCAATGCAATTCAATACGAGGGGCTAGATGCATGTACGTGATTGCAGATTCATACTCTAGACGTATTTTTACATACAGTACTTCTTGAATGAGGCATTCGATACATTTATCGAATTTAAAAATTATGTAGAGAAACAGACAGGTAAGCAAATAAGAGCCGTCAGAAGTGACAACGGAACTGAGTTCGTAAATGCAAATTTTGAAAATGAGTTCAGAAAAATGGGCATTAAGCTTCAAATAAACAGTTCCGGGGACACCTCAAAGTAACGGGGTCGCAGAACGAGCGAGCTATGCTCATCCATGCTCGATTGACTATGAAATTTTGGGAAGAAGCAGCATCAACTGCAACATACTTACATAATATGAGACCAGTTAAAAACAGAGGATAATTAATTCTGATAGAAAAATGGTCAAAGAGAAAGCCCACTACCAAGCATCATTCGGATGCATAACTTATTATTTCGTCATGAAGGGAAAAAGGAACAAATTAGATCCCAAAGCTAAAAAAGGAATATTGTCGGACATTTCCGGACGAGAAGGGCACATCGAATTTTTATTCCAGAGTCGAACCGAATTATAGAAGTCAGAACAATAAACGTTGACGAATCTCAATTAGGCTTTACCTTATTGAACAGTAAAATTTCGGAAATAATTTTAGCAGCGATACTTCTATTTACATGAATTTAGACAACCGAAATAGAACGCCACTAGATGAGGAAAGTATAGACAGGAGTGAAATCGAAACCCGCGGCTCTGATAACTCACAGGAAGAGCAGGAATCGGTAATAACAGGAAACAATTATGATGGGATGGAGGAACGAAGAAATGATCACTCCAATGAGTTAGAAATAAACGTGCAGCATAACACCCGCGGAAGGAGAAGAGGAGAGGATAATCCGTTAATAGCTGCTAGCCTTAGAATAAGGGTAATGGAAGATGAGGATAGGTTGCGAAATTTGAAACTGAGACGCTCTCAGAGACTAATAGAAAGAGAGCAAGCACACATAACGATAGGCTAACCAATAAACTACAATGATATAGAAAATATAGAAAATTCGCCATTTAGAGAGGGATGGCACAAAGCAATGGCTGAAGAAATACAGTCACTAAAACTTCACCAGGTGTGGGATTTAGTAGAATTACCAAGAGGTGCGAAGATTATAAAATCAAAATGGGTCTTCACAGTGAAAGAAAATCCCGATGGGACGGTGGATAGAAGAAAAGCACCACTAGTATCCTTGGAGTGTAATCAAAGGCAGGGGATAGACTACCAAGAAAGTTTTGCCAGTTATGAAATTAGAATCATTTAGGACGCTTTTAGCAATAGTAGTGGAAGGGGAATTCGAAGTACAATTTCATCACGTCAAAACAGCTTACCTGCACGGGGAATTAGAGGAAACAGTGTATATGATACAACCCGAAGGTTTTGAATAGTGGGGGGGACTTAGTATGTAAACTTAAAAAGGGGATTTACGGATTACCACAACCAGGGAGATGTTGATACCAGAAATTGACAGAGGCGTTAACACAGGTAGGCCTTGTTCAATTACAGAGCGATCCTTGCGTATACATGAGTAACAAAGAAGAGAAATTATATTTGGGAGTGTACGTTAACGACATATGCGTCGTTGGCAAACCGGAGACAATAACAAGGTGAATAACAAAATTAGAAAAGAATTTTGAAATAAAGGGGAGTCCAAAAACTGATTTATTTTTGGGGATCCATGTTAATAGATCGGGCAATAAAGTACATCTCCATCAAGAGTCCTATGTTGCAAAAATCCTTGAATGCAGAGCTGCAATCCTTTTCAGCATGCAGAGTTGCAATCCTACAAAGACTCCAGGCGATGTCAACCAACGTCTCGACATGTTTGAGGAATCGCCGTGAGTGCCAAATGAAAATTATATGGAAATGCTGAGATGCCTAATGCATCTGGCTATATGCACTAGACCGGAAATTGCATTTAGTGTAAGTTTATTATCACGCTACACCAGTGACCCTACAATGATACATTCATCAGCCCTTAAACAAGTCGTTACTTAAAAGGTAGGGCTAAATTGGGGTTATTGTAGGAGAACACGGAAGGGAAATTGAATATATGCACCGATGCCGGTTGCTGCATAACAAAAGATGCGAAATCGTTTTCTGACTATGCGATAAAAATCGGACCTTCACTTAATGGGTGGAAGAGCAGAAAGCAAGATTTGGTTGCTCTTTCAACTTGTGAATCAGAGCTTATTGCAATGTGAAGGTACGAGAGAACTGATGTGGGTAAATAGCCTACTCACTACAGCTCGATAATTATTGCTCAAGGCCACTGCAATTGAGAACTGACAGTCAAGCAGCTATACAGCGGATTAAAGCAACACCCCTTGAAAGAAGGCCTAGGCGCTTATTTTGTGACGTCACAGCTAGTAGGGATAAGGGGAATAGTGGATAAAAGGGGGTTATACGGTGATTGAATTAATTTTGTTAAATATTATCCTTTTACAGAAACAAATATTATTTAAGTATCTATGAAATGAAAGGATTAAAAATTATAAAATTTGAAAGGTTTAAATGTCACTTTGTAAAAGGATTCTGCCTTATTTTTCTAATGCATTTATAATCTAATTTTTTTTCTTTAATAAATCCCAAATTACTTAAACACAAAAGTATAAGAGTAAAATCACGTTGCAAAATTTTGAGTATAAATTTTTAATAAAAATGTACAATTTTTAATCAAAAATTTCTAATTTTTACTAAAAGTTGATAATTTTCTTTTATTTTTATGAAGTGTAAATTCATCATTTCTTTTTTTAACATAATTGTTTAAGAATGTGTTTGTTGTTGCATTTAAAAAATATTGCAGTATCAAGTCTTTTGAATGACCTTTTTCACAATTATACTTTTTTAAAAAGAAATCATGTTCATGCACTAATTGAGTAGTTAAGTTTATAACTAACTCTCTTTGAATAGGAAGTTTAAGAACCTTTTGTTCTGTGGGACCTTCTAACAGTTTTTGAATAGTTATAAAATTAAAAATAATAACATTTATGAAGTCACATTGAGGAAACATTAATCCTCCCCTGTCTATACTTTTTATCAGACAACCGCTATTATATGGAATATTTTGTTTATCAACAATCATGAAAGCTCTACATGTTTCGCACTTTAATTTCTTTAATGTTGAACGAACACAATACCCACATATGTAAGCACAGGGAGTACACTTTCAATTTTTTCAAAGTTTATGTCACTGTATGAAATTATAAAGTCATTTACTGATGACAGAGATAAGGATGAATTGCAAGGCAAATTAAGGTTCGTTTCTTGAATGCTATCATCATTATTTTCTAAGTGAATATTAATTTTTCCGAAAGTATCTGACTCTAATATCAAAGGTAGAAGATTTTGCATTCTTATTTTAGATTCAACCTCAAAAACTTGTCTTAATGACACAAGATATTGTGAACCAGCATAAATTCTATAATTTCCAAAGCGAGCTTCTAAACTATCAGTTTGTATTTTTCCAGGCAAAAAATATTGAAAGCCAAGTTCATTAATGCAATATTTAGCCATTTCTAACAAACCATAGGTACTCTGTGTAAGACCCCAATGAGTTTCAGGTGTTAAGCAATTTTTTTTGTTGCTTTTTGTAGCCCAAACATCTAACCATTTTAAAAAATTGTTGAGAAATGTAAAATTAATTTCATCACCATTCACTGTTAGTGGATTTTGAAAGGGGTTATTATAACGAACACCTTTATATTTAGTCTTCACATTGACAATGCTCCACCACTTGATTATTAAAATGATAAAGTCAGCAGTTCCTATATACTGGAATAGTTTATGTTCCTCTCCTAGCTGTAAAAGTCCTTGTGCCACATGCTCATTAAAAATACTTAAAACTAATTTTACATTTTGTCTTTCAAAATTTGTAGGAAAAAGAGACTTCAATGTTAAACCATAAAAATATTTTATAAAATTTTCATTTTCTAATGTATGTAAGTGTTTCAGGGTGGCAAAACTTGCCACATTAAAAGGAAGGTTTTCTTCAGGACTCTCAAAATTAGGATAATACAAACATTGCTGAGGATCTTTTTGGTTAATCCAGTTATTCCTAATATTCTTGAATACGTGAACTGAATCAATTATAAAAAAATAATGGTTCATTAAACTTTGCAGGATGTGGATAAACTATGCTCTTTTGAGGCGGGCTACAAAACTTGGTCGTACACTTTTTGTTAATTGAATTATTATCACTCACAACACACAACACTCTGAAATCAATTTTATGAAGACCCATTATTATTTTTTTAACATAAAAAACAACTGATCTGCTTGAATTGTTTTTATAGGTAAAATATGTACTACTTCTTTAAAAGATGTTAACAAGCTCTGTATCATAAAAACGTAAGCTGAATGTGCAGCATTCTCGCAATTGTAAGCTACTCCTAAAATATTACCTCCTTTACAGTCCAAGTATGGCTTAATGTGAATTTCATCCATCATAAGAGAGACAATGAGATCTTTCTCTTTTAAATATCGAAACTTCTCTTTAAGAAAGTACAAAAAATTCTCATCTGTCTGTTCCTTCAAAGGGTTTGTGTTGTATTTAGAGCATGTTTTCTGAAGTGTTCGAGGATGGGGCAAAATCATGTAGTTAGAATTCCTCACAAATTTATAACAAAATAGAAATAGAAAAAAAATGCTACAAAATATAATAAAAAGGGGGGAGTATCTCAAACGTTCTTGTGCCAAATTTAAGAGTTGGATTTGTTCGCAAAGAAATTCTATATTGCCCTGCTAAATCCTCAAATCTGATTCCTATAGATCGAAGCATTTCACATATTATGGTTAGTTGATCATCTAATGGATTATTATTATTATTATTATTATTATTATTATTATTATTATTATTATTTTGGCATTCAAGTAAAAGTTCTAAACAATTATGTACCGCATTTATATTAGATATTTGCTTAGGAAATGTTTCCTTTTGTAAAACTTTTAATTTAATTTGATTTTGATAAATAGATAAAGATAAATCCTCTTTTACAATGGCACATACTGTTATCTTTGGTATATCTGAAGTATCTATTGAAGCAAATAATACATGATCTATTTTTATTACCACTGTCCATACTTCTCCAATTTTTTCTTTTTCTAGGCACAAAATAAATTCCGTGAAGTTAGAAAAGGTTTTTCTTTTCTTATACTCTTCGAGTGTACATAAACTTTGGGCCACAGCGTTTTGTAAATTTATATCTTCTAGTCGTCTTCTTCTTACATCAGGATCTTTTCTTAAACTGTATATTGTTGTCAGATATTTAGGGCAAATTGGGAGAATGGAAGGAATGGCACCACATCGTAATCGAGGCCTTTGAAGTGGTATCTGGATTGTTTTTCCCGTTTTCTCATCATATTTAGAGAATTTTTCAATGTCATTCTCGCTAAAATGCCTTTCGCACACCTAATTAAAACCGAAATTGTTATTTTTAGAGGATTAAGAAATATATGAAGGAATCAAAATGATAGAAGTTTAAAGTAGCGGTCCCTTAACAGGTGACTAGGAACAAAATCACGAAAGCTACGGACTGTCATGATTCTGCGGACATCATTTCGGTTTGGCCGGGCGTAGCTACGACCGACATGTGGTTTTCGCGATTTATTCCTCTAGTAAAATTATTAATAAATAGCTTCCAAAAATAAAGTAACTTATTTACATATTAAGTAGAATAATGAATTCGAAGCATGGACCTAACTAGGCAGGCCGAAATCGTTTGGGAAAATTAGGGAACGCTAATCTGAACTTTTACCATATCTGAACGCTAATCTGAACGCGAAGATTATTTAAGAAAAGTTTAAAAATTATGATTTCTTAGAAGATTAAGAAGTCTATTTCTAATTATTAATTTGTTAATTCTAATTCTACATACATTACTAAACTTTGTTGGCACAAAATCACGATGTATTGAAGTAATCCATTTGTTGCGAAGGCACAGGTCTTGGGGAAATGAAAATACATGTACTGTCGGTCCTTTTGGATAATTTCCATTACAATTTGGCACACAACATGTGTAAACCATATTGTCATTATATAACAAGAATTCGTTATTTTACACACGTTGTATTGTATAGTGTATACAGTTATAATTTTATAACGTCCATTTTACAATACAATTGGTTTATTAATGTTTAATATATAATCGATTTTCATCTTTTCAGACATCATCAGTATTTTTTCAGTTGAGATGTTTAAATGTCTTACAATGGTATTCTTTTTACAGATTCTTAAAATTTATTTACCATAAAAAAAATAAAATTTTCGATGATTATTATTTCTCTCTTATTATTAATTTTGTAGACTAGTTTGCATGTTTCTTCGTAATTCCCGGTTTTATGTTTGCTTAATAGAATGTGTTCTGCATATTTGGAGTTTTTTAGTGCATTTTTTATATAATATATATATATGTTCTTTGAATCTAGTTTCTAAATTTCGATAAGTTTTTCCAATATAAATTTTGTTACATTCTTTGCATTTAATTTCATATACCCCGCTTTTTTCTTTTTCTATAATTTCTCTTTTGTTTGCTAGTAATGTTATTAATCTATTTTTGGATCTAAAGGCTACTTTTATTTCTTTCTTTTGAACTATTTTTTAACATACCCCATAAAAGAAGAATATAGAGAAAAAGAATTAGAAATAATAAAAGAAATTGGGATTGGGAATGGATACAAGGAAGATCAAATAAATAAAACAATCATCAATATGGCTACAGAAATCAGAGCAAAACAACAAAATAATACAAATACAAAAGAAAAAGAAAAGAATTTGTTTAACATTCCATGGAAATATAAGTTACAAAATTAAAAAAATATTTCAAAAGAAAGAAATAAAAGTAGCCTTTAGATCCAAAAATAGATTAATAACATTACTAGAAAACAAAAGAGAAATTATAGAAAATGAAAAAAGCGGGGTATATGAAATTAAATGCAAAGAATGTAACAAAATTTATATTGGAAAAACTTATCGAAATTTAGAAACTAGATTCAAAGAACATATATATTATATAAAAAATGCACTAAAAAACTCCAAATATGCAGAACACATTCTATTAAGCAAACATAAAACCGGGAATTACGAAGAAACATGCAAACTAGTCTACAAAATTAATAATAAGAGAGAAATAATAATCATCGAAAATTTTATTATTTTTATGGTAAATAAATTTTATCCACAAGAGATTTTAAATAATGCCGAATTATTAGATAGTAATTTATTATTCAACCAAATACTGAAGGAGGAGAAAATAAAAGAACTATTAAGCAAAACCAAAAGAATACAAGAACTATGTAATTAAACATATATTTATAAGATAAGATAATAATATATTTTATATTAAAAAATAAAAAAAACAAAAAAACTACAATGTATAAATAAGATAAATACTAATAATACTATAACCAAATAATGACAACAATATAACCAAAAAACAATGAATAGAAGAAATATTGTTCAAAATTTAAAAAGAATACCATTGTAAGACATTTAAACATCTCAACTGAAAAAATACTGATGATGTCTGAAAAGATGAAAATCGATTATATATTAAACATTAATAAACCAATTGTATTGTAAAATGGACGTTATAAAATTATAACTATATAACAAGAAAATAAAATATTTTCGTTGCACAGAAAAATTAAATTATATTAAAAATACACGGTTTAAAAAACACGTGGCGTTCCTTACACAAAACAACTACAGCTATAAATCCCTTCCTCTCCTTAATCCCTATCGGCATGACGTCATAGCTTAAGATGTGACGTAGCGCCTTGGCCTTCTTTCAGGGGGTTTTGATTAAAGGGATTACCCCATATAGAACAAAACACTACCAGTCGGGAATACTATTTTGTTAAAGACGAATTGAAAAAGAGGAACATTAACATAACCCACGACGGTTCCAAGGATATAGAGGCAGACATCCTAACGAAGCATCATGGAGAATCTGCCACCGACCGATGCCGCAAAGGAGGGGGGATTTGTTGCAATATGTCTACCAAGTCCTGCAGTCCGATGTCGCAGGAATACTCTAACATTTTCAACAGTTCCTTCGGAATCCGATCGTCAGCCAATGGTTATTGCCTTGCATAAACAGCCGGTCTCCTCAGATCAGTGTACCAACATTTCGTCGTGAGTCGAGAAATACTGAGTCGAGATTATGAGTCATAAATTCTTTATGAAACGAGTTTTTAATTCTACTAGCATTGGATATAAATAAAATAATTAAATGAAACATAAAATCAGTAACTGTTGCAATATGCGCGCTCATGACGATAGACAACACGACGACTGATTTCACCGCTTACCTGGAAGAAAGACCATCGTTCTAAGGAGAAAAAGAGCTCCAATGTCAAGGGTCAACACCCTCTATACCTCCTGTTATATATGGAAGTGCTGGAAAGGTCAGGGACCATTCCCTTCTTTGCCCTCACGCCGTATGGGTTTCATCACTGCAGCTCCGTTATGAACTTATAATGAACTGAACTGTTATACACCGCCTAACAGCAGTTTGAGTCTACCTACCATATTTTCATATCATATATTCTGTTATATACAGGGTGTATCAGGTTCGATGGTCATAAAGTACCTAGCGTGATCCTTTGCATGATTACAAACTTAAAGTTCCTTATCGAAAATGTCGAAAACTCAAAATTTAAATTGCGTCGTTAAGTCATTTATGAACTTTCCGCACGAGCAGTTCATTAAATTCAAAAAGGCGATTACAATTAAATCGGCGGCAATTGTTGAGAATAAATGACGTTTTCGACAGGTTTTCAGCAAACTTCGCATGATGTTTAGACCCTTAACAATAGCGTCTTAAGCTAAAACAATTGTCTAAGTGTAATAGTCCACGTTCCAGAGTTATAATCCTCGGAAAGAATTCACATATTTCACCAACCCCAATATGCAATAATGAGCTGTATCGGATGCAAAGCAAAAGAAATTTAAATTAATTCAGCTAACGTTCAAGCTTCTTCAATTGCCCAATGCCAAACATTAAATTCTTATAGTGTAATAGAATGAAAGTTTCCATTTTCTTAGCGATAGAATAACATTAGCTTATGCTAAATGCATCATTATAAGTCCAGTTGAAAGCGCAAAGACTTTAAGTCCACAAGTTAATGAGCAAAAATTATCGACCTAGTAAAATCTCAATTCAATATACCGAGGTCTCAGTAAATATTAATGCTTCCGCGCTCCTCGGAGAAAAATCCCTGGAATCCGTATGGCAAAACCCTTTGAAACGACGTAGAATATATTCTTGATAATCCATGGCATTGCTTTTCGTTCCACACCAATAATCTAACTATATGCCAGTCAGAGAACGAAAATCCGGAGCGCTTAAACTTCTATAACAAGTTTAGAACGCACTCTAGCGTTTTAACATATCTACAAACACTTGTCTTAATCGTGTGCTCGTCCTCCAACGAAACATCGTCGCTAATTTCAGAAGTGGCACTATTATCCTTCGTAGAGTTCCTACAGACTTCCTTATGCAATTTAGCGTGGGGAAAAAAGCTTATACGGCTAACCCGCTCATGGGCTTCGGACGTCTCTTTCCCGATCCACCTACCTTCGCCAACTCTGACGTCGCATCCTTTTTACTATCTCTTCCACTTGCACCCTTCCTGTTACTTCCTCCCACGTCACTGGAGCATTTTGTGGCGTAGAACACTCTTGTTTTCCAGTGACGTCTAGGAGAGTGACGTAACATTGAGTAACACCGCCCCAGGTTAGGGCAAAGTAGATAAAAGGATAGACCCTTTTATCTACTTTGCCCTACCCCAGGTGAGCAGTTTGAATATGGTTGGCTGTCCCATTTGCTGGATAAAACTTGGAGGGCTAACTTATCATTCTGTCATTTATTTTGGTCATGTAGTGAGTATGGCCGTGGTGGAGCAATTATCTCTTATATCAATCATTTTAATTTGCCCTGTATATACAGATGCATGCAATTAGACTCAAATTGAGATTGAAAAACCAAAAATACTATGATAGGATCAATACAAAGGAATAAAAAACCTCCTGTCCACAACAAATGAATTAATAACAAAAATCGTATGTGGACCCTATTCCAAAAGCGTTTTCACTAAGGTGAACGATGTTCGGCGTCCTCGCAATACATTAAACCAGTGAAATTAATCGGTTCAGGCAAGATCGGCGAAATGCAAATGCCAAGGATTAACGGGTTATATTTATGCAGAAAATAGACAAATCAGAGCCAAAAGTTACAAAAGACTGTAAAACTGGTTTTTAATACAGTGAATTTTTGTGCTACTTAGGCTTATTTTAGGTCTTCTCTTTAAAATTTTCCCAAAATAAGCCAGTCATGTTCATTAATAATTACTTTAGCTGTTATGCTTTGTCTGTTAATGCCTAATTCGTTACTTCATTTGCATGTTTAAAACTAGACGACGATCACCAACAAGACCGACCTCATAGCAGAACTTATCCGAAAGCCTCATGAAAAGCATGCCAAATCATCTCAAAGTGATTATCAAGAACAAAGAATTGTAAATATTGTGTCAAAAAAGAGTTTTATACAAAAAGGGCGTTATTTATTATTACAGCTCTTTTAATTGGATAAGTCCTTCCGGATTTCGCCTTCATTGATTCGACGCGAGATCGTTTCGACGCCTCCAGTATAATCATTTTAAAATGAATAAAACTAGTATAAGTACAGCCATTGAAAGTATGTAATTAAATTCATAAAATTACAGACATTGATTTAACTTACTTCGTCTACATTTCTGATTATGTTAGAATTTATTTAGTTAACTTATTATTTAAGAACCCAATGTATTTACCTTCTACGGTTAATATGACTATCTAACCGAGATAACCGACCTGTGAAAGTATTGCAAGCGAGAATTGTGGATCTACCTCCGTGCAGTGAAAAGCCTAAAGCTACGGTCACACTTTGCAATTTTCAGCCGCGCTTGCAACTGCAACTGTTGCAGCAACACATTGTAAACGCCATTCAGCGGTCACACTTTGAAACACTGTGATTGCAACCACTTATATTTTGACCAATGATATTACAATCTGGCATTCAGACCAAAGAAGAAAAGGAGGAAGAAGTTTAGGTCGTCTGCTTATTTGAAAACATGGAAAAATTAGGAAAAAAGAAAAAAGCTATATTATTATTAGCTTTATCAGATATTTACGTCTAAGCTGGCACCAATTTCACGCCAGGCTTGCAGTTTTAGATCCTTCCGGCGATATTTTATGGAATTGGCATTCCAAATATAGTCATACTGCTCTATGAGCTCGATAAAACGTGCTTCCTTCTCCGAAGTCCAATTCGCCATTTTAAAATAAAATTTGTCTCTTGGAGTTACTGCAACACTAATTATCATTATCAGCGTTCTGATTGGTTGGCGTTACTGCAACCAGCGAGAGAAAAACAAACTTTTTGTTTCTTGGCGCGGTTGCAGCCGCGCCATATTCGGAGGGGGGTTGCTAGGTAATGGGAAGAGCCGTTGCGGTTGCAGTTGCAAGCGCGGCTGGAAATTGCAAAGTGTGACCGTAGCTTAACAGTCTTGCCTGAATGCAACTGGAGATAAGGAAGCTGTAGGTGCCTGAAAATGAGCCGAATTTTTTCAAAACGTGACAGGGAAAAGATTTCGCACAATGGCCACCAATTTTCCTTCGATAAATTCAGCTCGGACAGGCAGAAGTCGTTTTGGAGATGTGACAAGCGAGACAGCGATTGCTGCAAAGTGAGATTGTACGTGGACGTTGAGACGCGTCTAATTTTGCGGCTCGTCAACGACCACACTCACGGAAGGAACGCGGCATCGGTCGCAGTGGCGAAAATAACAGCAAATATTAAACTGAGAGCCCAGACCACCCAAGAGACTCCAGCCGTCCTTTTCAACGACGCACTCCAAGGTGTTTCCGTCGCAGTTCGGGGACAAATGCCGACTAAAGACGCAGTTAGACTGATGGTACAACGAAAACGAAACAGGATTCGAGCTGCTCCTCCTCAACCAGCCGATCGACGCTGCATCCAGCTCCCCAAAGCGTATCGGCGATACGAATTCGCCGTAGGATAATTCGAGAATTTTCTCCTGATCGACACCGGAGAAGGAGACGACAATCGAATACTGGTGTTTGGTCGTGAATCCCATATTAATTGGAGCCATGTGATGAGAACTATTTACGTGGATGGAACGTTTTGGACTGCTCCGTTCCTTTTCTCTCAAGTTTACGTTATTCTGGCTGAAAGAGGAGGGTTCGTGATTCTGATCTTATACGCATTGCTCCCCAATAAAGAACAGGAAACTTATCGACGCATGTTCCAACTACTGAAAAGCAAATGGCCCCGTTTCGAACCGACATCCATTTCTACGGACTTCGAACAAGCGGCACTCAATGCAATAAAAGAGTAGTTCCCCAGAGCAAAACTGTTTGGTTGCCTCTTTTACTTAGTCAAGAACATGAAGAAAAAGTATGGTCAGGAAGATTGGTCAGATTGGCCTGAAATGAAATGAAATTATTTCAGGCAAATGATTTCAGATTGGCCTGAAATGAAATGAAATGATTTCAGGCGTCGAAACGATCTCACGTCGAAAAGATCTCGCGTCGAATCGATGGTGGCGAACTGTCGGCGTCGAAAAGATGCGGACCCACCATGATCAACATAACGGAAACGCTCATATCAACGGATAGAGAATATCTCCAATTTTATACTTACCTTACAGCTGTTCCATATGTCCATCCTTCAAACCTGTATTCCTGCCACACATTTCCAAGCACATGACGATCGAATGTGTAAATTTGTTTTAATCTGTTTTTATGTAGTTTGATGTCATTGGATTCCACCATGTAGTTAAGAAAGAGCTGGATGGGGGGGGGGGGGAACCTAATTGACTTCCAAAAAAGACTCACTGTTGGTCCCGCAGCTGAAGTAAATCACTTGGCAAGGAGATTCGAACACACGATCTTTGACGTAACTCCATAAGAAAAAAAATGTCTTCAGAAGCACGTCAAATCTGCGTCTCCCACATCACCAAAAATGGACATAGGAACATCTGTATGGTACACAGAAAATATGAAGAGATTCTCTATCCGTTGATATGAGCGTTTCCGCTATGTTGATCGTGGTTACTGTTCTATCGACTTCCGAAACCCCAGAAAGATTTGTATTTAGATAAAAATCTTTATACAGCGTGTCCGGGGGAAAAGTCAAAAATTCGTGCGTGCTTATAGAATAAGTTATTTTCAATCAAACGCTGTTATAAAGAAGTAGTCTTTTAATGGTTTCTGGGATACAGCTATTGATTGATGGAATGCTGATAGGCCCCGTATTTTAGAAAATCGTATTACAGGGCAGCGTTACCTCGAATTTTTACAAAATACGCTTCCGGAACATCTGGAAGATATTTCTCTGACTACATGAATAATAATAAAGTATTTACAGCACGACGGAGCAGTTATTCATTGTATGAAATGTATGCGAAAACTCTTAAATACAGTTTTTTTCCTAATCGCTGGAATGGTCGCGGTGGAACAGTTAGTTCCCTTGAATTTCTGCTTGTGGAGTTGGTTAAAGTGTGAGTAAAATTACAATCAATATACGAGACGAGCTCATTGTACGTATAACAGATATTGTGGATACAATAAGAAAAGTTGAAAATGCCTTCAGACACGCAACTCGCCACGTCTTCACAAGAATTGAAAAATGTATCGAAGTATGTGACGGAATTTCGAAAATTTGTTATGTTAAAGTAATTAGAATATTAACGCAGTAAAATAAAAGCAAGGAATGTAGTCAAATAGCTATATCTCAGAAACCATTAATAAAAGACTACATGATTATACAACCTTTTTGACTTAAAATAACTTATTCTATATCCATACGAAATATTAGCCTTTCCTACCGGGAGAACCTATATAACCAAGATATTTCCACTGATATTGGATATAACCAAACTATATAACCAAGTTATTTTCACCGATATTGGATATTGTTAAAGATAATGGAGGAATAAAGAAGAATTCTCAAGAGTTTGAAGTTGCAATTGAATTATATCTAAAATAAAATTATCCAAAATATTATTTAATCAAGTTTTATATTTTAAGAAAATTCAATTCATTGTCGCTCAAAATCGAATATACGTTGTTGAAGAAATTAAATTAAGACAATAAATTAGCAATTTGAGCAAGATGATGCATTGAAGTTAAGCATTTGTTTTATGTACATTACACTTATAAGAAATCAGAAGTCTTTTCCACTTTCTTTTTTTTTTTTTTTGATAAAAATTGACAGGGATAAAAATGAGGACTATGCTCGTCACGTTCCGACAGCGCCGACTCAAATGCCCTCTTAAATTGAAATAGTCATTTGTGATATTTCTTCTCAATAGTAAAGAATTAAAATTCTTAATAACAAATCCAAATCTTGCTTTGAGCAGCATCAAAAATTTTAAATATGTGATTTTGGAATTAATATTGGCTTATTGCATTGAGAAATCTACCGAACTGTACTGTCGAAGAACTTCACCAAGAATACGGACCCATCACCTTTCTTCCGTTTTACCTAATACCCCATCTCTCTCTTTCTCTGTTTGTATTTTTAATCATTTGTAGGCCTTGTTGCCTTGGTGACAAGATACCTTCGAGTTGAGGTACCTCGAATCATTTCCTCGTGCGCGTTCAAGGTTTATCGGGCGGGAAACGGGCGGGATCACGTCACCACGGCAACGGGGGCTGGAGTGGGAGGAGCGAGGAGAGCGTGAATCTCTATCAGATGAAGGGGGCGCACGCGTCAACGACATTGTTTCCCCACGTTAATGACGTCAGTCCTGTAGACCGATCCGTAGCTCCCCCAGATAAGGCCTTTCCTCGTCCTTTCCATCACACCAGAAGACACGGAGCAAGCGAACCCTCATCCCCTCTTTCTCCGTTCCCCTCTTCGTTTTAATATTTCAATTAAAAATTACAGTTTCACTCGTCTCCAAATGTAACGATATCAGCTGCTTATGATAAGGTCGGGGGGTGAAATGGACGAAGACGTGATTTGCAGGAAGAGGAAAGGGTCACTGATTGCCAGACGACGCTTTTCACTAAGATGCGACGAGAAATAGGAAATACTGCATGGCCACTCGTTTTAACCTTTGTAATATTTCCTAAAAATTAATTGTAAAAAAATAAGAAGTTAGCCGAAATTTAACAAGGATAACGAATGTTTATTTAAAAAGATAAAGTTTTCATATTTGAAATTTCTTTGTGGATACCGAATAAGCCGAGATCAGAATATGTATTAAATTACTATTGGAGGAGCATTTCGAAACAATTTTTAAAACTCAAGACAAATTTTAGAAAATTTTTGGAAATCAATGTTTAACTTATAGAAATCGTTCTTTTTTGTGCGAAATCACAAAATATGTTGAAATCTAAATTTTACCTGCAGATTTAATATATACCCCTAGAGTCATTAATTTCGTGGACTCGGCCGCAAAGCGTCGCTGGCGTACACTAAGCCCATAGGTTGCCTAACTTGATGATGTCTTTTAAGTTCCTCTGGTTCCAGCGAGAATTAGTTTATTGTGTACAGAGTAAACAGGCCTACGGTCTCTGTTTTGAAGGACAGTTGAATGCGAGCGGCGGAATTCGAGAATGTCGCTGTTTTGAATAACGGCCAAACGTGAAGTTCTGCCAAATTAGGAAAATCAGATAGTGATACCTTTCAAATGATTAAACAAGTGTACGGCTACGAAGCCATGGGTCGCAGTGCTGTTATCAAGTGGCACAAACGTTCTATAGAGAGAAGAAACCGTTTGGAAGATGAACCGTTTGTCAACAACAGTCCGAACTGAAGCCAGATCGCAAAGGTTGGTCATTGTTGGTGCATGCTAACCGGTCTCAATTGATAATTTCAGTCGGCTGAGGAGAACGTCACTGCCACAAGAGTAGCCGTACGAGGTATTCCTGTCAATGTTATTCAGACGTGTTTCCAGCAGCTATCCTAAGTTGGCAAACGTGCATAGCAGCCAATGATGACTATTTTGAGGAAGGATGTGGATATATATTGGGACAAAAACAGCGGTCCACGAACCTAATGATTGTAGTAATATAACTGTAATTGGAGATACTTTAGTGTCACCTTTAGAAAATTTTGGAGAAATCTGCATTTATTATTGACTAACTAACACCCCCGACGTTGCTCGGGCTCTTTTTCGATGAAATTATGCAATATCTGAATGTGAATGTACAGTAAAAATGAACACATTAAGAAGCTTGCAATTAATACAACAAAAATTCATGGCCAACTATGGCTCTTTAGCACTTCTATCCGGCTTCGCTCGTGTTAGAATGCTGCGGATAGCTGAGTGAAAATGTGTAGAAGAAAATGTGTAGAATTTAAGTAGTGCCACATAAAAAAATGTGTAGAATAAAATCTTGTAAAAATTCCAAGGAGGAGCTTTAGCAGTGAAGCAGAGATGCATTTATACATTTATTAAAAAGAAATTAAGCGCCCCCCCCCCCCGAGTAGGGTAAGGCAAGTAGCAGATCCTGCAAGTCATCTATTTTTATCCCTTTATCTGCACTTTTTACCTCTCCCCAAGTTTTTTAATCAACAAATTAATTTTCTCGAACGTGGTGTGTAGAAAATTTAAAAAAGCTCGTATTTTCTCTCCTTTCTCATCATTTCGGAACGTATGATATATCACATGCCATATGTTGCCATAGTTCTAAACACCAAGTGACTGCTACCCCCACAACTCCGACCCTATTGGGACAATTTGGGCCAAGCTTTACAATAATGTTGATCTTGCTTAGAGGAATCTACATAACGAATTTCACGCCTTTATATGTATAAATACGCGTAGACCTTTTGTTCCTCTCTAATTTCCGCCCCCGAAACTCCAACCCCAGTGGGTCAATCAAAACCAAAATAAATAGTGAAGGTGCCCATGACCATAGTAAGCTAGATTCCGAATTTCAACCTTCTACCTCAAAAAATGCGGAAATTATGGAGGGGACGGACGGACGGACAGAGAGACGGACATTGTGAAAACAATAAATAGCTCCATTCTTCCGCTACTTAATAATATAGATTATGAGCACTTGAGCAATCGTGTGTCGACAAAGCGATTTCACGTGCGCGAGCCGATGTCAGTAATGCTTAAAAGATGAACAGAAAGTAACAATGTATTCCTTCTTGACAAATCGATTGTTATATGACATGCCATTATCTTTGTATTCTTTACATTCACTGTTTTAGCACTGAATTCGACTTGAAGGGGTCCACGCAAAATTCTGAAAAATTGATACGGCCGAGCTAAGACTTTGATGGCCATATTTCTGAAAACAGAATTTGAAAAAGTTAATCCATTTTCAGGTTATCGTGCAAACGGCGGACGGACGGCCGGCCGGCCGGATAAACGTACAGACCAAGGGCGCATTCTTATAAGTAGCTTTTATGCTAAAGCTCCTATTAATGTATGTAGTTTCGAAAGTGAGAGGAAATAAAATGAAACTGAAACATTTTTCTGATCTGACATTTCTTCATCCCTGGTTATAGCTGTAGTTCTATTTCCTCCCAATTAATGCACTGATCCAACCCCCCCAAGCATCAATGCAACTATGTCAACCCTATTGTTGGCTACTTCGTCAAAAATCACACGATTTCGAAAACGGCGCTGAAGCGTTGTCTTTAGCTGCGTGGCCAACTCCTTTTCATCAATTATTCGATAGCCAGCCTCAATTTCTTCCATGGGGCTTGGTTTTCTCTTATTGGGTAGCAATAGATGTACATAATTGTTTGCGTCTGTGTACTCTGCAATTCCAACCACCTGAATAGGGTTACTCGCTTCTTGGTAATCTGTTGTTGCAATTCGCACTCTGCTCTCGATGTCTTGAAACAAAACTTAGGCATTCATCACTTGGTGTGGTTTAGCAGTCGCTGTTTCTTCTGTTGACACGTTTGGGTCGTCGACGGCCGCTTGGGAACTTTGATGACACTGTGTCATTGACCACTTGCTTAATTGCAGTTGTGCGCTGCTGAACCCCATACAATGCCGAGCGAAGAGAATGCTTCCTCTGCCGCTTTTGCACTGTTTCTCAATAGTGCCAACGCTCAAACAAACATTCATCTTTATATACAAAGTGAGGCAAAAGTTTGTACCCCCCCCAAACAATTTCAAAACGGATGGAACATTCTATTTCTGCAGTGATTGATTGCGTATGATCTAGTGGTCAGCCTAATTGTCAGAGTTTTACTAGCCGCCCGTAGGCCTGTGACATGGCTTAACGACTGCTATCGTACGATTCAGCCGGGACCGACGGCTTTACGTGCCCTCCGAAGCACGGAGGGGGACGAAGATTGAATGCTACTAGTGGTCATCATGCCCTGCGTTGCGACCACTAGGCTACGTCCCCCCCCCCCCTTCTCATCTCATTTCTGAAACGGTGCGAGCATTCAACATTCCACAGTATCAAGGGTGTACAGAGAGTACCTCCTTTCAGGATATTACCTATTACCATGGAGAGCGCAGTGGTCAACCACAGCTGCTAAATAATAAATGTTCGTAACCAGTGACATCTGAGCCGAATGGTTCTTTGTAACAGACACACATCACTACGTCAATTAACACCCACATTCAATGAGGGGCGTACTAGAAACGTGTCTTTAAGGTGAGTACAGCGAAATTTAGCACTGAACTAGCAACAGAAGACTAACTGCAGATGGGATATGTTGGCTGAACCTCACCTGGGCTCGGACCTTATATGACTGCAAACACACAGTTTGCTCCGATGAGTCAAGATTCGAGTTGGTGCAAGCTGATGGCAGGGTTTCGCGTGTTGCTAGGAAGGCAGTGTGCAAGCTGGTAGTGGCTCCATCATAGTGTGGGGCTGTTTACATGGCAGTGTTTGGGTCCTCTAATAAAATTGGATCTTTCATTGACTGCGAATCTTAATGTCCAGCTGCTTGGTGACCGTTAGCAGCCCTTCATGGCCTTCATGTACCTTAACAACAGTGGGATGTTCCAGGAGGACAATGCGCCATGTGACCGGGCCAAAATTACACGCGATTGGTTTGAGGAGCGTTTCGAACAATTCCAACGAATGAATTGGCCACCTAGATCGCCAGACAAGAACCCCATCGTTATATATGTGGGATATTATCGAACGATCCATTGGTGGAGTCTGCACCTGCAACACTCGCTATCGAGATTGCATGGCTGAAATCTCTTCGGAGGACTTCCGCCAACTGGTATAGTTCTTGCACTTCGCCGGGCAATAGCAGGTCCTACAAGAATTTGAATAGGTTTCCCATGACTTCTGGCACTTCAGTGTATACCAAATGTTAAGCTGTCAGTGTCATTTGAGCAATGCATTAAAGAAGCACAAGTTTCAAATTTTAATGCTTGCAAAATTTATCAGATGATACAACCTTGTAAAATGATATTTAATCGGTTATAGCCTTTAATGTTTTCTTTAACGTAATACGTCGATTTTCGAATTATGCACGCAGAGTATAAAATCCCTAAGTATATCTAGCCCAACACATTTTTCACAACGCTGATACCGCTTCTTGTGTGTTGTGTCCACTGAGAAATCGCTAATGCAAGAGCGAAGCGTAGAAAAAAGCTAAATATCACTAGATACGAGATCAGGTTTGTACGGTGCATGACGGAACCAATTCGAAGCTGCTCTCTCTTTAAGATACTTCCGAAGGAGGGCCGCCCAATGAGCAGGAGCGCTATTCCACTCTTGTACCAGATATTTTCCAGTGGACAAAGCAGACCCCTAAAGAAGCGTTTGCGGCGGTCATACAATCGTGAAATCGGCGTTGTGAAAATATGTAAGGAGAACGGGGACTGTTGAGAAGCGATTGCAGTCAGTCTTTTTCTTCAAAATAAATAAGAAGATTTTAAAACTTCAATGAAGCTTGTAAGTTTACGAACAATTTGAAAATTAATTTACAAAAGCTTATTAATTTTAAAACAAAATATATAATTTAATGAATGATAAATTGCTAATACTTACTGGTAACTGAAATAATTTTTGGATTCATATTAAAGTATTAAAAACAATGATGTTTTACAGTGAAGCCGCACGCTGAGAATCTCTTAAATCGTGAACTTTAATAAGAACCTCTTCATAATTTCGATTTGGGGAACTAAGAAGTATTTCATCTATTTTGCGTTGGAATTATTTCGTTCCATGGTGATTAGATGTCTTAAATTCAAACAGAGTAAAGCAGCATCCAGATCTGTGCGGAATTATAAATACTTAAAATTTTGCTTACATTGATGATAACGAATTTAGATAATTTTAACAAAAGACTTACAAATATGATAGAGATAAGGGAAATTCATCTTGGAATTTTTCAAACGAATATGTCAGCAAACAGCTGTTCTTAAAAGTCCGCCCTTTTAAAATTTCAATTTATGAAATAACCAATTGTAGAACTAAAGAGGAGATTTAAACTTGTTTTAGTTCATTAAAAAGTACTTTTCAAATAATTTATAATTTTATACAAAATAAATTGGTATGGCGGAATGGTACATTCGCACAGGCCTACCACGAGATAATGATACGGATTCAAAAAAGAAAATTGTATTTTTCAATGAGAGGAAGCTGTTCATGTCGTTTACCTTGTGTTTGGGGCGACGAAATGAACGCTTCTGCCATTTCTTTATTTTTACCAAAAAAAATTAATTTCTCTAAAAAGGCTTAGCCCATTTCCATGAGAAATGCATCAATGCATATTTAAAGGATCCCTGTAAGTGTGAATTACTTAAAAAGAAATTTGACACGGGGTGGGACGGGGGGCGGGGATAGTTAATAACTCCAAAACGGCTCATTACTGTCAAACAAGTCATTAAAAAAAAAATTTGCCTTAATGCGAGGAGTACGTACATGTCGAGTTTATTGAGTTTGGTTTGCTTGTTTGAACGCTACAGCCATTTTTTAATTTTTAGAAAAAAATTAATATCTCGAAAAAGGCTTAACCAATTGACATAAAAGATTCGTAAAGGCACAATTTAGGGTACCCTCTATGTATGTATAATTTTTGTTTGGTTCTGCTATTCGCCGTTTCAGAGGAGTTAACTGCACAAAATTGGTCACACACGAATATACGTATAGACGGAAAAATATATTTTTCAAAATTTCATACGAATCATGAGTTTTTAAGTCGTTTTCAGCAAAAAAAAAAATTGAGTTTCTGAAACGAACACATAGGCCTTCACTCTTAGAGAGTGGTAGGCCAAAAATAAGATTTATTTAAAGCGATTATGTAAGCACGGAATAATTTTACATTCGCGTTGCCGTTGATTCTTCGAAATATAGGGCAGTGCATGCCATGAAAAAATGAACCAAAAAAATTAATGGTTCGTACTAGGTTAAGTTAGAATATCGACAATTCGTTCTCATTTCTAAAGAGTTCGCACAGTTAAGAAAAAAGCGTGGACACCACAAATACTCTTTGTCCACATTTTTCTTACGAATGATGACGAGTCAACGGAGGGACGAGATATCGCTGGGACGATAGCAGTTATCTTGGTACCAATATTGTGGACGAATTATCAGTATTCTGGGATTATTACTCCTTTAGCAAAAACAATAAGCTTTATAAGATAATTAATTGGGCATTGTGAAGAAAAAATTATTTGACAACTTAATTCGGATGAGAAAAAAATTTCCTTTGAGTGGGAAATATAGTTGATATTTTTTTAAAAATAAATATAGAAAGCGCTGTCTTACATTTCCTGCAGTTTAAGTGTCCAGTCAGCTTCATAGATCGACTTAGAAGTTTATACCAAACATTTTTTACGAATATACTGTATATTATCCTTATTCTCCTACTGTAATCGTTTTTATTTATGTCCAGCTTGTCATAAAACTTATACTTGTGAAAAACATTAAACGTTTAGGGATATTTTAAAGAATAGGCTAGTTAATGAACTGATTAGCTATTTATAAAGTCTTATTAGGACCAGTTTATTAGCGAAATTTAATGAATAGTTCTTATGTTAATTAAGTTCAATAATAGAAAAATTATAAGTCACTCTTTGATGCATAGGTTGATTACCTTCCGAATTGTAAGAGAATAAAAATGATTCAATACTATTTTGCTAAATCCCATCATTATAGCTTCTTTCTTATTCAATTGAAATTTTAAAATTTAAATGTTAAAAATTTAATTTAGAATACAGCTGCTTATTATTTTAAAATCTACTAAATGAATAACGTAAAAGTATAGAAAAACAAAAATTTATTCACAGACCTAGACTGACAAAATATGACATAATGGGAGATATATTGTAATAAAATAAATAAAAATTTTTTACTCACCAATATCTTATATACATAATAAAAAGTATCCTTAATTTTACATTTTTTGTTATACACTCGAAATTATTTTCATTCAATGTACAGATGTTTTAAATCTTTTTTTTTGTTTTCATAATGCAAGCATCACAGTGCGATACTTGTAAAATTTTTCGTAATTATAAATTTTTTGACGAAATATTTTGTTGTTGTTTTTTTTTCTTTTCTTTAAGTATAAATTAATAAATACATACAGTCGGACCTCAAAACCCGTAAGAAGTCCTGACTCTAAAGTTCTCCGTGAAAATGAATCGTCCAGTGATTTATATTATTATATATATTTATATATCATACAGTCATTCGTTCTGGAATTGGGAGAATGAAGAGTTTCAAGCGTTCCAACCCAACAACGGCAACAACATCACTGAAAGAGGGTTTTGAGCTTTAAAATAACGACATAACAAGCATATGTAAAACAAAAAATAAATATAAAATACACTTATACTTAAATTATAATAAATATGCAAAATATATGAGATCAAGAAAACGAGATTTAAATAAATAGGAATCCCTAAGGAATAACAAAATAACATGTATGCATGTAAATAAATATGTTTGACTAGATTTTCTCTTTGGAGTTATCATCTCGGAAATATTTATAGAAAACAAATTCTACAAAATAGTCTATGGCACTTAATTTTTTATTAAGAAAAATAGTAATAAAACAGTAAGTCTCTCGTTAATTCGAAATTTTTTATCATGGAATAATTGTAAAATTTACTTTTACGCAATCAATCTTGTGCCGCAACAGCCAAATTCCTGCATTTTCTTATTGTTTTTATTTATTATTTCTTTTGGTCCGAATTTTGAACAATGAATTTTGTAAGCGGTTTTCAAGTACGATGTTTGTCTTGCTACTTAGAAAACTATGACCAATTTTTATTTTTGAAATTTGTTCCAAATAGTTTTCATTATTACTTCTTAGGCTACATAAATTTTTAATTTTTTTTTTTTTTTTTTTTGCATTTTTTTAATTCGACTATTTTGATAACTTGAAATGTTGTCACCTGAGAAGAAGCAACACAGGAGGTAAAAATTGAAATAATGCATTTTAGCTTACGGGAAAGTTTTTAAGCAAACCACAAATATTTTTACAGTAGCTAGGTTTCCATAGCAATAAATCTTGGGACAAACGTTCCAGTTTTATCTGTATATAAAAATCCGCTTCTGTTTGTAGAGAATATCCTTCGGAAAAATCCAATGTTCAGTGGTTCTAGGAATTTTTCTTACCTTTATATTCACATAAAATTTTTAATTAAATAGATATTTTATAATTCGATTTAAATTTCGAATTAACTAGGGTTACTTCAAGCATTGGAAATTAACTGAAGACGCATTTAAAATAAGATTAAAGTTGTTGCATTGTTGCGCCGACACGGGAGACCTTGCGTTATGTCTTTTTTCTTTTTCTTTTTGGTTCATTTATTTATTTATTTTAACGTGTCGGGTAATTCTTTTTACTTCCTCATCACAAAGAAATGTCAAACGCTGGATGCCATCCCATCTCGTTCCCTCTCCCATCTCCATCCCACCGTCATCCGAATAGAAAGGGATGGATGGGACTGCTCCTCGTTGAGGGATCCTTGAGACCGTCTTCCTCCCCTCGCCATGTTATGGCCGCCTATCCTATGGTGACAGCAGCAGCTCCGTCCTCGGTGAACGATAGAGTCATTAGAGCCCGACGCAGTCACGCATAGTGAGGGTACGAACCGATGTGGGAGGTCACGTGACTGGGATGGTGGGTCATGGAGTGGCCCGAGGCGGCGGCGATGTTCGAGTAGAGGTTGGCGCTCGGGTTAGTCCAGTAGGACGTGGGCGAAGGGAAGATGCCTCCAGACGACGAAGGGATCCCCGTGTGAGCCCCGACAAAGTTCAGCTTGGGACTCGTGTGGTAGCCGGACATGAACAGGTCGGATTGGTATTTGTAGGCGGCGGGATCGGCGGTCGCAGGCTGCGTCGCCGCCGCCAACCCTTGAAAATCGAATTTGTAGGCATAGCGCTTGCCGTGCACTTTGGTCATTATGTTCTTGTCATAATAGTAACGCAGGGCTCGGCTGAGTTTGTCATAGTTCATGTTCGGCTTGGATTTCCGCTCACCCCACCTTCGTGCCACCTCGTCCGGGTCCGTCAACTTGAACTCGCCGTTCGTGCCTTCCCACGTAATGCAGTTGGCGTTGCTTGAGTCGGACAGCAGCTCTAGCAGAAATTGCCACAACTGTATCTGACCACTACCTGCCAAGAAGAAGAAGAAAATAATTTAGTAATGGTACATACAATAAGTGTACATTTCTTAAAATTACAAAAGAAAACAATATTAAAAAATTTGAAAAAGAATATAGAGCTTTTGGAACCTATTCTTCGACTCAAATCAAACTTAATGGAAATATTCACTAGACTCGCTGAGCCTCATAAACGCTATTGATTTCCTAAGTTTTGAATGTATGCTGAATGATCGCAATGTAGTCTGGGTCAGTAATAAAATACTTTTCTCTCTAAGGTTTTCACATTTATTCAGTGGGAAAGTAAACGGGCGGTCTAAATATTAAAATAACTATAAGAATATAACTATAATCTGTCCAATGAAAAGAAAACTGGCGTACCCAATTGAATACCCAGTTACAAATGTTATTGTTATTTAATTTTTATTACAACAATGCTTGACAATTGAATTTAGAATTTAATTAGATTAGCCCAGTTTTTCTTTTGTGGGACAGACTTTAAACAATACATGTATTTTCTAATGAAAGGCGGAATATCTATGAGGGGAAATCAGTATGTCGGTTCCACGAATTTTTTTCTCAGCAATTTATTGGTCAAACAAAACAACATTAGGTGTGCAGGAGTAACAGTTCATTATGCATGTGGAACAATCAAAGCAATATCGTACACTGCACGTTTACCAATCCACGCCGTGCCTTGCGTGATAAGCGACAGAGTGACCACGTTTGCCTCCTTCACGACAACGCAAGGCCACACGTCGCCTGGCGGTCAAGGAAAAAATCGCTAGGTAAGGCTGGGAAATGATGGGAAAATCCGCCATACAGTCCAGATCTGGCGCCCTCGGATTATCACCTCTTCGACCCGATGAAGAAGGCATTGGCTCGTCTGATCGTTAAGTGCAACATGCTGTGCGGCAGTGGTTACACCAGCAGCCGACGACGTTTCATGCAGCTGACATATCCAAATTGGTGTCACGGTGAGAAAAATACATTGCCGTCGGTGGTGGATATATAAAAAAATAAGTAATGATTCTACGATTTGCCCTCGTAGAATCATTAAAAATTATTTTTCTAAAAATCTAAAATTCATTGTCCCATTTGTGATAGAGTTCTCACACTGTCAGGTGAAATGGAAGAGTTCACTTTATCGCGCGCACAGAGATAGTATACTTTCTGCCCTCATGCGCGATCTGTGAATCGCTGAAGCCTGCTCGCAACCGCTCGTTTCACCATATTGTTGAGGTGCCAGGATTTAAGTAAATTAGAGCATTTTAAAAAATTTTCCCTACCTATCCTTACCTATTGAGCGCGATAAAGTGAACTCTTCCATTTCACCTTACAATGTGAGAACTCTAGCCATCATCGAGTTTCATTCAACATATTTTTAGGAAACTAATCGTTATCAATCAGGCAATAACCAATATGTAGTATACCTTTTCTATCTTCTAGGCCACGTCGCCCAATAAAAATTTGTCACGGGCCACACAGCCGACAAGATGGTTATAATTAAACTTTCCCTACATACTTTCCTGTAGACAGGAAATTATTTACAGTATGGGTACCAGATATGGTAGGAAAAATGTCCAGATTATGGGGCGCAAGATTTGCATGCGTCACAGCGCCAACGTTGCCATTAGTACCATATCTGATGACCAGGTCCGTTGATAAGTCATAGATAAGATAATGGGTGCGAGCCTCACGGACCGATCTGAAGTAGTTGCATGTTGCAAGCATGCGCATGGTGATGCTTCGTGCAGCTGTAGAGCAGACTATCCTGGACCCTGACGGGCGCGATATCGAGCACATTTTGTTATAGGAACCATGCATATCGTATGATTTTGCAACACATTAAAAGCGTTTCATTGAACTTGCTTAGTCATTATTTTTCTTCCCCTTGTCCTTGAAAACGTTCACATACGTTTCTGTACGTGCGTTCATTCGTTTTGAAAATAGAAACGGTTAAGTAGGGAAAGTTTAATGATAACCAGCCTGTATTTGTCAAGGGCTGCATATAGAATTTAGCATTTATCAACGACCACAATATAACCTGTCGTAACCACAAAACAAACATCTTTTAATCATAAAAAAATTCTTCAATTTGTTACAACATTCACATTTATATGTATTCAATACACATTATTCAAAACACAGGGCGTTTCTAAATTATCTCCCGTATTATACATGTTTATTACTCAAAAAATATTATAAATTTTAAAGTGATTTTTTTTATTCACAAAGAAAAACTCAAAAAGTTTCTTAGCATGCCTTAATAAATTTCAATAACATCATTTGTGTATTTTCCCAAACTTTTAACTCTATATTACACACTTTATTATCCATTAAACTCTCCATGAGTTTCCCTTCATTGAAAATATGTCCCCAGTGTAAATACTATGCATCAGGCGTGCAATTCATACAACGTAAACAATCTGAAAATTTATGTAAAATTTTGTTGTTTTATTATGTAGTATTCCATTAGGATGCATCGCATTTCCTTTGCTTATTGTGGGGACGCACAATCAGCTGACTGAGGCGGAGCTTCCTCTTTTCTAATTGGTTTATCACAATTGCTTTTCATAATATTTTATCCATCAAATTTAAAAATCCTATTCGAATTTTATGAAGATCTTGATCCAAGCACGCAAATATATTTTTTGGAGACTGTCAATTTTTGGAGGAAAAAAATGAGAGGGTGGAAATGCACGAGTGCTTAAAATGGGCTTACCTTTTTTGTGATCCATCCGAAAACGAATATAGTTTAAAATTCAAATTTTCGTTCTCACAAAAGGTGTAACCCCCCCCCCTTTCCTCTTCATGTTAACTCATGAAATTAATTTAAATTTTAAATTCTTCTTGATGAATTCAAAATAGTAAAATGATATTTCTTGCTGTTCTGACTCATCATTATTGGAATCAAACGAAAACTTAAAAAATGCATAATTATAACTTTCATGAAAATGTTCCTCGTAATTCTTTTCTCTGTTCTTAATGGGTACCTGAGCTGCACTATTTCATTTATAGTATAACCCTCTTTGTAATTAACTAACTTGAAATATATAGATATAGTTTTTAACTAAAAAATGTCAGCGTTTGCAGCAATAATAAATTCTTTTTTGTTTCATGTTTACGTCCCTCTTAAACTAGTCTTGACAGTATTATAAGGATATATTTTTTGCATCTTCACTTTTACAGAAACATATGATCGGTTAAGCTATCAATTCAACATCTGAATATATATAAATAGCAACTTAAGGCTGGAAACATTTCATTCGGGAAAAAAATTCTTTAAACTTAACGTTAAACCTAATTTCCGATGGAAGGTGCACGGTAATTTGCTTTGAAAAGGGATGCAACTGTCCTCAATTGGATTTAAACCCGCGATTTCGAACGCCAAAGATAGACAGTTAACAAGGTTGACATAAGTTGCATTCGAATAAAGAATTTAATTAACATATTCGTCTTCTTTAAACTTAAAGATAAAATAAAATAAAATAAATTTAATATATATTTTATTCTTCAAAACCGATCATCAGTTCCAATAAAATTTAGAGCATCATATGCAAGGGATGTATCATCGGTCATCTCAATCGATAATATCTGCATAAGATTTCTATGGAAAAAATAAATACTAGATTAAAAGTTCTCTTGCTTATTTAGTACCAGTTACATCTATATCTATAAAGCTTCTCTAGATTTCATATTCCCAATCATTAAATGAAATTTTGAGAGACAGAGAGAAAGAGAGAGAGATCAACTAAAAACGTTTTTTTCCCTTAATCCGTTATAATTATTCAAAGGTTACTGTTTAATATTGACTTTTCACTTATAATATTCTTTACCGATGATAGGAAAGGAAAGCGCATTTATTTGGAGTGTAACTCTTCAGCATGTCTTTCATTTTTCGTTCCATTTCTCTTCATTTTCATTCCTATTCGCATTAATCGAAATTGTCCGGCCGGCGTACATGTAATTACTTCGATTGGCTATTCGCTTTCGAATTACACGCAATTCTATTTGGAAATCCATTCTAGGACACTAAGTCATCGATCTGTTGACGAATTCGCGCAAACGAACGAAACACGGAATAAAAAATAATAATTTGCATCAAATCTCCTATTTGGAATAGCTTCCAGAGAGCGAGAGAGAGAGAGAGAAAGAGAGAGAGAGAGAGAAAGAGAAAGAGAATAGCTTTTCTTTAAGATTTCTATTTATGTATCTAGTATTATTTTTCGTACTAAATAGTATATTGTTTCATTTACTATATTAAATTATTGCTTCCCTTCGGAAAACGACGAAGCAATTTCTTTTAGTGAAGTTCAATTTTTTATTTATGCCGTTGATTATTTAAAACAATAACACATAAGATGACAAAAACAGTCGGGATTTGATTCATTTGCTTGTTTTGAAAAATAATTTTTGATTAAACTTAGAGCAAAAATCGAAGCATATTATATAATTAAAATCTCTCATTTTAATCTTTGTGGAATGATCAGTTTTCTTCAAATGATTGCGGTTGATTCCCAATTACTAATATATCATAATAATCCAGTAGCCAATCCAAAAAAATTGGAAAACTGGATTCATAAAAACATCTCAATCATCCACGTTTGAATATAATTTCAGTTTTAGAATACTGTGTAGATTCTGTAGCTGCATTTATACATTTTCCAAACATGCATTTACACATTTTTCATAATTTTCAAGTTATTCAAGCATAATACTTAAACCTTTGACGAAGTGCCGGAAACTGTGGACAATGATTAACCAAACAACCAAGGAGAAAACACTATTACAGAAAAAGACTTTTAATTCACGCATGTACATTTCAGGGGCAATGCTGTCTTCATCAGATCTCTTGAATCAAATCTACTGTTTAACATTTAATAAACACATATTACTGATGTACGAAGTTTTATGAGAATTTTCTTCTAAAAACATCAATATTTAGTCCTAATTTCCACCGTCACCTTCGAAATTGTCAGTTTGAGCTTGTAAACAACTATCCCAACGATTTTTTCATTATTGGAACTAGTCATTTTGGATCTCCTCCTAGGAGACAGGCTCTGCCTAATTGGCCTCACAGCTTATGCCGGCCGACGACGTTGGCCACCAGAGCAAGCATTTACTGGTTACTATCTGCGTCCGGATAAATGGCATGAAGTCAAGACCATTCATCGTGGATGTTGTACTCCGCCAAGGGTGCGTACTGTCGCCCCTCTAGTTCATTATCGTTATGGACTTCGTACGAAGAGACGTCACTTCCTTAGTGATTCGCCATCTTGGTTCCACACAGTCGTTGCTAGGAAGAGTTTAAATCATTTTCTCCTTTTGAAATTAATTTTGGGTCGTCATAAAAAAACGTAGCAATACAATATAGTTTTATTGCAGACATTCTGATCGCTTATGTAGCCAAACTAGTGTCAGAATCAGCATATCTAATGCTTAGCAACGACAAGTGTGGAACCAAGATGGCGCGTTGCCAAGGGGTGGAGCTAACTGTTACGTCACTCGTGCAAAGTCCATAGACTGGAAAGACAGGGGCATCCGAGGGGATGAGTGTGTTTGTGTGGGCGATTGCTTGGTGGAGAAATTGCTCTTTGCTGACGACCTTGTCCTCCTTGGATCTTCTCGCACTAACCTTCACTAGATCGGTTGGCAACCAAGTCTGAAGAGGCTAGGATGTAATTCAATGTGGCTAAGCTGAGATTATTTCCTTTCAATGTGTGTTCAGTGCGCTCTCCATGTTAGGGGAGCCCCATTGAGACGGGACTGTATTCACGAGTGATGGGCGGCAGAATAGGAAATTGGATGCTCGGATCGGTGCAGCAAGCTGCGTCAGACGCGAAACTGGGGTGATCCGTGGTAACAAAACGAGAGCTGGGAAACGAAGCCAATCTCTATGTTTTCAAGTCTATCTTTGTCCCCAAAAGAGTACGATCGCGGGTACAAGCAGCCGAAATGAGATTCTGAGAGGTGGCAGGTGTTATCCTATTAGATAGAGTTTACAGCGGCACAATAAGGAAGTTATTAGATGTTGAACCGCTACTTTTCCAAATTGAGAGATCTCCTTTGCGTTGGTATGGCCACTTGATACGGATGCTGCAAACTCGTCTTCCTACGCAGTTGCTGTTTTCCAAGCCTGTGGTTAAGAGACCAAGGGTTCGGCCTAGAACCAGATGGGTAGACTACATAAGAATCTGGGTTCGAGTCGCTTCGGTATTATCATTGAGGACATGCGCCTGATGACAGAAGATCGCGAGGGCTGGGGACCCTCCATAGGGCTGCTGCCCCCGCAATCGTAACGGATAAGCGGGTTTGAAAAGTAATGACTCATTTCAGTACGTCATTTTGGATTTCTTCAGTGGGATTAAACACCGCCCTTGAACCGGACTTTCATTTTAGGGAACAATGGGAAATAAGCGTGGTGGGTATACATGGGATTTCTTCAATGGTGTATTCTTCAAGAAGTTTCTCATCATGAGCGAGGTGTGTTCAGGAGCATTATCATGATGGAGTAAAATTTTGCAAACATTCCAAGGGGCGTTTCACAATTAGCGACTTCGCGTCGAATTTGCCGTATCAGGCGCATTCGATACGGTTTTGGTTGCCAGAGTCGTTCACATTTAGCGAATTCGCGGCGGAAAGGGGCATAGAGGCGGCAACGGCGCGGGTTTTGGAGTTCAAACCGTGTTGGAATTTTCAGAAATCGCCCCGAATGTATAGCCAATCAGCTACGAGTGAGCATCTCTCCAGTCCCAGAATCCTTACCAATTGTTTCTAACCCACTTCCGCCATATTGACTCAAGTCGGCCATATTGAAATTCGCCGAAAGTGTGTTTTCTATGCAGGTGTGCCTCGTTTTCTGTCGTTTTTCCTAATAAAAAAAATATAATATAAACATGGACGCCACGCCAAGAAAGCCAAGTTATACACGATGTCTAGAAGGCAACAGAGACTGGATGAAAGAACGACTCATCCAACATCCAATCAGAGTGTAGTTGGCCGAGCTGGGGGGATATGGGGGACGAAAGGAAGGAGGAAGTTCGCTTGGCTCCCCTCTTCGTTCCCGCTGAATGTGAAACGGCTCCGCATTTTAACACGCGCGGCTTTGTGACGCATAGAAAACGCCTGGATTCGGGAAAACACTTCACACCGCCAAGTCGCTAATTGTGAACCGTCCCTAAGAAGGAGCTGTATTTGCGCAAAGCGATCGTCATTTGCGCGTGCCCATGTCAACCATGCTTAAAAAATAAACAATGGAAAAATGTACTCATTACTGACTCATCACTAGCAATCGATTAAATATGACATGCCATTATCTTGGTATTCTAAATGTGCAATCGACTTGAAGGGGTCCACGAAAAATCCTTTAAAGTTGATACAATCACAGCCTTCTAGAAATTACCAGGTCTGAACATGACGTCAATAATATATTGTTGAAGCATTAAGATTTTGACGTTGAACTTACTTTTGTAATAGCACCACCGATTCGACGTAACAATGTTTTATCTTTTCCATGTTCCGGCCTGGTAGTTTCTAGATGGCCGTAATACAATCGAGCTAAGGCCTTGATGATCATATTATTGTCGAAAACAGTATTTGAAACAGTATTTGTTAATCCATTTTCAAGTTATCGTGCAAACGGCAGACGGCCGGAGGGATAAACGTACAGACCAAGCGTGCATTCTTATAAGTAATTTTTTGCTAAAGCTCGTAATAACCCTTTCTTCCAAGTCTGAGACCGTATGCGCCTCACATTTTCCTGCAGACGTTTCAAAACTTCTAAAAAAGCTTTCCGTTGACGATCTTACCAGGTAGAACAAAATCTTTACGCAGAATTCCTCGAATGTCCAAAAGAAAAAAAGAACATGATCAGCATTGACAAGATTTGCTGCGAACTAGGTGCTTTTTTTTGCGCGGAGAGGATGGGGATTTCCATTGCGAAGACCGCTGCTTTGTTTCCTGGTTTCGCTTGCAGTTTTTTTCATTAAATGCAGATTAAACTAAGTACAGATTCTTTAGTCTTAACATCCGCCGTCTCGATAAGTGCAGATAAGCACGGACACGATGTAAAGAAAAAGTCGAAACTCGGAAAGACGTAACTTATAAAGATGTCACTTGGCAAACCCATTAAGGATTAAACGGTTAAAAGATACAACAGGAGACATCACACCCAACAGCGCAACTTCGTAGCTCTCGAAAGATATATTCAAATTCTCGGTAATTTTAGTTGGCATCATGTAATTGCATATTTTATTAATGTTCAAAATAAGTCTACGATCCATTGAAAAAATTGATCCCTGTTATATCACTTTTTCCTTTAATTAAACCAATAAAAATCAGTGAAATGGTTGAATATTTTCAAATTTTTTTTAGCTGGTAATAGTAACGAAATAATATAGTGTTTTTGCAACGCATCCTATGCTATCCTAATCGTTTTTCTCAAACATTTCCTATCATTTAATCTACGATCATTTTTTCTCAAAACGACGAAGACGAAAAATGAAGCAACATATTTTCTAAAAGCCCCCATTTTTTTTTTATTTCTATGTTTTGAAGACACTTCGAGAATCCTATTAAGTTACTTGTTAATTATGGTCGGGGTGATTTTATTTCCTCATAGATGAAATTATTTTGGAACAAAAACAAATCAGGATGTATAAATCTTCCTTCGCCTGATGTCCGTGGTTGCACCCGACAGTGTCGGATGTTCTTCAAGGGGAAAATGCATTTCTCAAACATGATCTGAAGGAAATCTATTCACTTTGATGGGAAAAACGAAGCTAATTGTAATAATCCGTTATCTTCAAATCTGACACTATTCTAATTTGTTTGATTTCATTAAAGAACTCCAGCCTTAGTGAAATTGCCAAGGAATTGTAGTCTAATTCAAATTGTGGAATGTTTTTTCTAGTAATATTGTTATAATTGCAAAACCAGGTGTAAGCAATTTTATTTTTTCTTATAATAATCAAAAGTATAAACATCAGCTATTTTTATACTTTCATTCGGAAACTCTATCACATTTGTAGATTTTCATTATTTAACTGATTTATATAAAAATTCACCAGTTGAATAATCACTTACATCATGTAGATTAATAAGTAACAGCTTATCATGTTAATAGATAAAATAAAAGTTTAGACATGTTATACAAACCAATATTCTTTTGAAGTACAATTAAAACTAAATTTAAATAAATCTTCGAACTGGCTCAATTAAAGGAGTTCAGCAAAGCGTTAATTAACCCCCTCCTAAATGGACTTGCTGATTGGCTTTTAACGACGCCCTACATTAGACTCAGAAATTATATGAAAACCAACCCCCCTCAATTATGTATCCTTTTAAGAATAAAACTTTTCTTTAAATCTATAACTGGTACTCTATTCCCTACGAATTTAGAGATGATTTGTTAAATTATAAAAGTTCACCTGCCTCAATCACAGCACTCCTATTAACAAATACATTAAAATTTATGTCATTGAATGTCAAAATCAAAATGTTTAACTATGTTGCTCAAATATTAGATGTGATTCTATTATTTTGTATGTCCCCGTGAGACGCTCAATTAAATAAATAAATAAATAAATAAATAAATAAATAAATAAAATAAACAAATTAAAATGTCCATACTTATTTCTTAGGAAGCTGAGCAATAATGATGCCAAAATTTCGACCAGTTTTTAATCATCAATAAATAAATGACTTTGTTGGTAGATATGTAACTCAAGTAAATCAATTAAAAACTGAAATTTTAAAACTATGTTTTAAAAATTTTAAATTAATCTAAACACGACAATTTTAAAGGAAAAATAAAATTAAAGGGCAGATATCTGACTGCAATTACTGTCGACCCTTCTGAATCGTGTGAATCGAGAATTTTACCGTGGCAACTTTGATATATATTTTACTGTACACAATTGTGTAAAATTTACGTTTTGGACTAAAGGGACCAAAATGGTAAATCATTTTTTTCCCCCGATCGCGGGGAACCAGAACCAGCGCCCCTAATCTCTGAGATGTAATAATTATGGTCGTCAGTAATTGATGCTTACAAACCACTTACAATATAAATTTCTCTTTTTTTTAACCCTAAACAGATAATCAATATATAAACCGAATAAAAGAAGCTTTTTTGTGCGCTTTAAACATATCGGTCTTTTATTAAAAAGAAAAATTATTAGGATCATAATTGGCATTTATTAAACATTTCTTACGAAGAAATATTAAAAAAGCATTAAATACATAGAGACAGAGGATGTTATTTAAAAATATTTATTTCTTTTCTAAAGAATATACATAATCTGATATGTGTCAACTCATGCAATTTAAATTGCAAATGTTTTTTCATGTAAGCGAACTCAATTGATGTATTTAAACGAGATAAAGTCCACTTTTAATTTTATGTATAAGATTTAAATCTGTAATTAATAGATAAATTTAACATTTCTTACATTAGAAAACAAAATTAAATCATTTACTAGAAAAGGTTAATTACTTGTGCCGAAAAAAAATATCAAGTTATCAGACACCCTCTGCAAATACGCTTTCGAGTGCATTTAAGAAACGTAACAAGCAAGTAATACATGTACTTTAATAAATAGTATGCGAAGACGTTTATATAAATATAAATAGGCAACAGCCGTTTCGGTTTTGTACCATTATCAAGCTATCTTCATAAGTGAATTGAAGATTTAAAGATTGAGAGCGATTTCAATGAACATTGGATAAAATAATGAGTGTCGAGAAAGAAACAACATGTTACATTGCACTATTCAACACAATTTGAAGATTATTAAGGAATTAAAATAAAATAGTTAACAAATAATAATAAAATTATACAGATAGAGGCAAATATAATAATTCAACTAAGTTAAAAATTAAAAAAACTAAATATTTAAAATTAAAATTTTTTTAAATATTAATTTTATTTTTTTCTAAAAAAAAATGGCTTGATAAAGGTGCATAACCGAAACAGTCATCTCCTATGTATATAATATACTATTTATTAAAGTATCACTTACAAGTTCATCTTCTTTTTACTTTATTTAAGTTTTATCTTTTACCTTATTTAAGTTAAGAAAAGCTCACGTTCAAATAAATCTTGTGATTGTCATATTAATAAAAATCATGAGAAGGTTATTCTAAAAATAAAATCAAAATATTTAATTTCACTTTAATACCGTGTTAAATATATAAACTATATCTTTTCTGTAATATTAGTGCTTCGGATGAAAAAAAATATAGAACGCGAAACGAAAAGAATCTGCTTTCAACTCGTAATTTTAACGGAACATTGGAATTGATATAGTTTTTTTTTTGAAAATTCGATAGTATTTTATGAGAAAAATGAAAATACGGAGGGAAAAGCAATAAATGAGAGAGAGAGAGAGAGAGAGAGAGAGAGAGAGAGAGAGAGAGAGAGAGCGCAAAAAAGAAGTGCACCAATACAAGTCTTGGCAATTACTTGCGCCTGCCTCCAGCTATATCTACTGACTGAGCCAATAATAAACAGAGAGAGAGAGAGAGAGAGAGACGTGCGATGACGCAGAAGAGGGTCCTTCATCCAGGAAAAAGATACAACAAAAGATAGAAGATAGAACACGAGAGATAATCGAGAAAAGTGGGAAGAGGCGGAGGAAGAGAAGGAGGAGGAATGGGGGAGTGAGGGTGGGTGGAGAGCTCCCTTCGGCTCGAATTTTCTTTGATGTCGATAAACGTCATAAACCGCCTCCCCTTTGAAATCACTTTTGTCAGTATGTCACTGCATAAAAGATATTAAAAAATAAGAAGTGGACGATAAAAACGCAATTCTTATGCATCGAAATTTTCTGAGAAAGATTCATGAATTGCTCAAGGGATTCCATAAATTTAAGATTTCATCTCGGCGACGCTTCCCTGCCTACGAGCAAATCAACGACCATGCGTTGTCAAGCTTGTAACCCACCCTCTTCCCAAAGCATCCCTTTCCCCGTTTTCTCATCTACCTCACTATGAAAACATACCATAAATTTTCCGATTTATTTTTCATTTAGCTTACTACCTTATAAATCTAAATTTATTCAATTTACTTTGAACAAAGTATTACCACGACGCCATTGTCTGTTTTTTAGCAATGCCAAATTTTTAAATAGTTGTTAGCAACATTATCGGTTGGATTTATACAAAACAATTATTAGAATCATTTCGCTTCCTTAGAACCCACAGCACATATTTTATTTTTCTGGATTCGTCTTCATTTGCCATCATGACAATTATCTTCCTTAGTAGTGTATTGCTACGGCATATACGAAAATTGCAGACATGCTTTTTATAAAGAGATTTCGTGGTTGATGGGTTTGGAAAATGTAATACGAAACCATTAACCAGGTGGAACGGTAAATAAAGCCCCGGTGCTCGTCTCCAGTGACAACGAGTGGCGGGGAATGGCGGGTGAGGAGGGCTGGGTGGTGATCGTGATGGATATAATTAAGAGCTGCCTCCCATTTCTCCTCTTTCGGGTGTTTTTAAATTTCTTACATGGAAACCGAAGTCGGTTGGCTAATGGTGACACTGTCAGAAGGGAATGGAATAGGGTGGGGAAGAGAGAGAGAGAGAGAGAGAGAGAGAGAGAGAGAGAGAGAGAAAAGTGATCTAGAAGAAGAAGGGGGGGGGGGAGGATTGAAAGCGGGGGCGTGGGCTGAGCAAGGGATAGGTCTGTTCGCTCATCGTACTAGACGTACGTCAGTTGCTCAACCACGCCCATTGCCCATGGCAACCGAGTCCCTACTGTCACAAATCCACCCCACTTCCATCCACGGACTTATCCAGACAGTTTAATGGCACACGACATGGGTGAGATCACTTTCATTGGAATACAAACAATACCAAACAATGGAAAATACAATAAAAATGAAGAAAGGCGAATATGCAACATGAGTGGTCAACCGTCCCTTAGGCAAACGTCTCATCACCGCTAGCAATTAATTTCACAAAACATTTTTAGTTCCGATAATAATAATAATAATAATAATAATAATAATAATAATAATAATAATACGATCAAGAAACGTCGAGCATTAGAAACAATTTCTCCTATTCCAAAGTAATACGTTCATTGATTATTCCTTGTAGCAGATCGAATCGGCATAGTGGATTTTTGATGAATTCCTAATGTCTTTCTGAAAAAGATGGTATCCCAGACGGAATTATATTATTTAGAAGATTATTCCTAGAATAATAACAATAATATAAATTATGCCATATAAACAAATAAAATAACGAAATATCGTAGTTTGTATCGATGTTTAATTGGCAACTGCTTTTGTTGATGTTTATAGTTCTATCTCTAAAACTATTAAAATATTGTAAAAATTATGAATAAATCAATAATAAACTTATACTGAAAACCAATAAAATAATAAAAATTATGAAATACGTTTCTATTTTCTCCTTTAGTGACCAAAAAAAAAAGAGTTATAACACTGAAAAAAACATTATTTCTAAGTAATTTTCGTCTTTTATCGAAAACTAAGGAATTAAGCAAACTGTATGTACATCATTAAAAAGATCTACCTGTAATTACAAACATTAAGAAATGTTAAAGCAAACCACGCTTAAAAATGTTTTTTTACGAACTACATCAATGAAAAATTCTTTTCGGTGAATTATCCGTTTTGATTTTGATTATGTAGTTGATATTCTAGCGATATACAATAATTATATTAAACATCACAAGAAAGGGACTAAAGGTACTTCACATTTCGGATATGATATAATTAGGATAAATTTTTTCCATGAAGAAAAATTTTATCTAGGTGAAGACAAATTGACTAAAGTGGAAACATAGATGATGAAGTTGATGGAGGCCTGGCAGTACATAAAGGGAAAGAATTCAGTCAGAATTTCGAATATTTAACCATCGATTATCACCTAAAATATACGATTTGCCCAATCATCGATTTATTTTGTATCCACATTCTGCATAAAAAGGCGTGCTGTCTCTCCATTATTTCTATCCTTGTAAAGTCAGGAATAAAAGGCGAAAGCAGTCGGAGTTCTGTCAGATTTCTTTCCCGTTATATACTGCTAGGCCTCCATCAACTTCATTAAGGAGCTCTCCATTCCATAAATAAACGATGTAATGTCATATTCAAAATACACGGTACAAGGGATTAATTAGATATAATATTAATGATGACGGCGGTGATAATAATAATAATGGTGAATGATGTGTGTATGTATGTAATGTGTGTTTGTGTACGTATATGAATGTGTAAAAGTGAGTATGAGCGAGAGAGAGTTTTTTTTTAAGAAGCGACTTAATAAAAAAAGAGGCAAAGATAAGATGTTGACAATGAGGCATAGAGGTTAAGTGTTTTCTTTTCCAGCAGCCAGTTTAAATTAGGGAACCTTATTTTTTGCATTCACTTTAACAAATATTTTTATTTCGACATTCACTAATTATAGAGAGAATACAAAACATATTGTATGAATCACTTCAATGAGTGCAATGAACAATTTAAACTTTCTTAAAGCCTATTTTATATCCAATTTTGAATTTTAGTAATATTACTAAATAACTTAGATCTTTCCCTGGTAATTTCAATGCCAAAAATAAAACGTTTTTTTTTTTTAAACTCGGCGATTCTTAGTCTTAAAATCGATTCGCCTATCGCTTGCCATTTCAATCTTCATTCCACTCTCTCCCAATATGTTTAAGTTGTAAAAAAGTGTTTCTAAAAATTTTAATTCAACATTAAAAAATTAAAAATTGATATTGATAAAATTTACTGAATTTTCTTCATCTGAATTTTCTCACAGGATTATATAAAATTAAATTAAATTAATAGAGCCTAGAATTCGAATTTTGAAAATTTTTATACTGGATTTCATTGTCATCGGAGATGAATCAGCGTGCTGAATTTGCAGTCGTTTGAAGAATTGTTGAAAAACTGATTGCAAGATTTGAACGAAACATACAGATGGAAGTTGTGAGTTCAATAAAAGTGTATAATAATTACGGAAAAAGGGCTATAATTATATAATAATTGTGTAAAAAGGCTATATGTTCGCTTTGAAAAACTGAAAAACTGGTAACAAGTATTTCACGATACCGTTGAGGTCTGGGAATTGCCATTACTTCTCAATCGTCACAAATTGCTCTACGCTTGCTTAATAACCATTAAGTTGCAGTTTAATTTATATTTGATGTTGATTTTTAAACTTTTAATACTATTTTTTTAAAATTCAGCAAGGTAAGTATAATTAGTTACATTTTAAGCTATTTCCAAAAATTTTATGTGCCAGAATACTCTAAAAAAACGCCAAAGTTAAGCATAGAAGAAGACAATTTTTGATATAGCAGTTTGTACTAAGGAATAAATAAAACATGCTCGCTTCCTTCTTTTTGCACTTCAGTTGTGCTAAAAAAAAAAAAAAGAGTTTTTCCGAATTATAAGATTGAATGTGGTATGCTTCATCTCAGCCAATCATTAACCAAATTCACCTCCATCCAAGAGAATGTACACTGACTGCTCATTCATTTGAAAGTAGCCACTTTCGATATACAAGCTTTGTTGAATATCTAGAAAAATACTGGACTAATTATACAGAAACTTCAGGGGTGTAAAGAGCTTGTTGTATTCGAGTCAAGTAGGTGTTGTAAGAAGAAAGCAGGAAACAGGAAACACAAGCAAATAGAAAGAATAGTATTTAATAAATAGTATTGTACACACGCCACCCATGGTGTTTAGCCACGCATCCCACTGTGCCTAAACAAGAAATTCCGTCCGCAAAAAAAAAGTGAATTGCTATTTGAGCTCCAGTCCGTAAGGCTTCCTAGTCCCTTGAGTAATTTCTTCAATGGTCCGAATTTCTTCATAAGGGGACAAATCCGGGCCGTAAGAAGGATGTTCGAGAACTTCCCATTTCTTCTTGGGAACAACTTTGTTGAAGAAATTCCTCAGGGTACAACGATTCAATATCGAAAGAAAGCAGTTACAGATTGGTTCAAGCAGCAACCCACATCTTTTTTGCGGATGGAATTTCCCATCTACCACAAACAGTGGGATGCGTGCCTAAACGCCATCATTAAATACTGCCCTTTCTTTTTGCTTGTGTTTCCTGTTCCTTGCCTTCTTCTTACAACACTTACGTGTACTTGTTGAACACGCCTCGCACGTCATGCTTCTCATTTAGTACCATATATTTCATTTCACATTGGTTCATGAAGAATAAAACTTTGGATGCTCTGCCTTAGTTCCACTCGAACATCGATACCCTATATTATTCGATTGCTGCGTTTGTAAGTTATGAAAGTTAGAGGCACGTTGTTAGGGTTATTTTTATTCTGTTTGAAGACAATGCTTACATATTGCATGGAATTTTTGGGAAACCGAAATTATCCAGGGTTAAAACAAGTGATTGGAACGGTTTCATGATTTCATTGTAGGTGTATTATTTAACATAACATCACGAAACTTTACAAGTACGAGGGCTGATCAAGAAAGACTGAGACTGATTATTTTCCCATAGGTTCCTTGATAGATACATGTCTGTGCCTTGAATATTTGAAAAGAGGTTTTATTCATGTGTAATATCTATAGGCGGCAACACTGTCGCACCAGTCGGTTGGAAGTAATACCCTGTCTTGTAGACCCGACTTGATATTCGCATACTACAAAACGGAGGTGACGCCAGGAGCTGTACGGAGAGCTAAAATTCTGTTTTGAGCTTAAAGCATATAGCCTCAGAAGCTGATGAAAAACTACAACAAGCATACATTCAGTTCTCCCTCACAAAGCTGTTGTTACAGGAACATATTGCACATCAGTATTGCCAAAAAACGACAACAATTTCGTCGGGATGGGTGGAGACTTCATCAGGACAACGCATGACCACGACCTGAAATCGCGAATCAAGTCATGCAATTTTTGGCCAAATTCAACAAAACCTGTCTACTACATTCTTTTTATAACCTCGAACACACTCTCTCTCTCTCTCTCTCTCTCTCTCTCTCTCTCTCTCTCTCTGACATTTATTATTCCCTTCACTAAAGGCAAAGATCTCGGGCATTCGATTTGAGAGCGCTCAAAAAATGTGAGGCGATTCTGAAGGACCTGGCAGAAAAGCAGTAAGAAGTGCATTCAAGCAAGAGGGGCAACTTTCAGAAAAGATCACATATACATTGAAGTAGAGTAATAATCATCCGTGAAAAAAAATCAGTCTCAATATTTCTTGATTAGCCCTCGTACATAGAGCAACTGATCAATATTATTTGTCATGTTACAAGCCCTCGATATGTGCCCTTTAGTGACTACAAATATCAAGTTTGTAATTGAGTTCATCCAACACTCTATGTAGCATGTCCCAGTCAATTTAAGCAAACGTTCGGTGATACCAGCCCATACTTCTGGCAGATCAGCCGGTAATGGCTGATACCCCCATAGAAAAAAGTCACAAGGTGTTAATTCAGGGGAGCGTGGAGGTGGAGCCCATGGCAGCTTTCTTATCACCATTCCCGACACGACCGATCCATCAATTTTGCAACTGTAGCAATCTAGCGGCCACAAGCGGAAACATACGCCTGCCGGGAATTAAAAAAAAAACGCACACAGACAAAGTTGGTGAGTTGCTCTATGTATTTGTGAAGTTTCGTGATGCTATGTTAAGCAATACACCTACAATCATTTTTGTTCACGCAGTATATATGTAAGTTACAGCTTATTCTAACCCTCGAAATGATGTTACAGCTTGAAATAGAAACGTTTCATTTTATTTCATCAATATGAAAAATAATGCGAACAATGCTTAGAACATCGTTCTCCTGAAAATTAAGAAGAATGCATTGGGACTATAAGATTAACTGTTATAAAATGCACCAATGCTCACAAAGAATGCTAAAATACTTTGTACACAATCATATATTATCTAAGTTCTACAACATAGAAACTGTAAAGAATTTAAAATGCAAAAAGAAAAAAGAGAAAGATTTACTTCAAATTAATAAATGCTTCGCCATATCTTACTTCGATGAAATTGGATTTTATTCATTGATTTAATACAAAAAAAAAATTGTAGGACATCAGTTATTGTATGAAGCGAATTGTTATACTTGTGTTTCGCCGCATGACAATCTAATTAGGAAGCATTAGCAATTCTAATCACATGAGGCGATCATATAGAATTACATTGCAAATAAAGCCATTAAATGTTAATTTTTAATATTTACTCTTGTCAACACAAAAGTTAAATCTGATCGAAATGTATCATTTGGCAATATACCAATATTGAAAACGAATTACTTCCATTATAATTTTATTGCGAATAGCGACAGGAAAATCAATGAACAACAACGCTATTAATAAAATAATCCTCGTAAAATCTCATCTTTTATGTTCAGAGTACCGTGGTTTGTTTTGGTTTATCTTTTTTAAATATCCACTGAATTTGAAATTTACATATTTATTATCGCAAAAAATAAACACGGGATTCGATGCAAAAATGCAAACAAGAAGGGGAGGTTCCAACAATTATTGCATTTAAGCTTTCAGCATTTTTTTTCTAATGCAGGCGAAAAATAGCCTCATTCATTCTTGAAGATCGATTCTTCAACAAGAGAAGAATAAACAGGACTTGAAAATTTTTTCCCTCTTCTCCAACCGCTGGTCAATTGTACAAACAGTGAAAGGGAAGCGAAGAGGGACGACAGACACTCACATATCCGACAATCCGATAAATGACCCACTTGTGCTTTGCGACAGAAAAATCATAGAAGCGAAAATAACACAAGAAGAAGCAAAGGAATTTTCTTCCACTCTCACATCGAATATCCACAACTGAAACATATAGATAAATAAATAAAAGAGGATCTAAGAAGATGCAAACAAGTATTTCAGAAAATGCAACGAAGAAAACGGCTATACTCGATTGAAGACAGAAATAATCTAATAGTTCTGAAATCTTTGAATAGCTATTGAATCCAAATGAGCTTTGTATGTATGGCCTTGCCAACACATGTATTGCAGTTCATTTCATAATACATTTCTACTTTTCATTAACTTCAAAAGGGTCTAAATTAATTTCATTAAACCAACACGTCATAAATATGGAGAAATAAAGATAGATTATGACTGAAAGGTTGCCATCTTTCTTGAGCATATTCAAGAGTTCAGAAGATATCAAAAATCTTGCTTTTCACTCAAAAGGCTTACAATAGTAATACATATAGATCCTCTAATCAAAGGCTCCTTAATTAATATTATAATTTGACTTAGCATTGTTATGTAATGTTCCATTTCAGATTTTCTGTGTTATTTCAGGCCGCTTCAACTTTCGGATTGTTGATAAACGATTTCGAATCAATTAGATTATTATGTTAAAATGAAAAAATAATTTCTTCTAGCACTGTAATTCAGTAAAACCCAGTTTTGCAGTGGCTCCTCGCGAATATATGTATATTCAAATATAACTAAACGGAACCCACCAAAATTTCACGCCAAACATCTGTGTGGTTTCATGAACAATCATAAACAATCCTCCACAAAGATGTCACAATCAAGAACTTTGCCAGCATTGATGATCAATTTAACAACATTTACATACAACAATTAACGACGATATCAATGATCAATGCGCATGCGCAGAAGTGCCGATTTTGCTCTTAAAAAGTGCTTTGCGTTTTAATATATAGGATATTAAAAATGTGGATTATCTTCAGTTACTATCTTTCGTCGACGACAAATAAAGAGGTTACTTTGAATGTATTTGCTTCTTCGCGGTTCGGAACGTTCTTTCAAAAACCGTTCTCCGCGACACAAAGCCAATGAGAGCATCTTAAGATCTCCCAAGGACCAACATTCGAACTCAAGAGTGTTGATGATAATAAATGACGAAGAGCCCCTTCCCCTTCATAATTTCATGTCACTAGAGAACAAAAATTGAAGTCAGACAAGTTTTTTTCCGGTAAAAACGATTTCTTTTAGTTTGCGTTATATTATTTTTAGTCTCAAGCTCTAAAAAAAGAACGAAATAGCAACAAATGCTTACTTGATGGCAAAAAATGGATTGATGCATTTATTTCAAGGTAAATTTTTTATTATATTAAAGAAATATTAAATATATCTTCACTAATCATCAGAAAATTTACATATTTACCTGACAATTTTGAGAAGTATTGTTTTTCAAAGTATTGAAAGAAAGTTTCAAAGTCTCTCACGTACATTTTACTGATTTCAATTAATATAGAACTGTATAAATGCTCACATCAAATTCTTCTAGGATTAGTGATATGAGCTTTTTTTTTATTTTTTTAAACGTTCTAGAATATTATTATGCGTATTTTTGTTTGTGTTGAATAATAAGATTCAAAATCAAAATATTACCCAACAACAGCCGGCTGGGAGAGGTGGCGTTCTCCTGTAATCCAGCATTTGGAAGCCAGGATCAGTGGATGTAGGTAGAGTGGAGTCGAACCCCTGCTCTGTGTCCCGTGTTGATCGGATGTCCGCACGGGGTCTCTCACCAACATGGTACTTTGAGGGGAGCCTTGGGGGACCAGGTTGAACTAAGGAGGAGTAAACCGGACGAGGGCGGTCGACGCAGCAGTCAAAAGCTTCCGTGGAAGACGGTCGTGGGATCGCGTCTGAGAGCGGGAACGGTTCGGGTATCCACCTACTAATTACAGACCTGATCCTTAATTTTTTACATTTTACATGAATTCGATTTGCATTTTTATAAATTTTTCCAAAGTGTCTTCTGATTTAATGTTCTTGCAAGTTTTCTATCTCATATAATTGTTCACTGAGCATCAAAAATCTTATCTATTTGATCGACAATTTTAAATATGTAATATTAGTGATGCAAAGTAAATAGTTTATCATGCACATTTTCCTGATTTCAAAATGGGACTATATAATTCGTTAATGAAATATTTTTCACATTTTAACATTTTAGAATTTTATTGTACTTATTTCAAATGTAGGCGTAGTAAGAATCAAAATGAGAATAATAACTAATAGTAGTCGTGCTCTTCTGTGATCCAGCGCTCAGGTGAAACATTTAGAGATATCTGTTTAATATTTTATTGGCCCGATTTACAGCTTCTGGATTGGCATAGAGTCAGTAAGATGCTGAGGTCATCTCTTTGTGATTATTTGTGATCTCTTGGAGCATAGCAAATCTTACTTGACGGCCATTAGCCTCGAATCAACATGGTTGTCTACAGAAGAATGTCCTAGTTTTGAATCATCCCAAGTCCGGAAAATCTAACAGAGGCGGTCCAACAGAGGCGGTTCAATCCTGCGGTTGTCGTCTAAATCAGTGCTGAACCAACCGCGTGTGATGAATTCTAGCAGTTATTCACGAAGAAACCGTCATATGCAGGATAAAAATGCAACATTGCAGAATGCACTTGGCTGGCATGGTCGAATCGGGAACAGTGTTCAAGTATCAGGTGAACGCACCCAATCTTCCATGAATATCAGAGGACCAGTTCCATACCAGCAGAAATAGTTCCATACCACAGTACCATTATGACACACTAATCAGAACTATGAGTTGTTTTGATAAGGCATGCTGGATCCGTTGCTTCATGGGGCTCCCGCTAAATTTTCTGCCTACCGTCGGTACAAAACAACGTGTATCCTGATTCGTCAGACCACATGAGTCCAAGTCACGGCTTTCCAGCCACAACAGTAGACAAACTTTCATGTGCTTTGGAGAAATCAGGGGTTTTAGTATAAGCATGTGACTGCCAATTTGGATCCGTTTCAATTACCTGCGCAAGTTCTGTCATATTTAGGTCGGAAATAGCCTTTATTAAAATAATTTGTGAATTGTTGCACAATACTGCTTTTCCTTATAAGTCGCCTAAAAAAGACTGTGGTTCCGCTTATGGTTGATTCTCTTTAAGCCGCAGTTACTCCTTTTAGATAAACGGATCATCTGTAGCCACTATCTTTTGTCTACGACTAATAAAGAGAATGTTTTGACTATATTTGCTTTTTAACGATTCGGAACGACCTTTCGAAATCCTTTATTCGCGACACAAAACCAAAGAGAGCAGTTTAAGATCGCCCAAGGACTCGAACTCAAGTGATTTGATGATAATAAATGACGAAGCCCCCCCCCCCAACCTCAATAATTTCATGTCACTAGAGAACCAAAATGAAAGCTCAAACAATTTTCCCCCGGTAACAACGATTTTTTTTAAAGAAAGAAAGAAATGTTTTATTTTAGTTGCGTTATATTTTTTTTAGTCTCGGGAGCTCTTAAAAGTGCGAAATAGGAGCCAATATTTACTTGATAGCAAATAAAATTCATTTTTGCTCTGTGGATATTTGTTTTATAGGATAAAATGGATCTTCGATCAACCTACATCTGCTATAAACCAGTCCTAATCCACCTGTTACATCTACAAGAACGTCTAGGAATATGAACCAGTAGGTACAAGTGGAATATAAACCATAGTAGTTTACAACATGAAAATTCTGTTTCACCTGTCTTCCCTGTCATGAAAATTCTGTTTCACCTTCAGAAATAGGACTCTGTTTCCTCAATCAACTCATAATCAGTGTGAATTTTATGTATTAACAAATCCTATTATTTTTTATGCATTTACAAATCCATTTATACATATAATAAATCTGTTATTTGTCTGTTTGTTTGTGCATGCATCACGTAAAAACTATTAAACGAATTTTAATGGAGTTTTCACAGATGTATTTGGCCGACCTTGAGATAACATATAGGCTTTGTTTCATCGCAATCGACCTACTGGAAGAGAAGACAGGCTAAATTTGACTTCCGTGTTTCGATTTTTAAATCATCATCAGAGGTTTACATGTATTGGAATCCTACTTATAATAATAATGAAGTTAATAGTTCGCGTGACGCCTTGATGAACTAAGAATGGTCGACGGCGTTGAATATTCCAGTTATCAGGCTGCTTGCCGAGAGCGAACATGCTTATTGATACCAGTATTGGAAAGACGCTCTATCTGAAGCTTGTGTAGTAACAGTCCACTTGCTTATGTCATTTGTTTGCCATAAGCTTAACGCTGATATTTTTTGAATTTTCAGATGCTGCACAATTGTGGCAAAAATATAAGAACAAGTTAGCGGAAGATTTTCAGGAATGTGCGACGAAACAATGACGGTGAATTATACACTGGTGGCCAAAAGTTTGGACCAACCAGCAAAATCAAGAAAAAATGAATTTATACCAAAAATATTTTACACCTACAACTCTAAGTAAACATGAAACAATATTCAGGGAAGAAACAAATTTATTTCTGCGTCGTTGCTTTTTTATTACCTTAAATCAAAATAAGACTGGCCAAAAGTTTGGACCAACATCACAAACATGCAAATAATTTGCATATTACAAGTCATCGTGTTGTGTGGTGAGCACTAAAACCATATTATGCATTGTACAATGTTAACTGAAGGCCAACGAGAGCGAATTAGAAATTTTAACAAGCAATTTACAAACTTCAAAAAAGTTGCTGAAATCTCCCGTGTGAGCTACATATCTTTATCAGAATTGTTAAAAATGTTAATTGAAAAATAGGACGGAAATAGGACGACCTTTGCACTGATGCGAAGAGACAAATCAAAAATTAAGAGACATGTTAGACATGATATTACATCTGGGCATGTAGTCAACACCACACAAGTCAAACTTAATCTGCAACTTGCTGCCTCAAGAAGAACAATTTGCAGCGAACTACTTGCTGAGAACTTTGCCTATGAAATTATACCCAAAAAGTTGCCACTAATACAGAAACACATGCAGGAGAGACTGGAGTTTGCTAAGACACATCTGCGTGAAAACACAGACTTCCAATTGGTTGTGTTTTCTGATGAAAAACGAATCCGTTTGGATGGTCCTGATAATATAGCTTCTTATGAAGAGCATCGTGATAAAGAAACACTTGTTCCACTGCGAATTAAGCGGCAAATGGGTGGTAGTGGAGTGATGATTCTGGGTGCCATTGGCAGCAACGGAAAGTTGAAGATTCACAGTATAGATGGACATTGCACAACAGCTCAATATAAAGATGATCTTCACAATGTGTTCATTCCTTTATGCAAAGTCTAGTTTAAGCAAAAACCATGGATTTAGCAGCAGGACAGTCCTGCAATCTATACTGCACGAGTTGTGAAAGCCTATTTTGAGAGCAACAACATTTCCACTTTTGCTTGGACTGCTCGAAATCGAGATCTCAATATTATTAAGAATGTGTGGCACCTCACGGAACAAAAAATTTACCAAAACACTGAGTACAAATCTCGAGAACAACAAATAGCAGCCATTCAGAAAGCTGTTAAGCCAAATGTTAGTAAAAGCTTATTTAATTCTATTTCAGATCGTTTGTCAAATATTGTAGAGTCAAAATGATCTCAAATATCAAAATAATTCATTAGTTAATGATGTAATATTTTTTCCCTTTATGTTATACAAATGTAGTCCAAACTTTTGTCCAGTCTTATTTTGATTTTAGGTAATAAGAAACCAACAACGCAGAAATAAATTTGTGTCTTCCCTGAATATTGTTTCATATTTACTTAGAGTTGTAGGTGTAAAACAGTTTTCGTATAAATTCAGTTTTTCTTGACATTGCTGGTTGGTCCAAACTTTTGGCCACTAGTGTATGATAGTTTGCGTGATAATATTTTGAATCGATGCTTGGTGACTTTTCAAGATATAGTTACAGCTACAGAGGGAAATCTTCCTCAGTATGGTTTGCCCACACAAATTTTACAAAACGGCGTTCCTGGCTAATAGCAGAACAACGTACGGTTTTCGATCGCGTGTGTTATTGAGTAGACAATGACTTTTGTATGTGTTATGCTTTTTTATGCTGAATCCGTATCTGACCTCAGTTTTTTTTCTATCACCCACAAATTTCTTGTTTTTCAATGAGACATTTTAAATTATTCCGAGCTTAGGGGCCTGATAAATTTCCTTGTGGCCCAAATATAAGGATACTTTAACATTGCAGCCGCTATGTGCATAACTTGGAAACGTGACGTGATAAAAAATATCTAAAAGCAGATTCGGGCTCAGCACACTTTAAAAACCGCAAGAATAAGGCAAATTCATTCAAAAAGTTTTTTTCACCATTAAAATATTGATTTAATTACGAAATTATAATAAAATACAAAAAATTGAAATTGATTGGTTAGTATACATTGATTTCTAAGTATTCATTCTTTTGATAGAATTGGACCATAGAATTATGAGTGCATCAAATTTTAAATTATAAGAAATGGCATCAGTGGAATCAACAAGAAGATCTCGGGACTGAGAATATGCACGGCCTTCTAGAATTTACCAGACCTGAACATGGATAAAACATTTTTCTGTCGAACCGCTGGTGCTATTACAAAAGTTAGTTCAACGTCGTGTTCAGGCCTGGTAGTTTATAGGAGGCCGTGATATGTGTAGGCTTATCGACAACGGCAGAGAACAAGGGAAACACACGAAGAAGGATAAGCACGTTGTTCGGAAGAATTCCAAAGTAAAAAGAGATCAAAAAAATTTGATGACGATAATTTTAAAGAAAATGAGATTGAAACTCATCATTGTGAGGGATAAATATGGAGTGCCAGTTTTGTCATTCGCTCAATTATATACATAATTTCATACATATCTGTTGCATTGGTTATTTTATGAATTGTCAGATTTTAACACATTTTGCCATATTTAATAAACTTTTCTTATTGCTTACATCATGACCGTTTATTTACTTATTTACTGATTTATACAGCAATGCCGATCCTATACCATGGTTTAAGACATATTATTTACATTTCAAAAATTCTAATCATTTACATCAGTAAATCCATTCTTAGTAATAAAATGTCCATATTATAAATTTTTTATTAGACAAAATAATTAATTAAGTATTCTAAATGGGTATTCAGTATTTTATTTTAATTTAATTTAAAACCTCATGAATCAAATTCCAAAATTGTCACTATGTTATTACCGTATTTAAGCATGCGGATGAAATATTGATTGTTTAAGAAAATAAATAGAATTAGCGATGCTGCGTTAAAAACAAATTAATATGATTGTGTGCGTGTTTTTCGCTGAAAATATTGCTGAACATGCTGACTTTTAAAAATGAAAATGGTAATGCTGAGACAGCTTCCTTGCGACAGTCACAAATATGCAAATGTACAGTCACAAATAAGTTAATTTTCTTATTAGAAGGAAAATACGCCAAATGCTAGATATTCGTTGTACTAAATTATATATTCGTGACGGCGTCCTCCAACATTGGATAAATAATGCTTTTCAGGTATCCATATTATCCAATATATACAGGATGTTCATAAAATGAGGGATAATAAGTACCTAGCATGATTCTTCACATCAAAGTAAATAAAAAGTTCCTCATGCAAAATGTCGAAAACTTAAAATTTAGTATCTAAAAAAATGACATCGTTACGTCATTTATGAACTTTCTGCACCAACACTTCACATAATGAACTGCGCTATGCCAACACCACCTCTACTCAAAGCCTGAGCGCGAAAATTTCATACATTGTTATATCATCATGCGAAGTCCTAATTTAGGGCTTATTATTGGTAGAAATACAATTAAACATGACTCCGTATGATGATGTAACAATGTATGAAATTTTCGCGCTCAGGCAACACCACCTAAAGATAAGGCCTTAGCACTCGGTGAGCACTGTATCATCAAACTGAGACAGACAATGTAACTTTCATTGTTTACAATAAACGAAAAACCGTTCCGTGTATTTCATTTGTTGCAAACAATGAAAGTTGCATTGTATGTCTCAGTTTGATGACGCAGTTCTCACCGAGTACTAACAATACCGCCTAGAGAGAAAGCCTGCTCACGAGAAAATCGTACATTGGTACATCACCTACGGTAGGAACAATTTCGGGCTTATTATTGGTAGAACTATGATTAACAATACTCTACCGTAGGTGATGTAACAAAGTATGACGTTTTCGCGCTCAGGCTTTGAGTAGAGGTAGTGTTGGTACTAAGGCCTTATCTTTAGGTGGTGGCAATTGTTGAGATTAACTGACGTTTACCGCCAGCTTTTAGAAAACTTCGCATGGTGTTTAGACCCTTAAAAATTGGGTTTTCGACATTTTGCATGAGGAACTTTTGATGTGAAGAATCATACCAGATACTTATTATCCCTCATTATATGAACACCCTGTATAAAGGACGACGCTCATCCCATAATGCTGCTATAATACTGAACGGTATCGGCAAAGCAGATAAATTCTCTATTTCTATTCAAACTCATCCATGTGTCTTCAATAGCAGCACTGTGCTATGAGGATTAACCAGCAAAACATACAAAGGTATTTAGTGCGTATCTCAATGTTGTACTTTAGTGACGAATTAACAGTACAATGTTGTACTTTCATTCAATCAGTGGCGGCAGTTTTTATTCATGTGCTTTTACAGGATGATGATCCCACAGCACAGCTTGTGAAAAATTTGCATGAATGGCTAGCTGAACAAGACCAGCTGATCTGATTTGTCTCCTCTGAAAAATATAAAAGAGCAGTTCCTCGTCGAGATATTTTTCTGTTACACTGGCACAATTGTGGGATCTTTTCAATCGGAAAAGACAAGAAGCATAAGCACGTAAAGATAATGCCGCAAAAATGTTGTTATTAATAACAATAGCGTGTCTGTAAAAATATACTGAAGTAGGATTTGCTAATTTGTAATCAATAAATGAGTGTAAAGCTTTTTGGAAAAATCTTTTATGTACTTAAAATAAAACTGCCAAGGAATTTCTCATCTCTTGCTAAAATTTGAGATGATTTTCTCCTATATCAACCAGAACAACCATCTTACAACGAATTTTCATTATACCGACATGTATACAAACGATAGCTTATTACAGAGCGGATATTTGTTTTCATCAAGTAGTACTCTGAATTATCACCACAAGCACACAAAAAATAATTTTATGCCCTTTACTTTCTGCATACATTGTTCAACAGAACGGGCAACATTGTTTTAAATGTCTGTAAATGGTGATATTTTAAAATGTAATGGTTCGATTTCTCCTGATTTAAAGATCAGATATACGTTTCGTTAATTAAAAATTTTTATTTTCCCAAATGATTTTGAACATTGCTTCCTGCATATCTTGTTTTATTATTTTTAATTTTTCCACTGTGTGCGTCCTTCCTTCAAGGCCTCGAGGCTTTGACATTTCGCTTCGGGCTTTTCTTGGTTTCTACCGACGGATTATTATCGGCGGCGGTGAAATTTAGGCGGGAAATAACACAGAACGAAGGAGCCACCAATTAAGGGTTGGCGTCCGATGAACCAATGACGCATGCGCTCTTTATCTTTTATCAGTGGCTCTCTCCTATTCCTGAACATTGACAAACTGACAACAGCGGACACCAAAACAATAATGGTGATGTTTGCGGAAATAACTGCTTTTATTTACGATTCCTCAACCTACTTCCTCGTCTCTCTCTCTCTCTCTCTCTCTCTCTCTCTCTCTCTGTGCTAGGGTGATAAAGAAGAGAAAAAAAAAGAAAAAAGGAGGAAAAATTAGCAAGCACGCCACCTCCCCTCAACTGGCATAAGCAGTATCGAGAAATGCATGTCTGACATAAAGTTTAGTAAATGAATCCGTTCTGCAAGGAGAGCCTAGTGTCTAAAGAAAATTCATTAATTTTAATAATTCATTTTGAATTGAATGAAGAAAATAGAAATTTTAACATTAAAAGCCAACTATTTCCTTATTTGCCCCAGAAATTTCAAAAATGAATGTAAAATATTTATTTTTCAATCTAAACGTTTCCTGTAGTAAAGTATATAGCGTTTAGCAAGTTTCTTCAAGAATAAAGGATTCAATATACCTTCCACACGAATGGAAGATAAAGTTTGCGAAGAAAATATATATAAATATATTTGAAAGCAGTGACTTCTACAATTTTCTTGTGGATCATGTTATGGAGTTTTCATTTTATGAAATGTCATTTTAAATTTCCGTCTGTCTATTTTTTTGGCTGTCGTCAACATTATGAAAGTCTAGATTTCTGAGTTTTGAGGTTTACTGCAATTTAAAACTCCATGACCAGGCAAGACAAACAAGGTAGAATTTTTCGATAAGATTTATATCATTCTTTTGTAATAATTTCTCTTTCAAATTCGAGAAAGAGAATCATTTCTATATTATTATCAGGTTGATTGCAGGTAAAAGACCCGAGTTGAGAAGCGTGGTAATTTTATTAATAGGCCTACGTCTCAACTGTTTCATTATTTTTTTTTAATGTATGCAAACTTTTGTTATGTAAAGCTTTTGTTAATTTTTTCAATTCATATTGTTTCTTATTCTGTAGCAGCTTTATTTCACGTGATAATGGTTAAATAAGTAGTTGGAGATATTATTGTTCTTATTTTTTAAGGATACAATATATAGACATTTTTTTACAGAGCGATACAGTAGTCACGCAACCTCTCGATAAAAGCTTACTGTCATATGTGAGATCATTTTGATAAATGTGTGTTGATGCAACTCCTTTTATTCATAACGCTCCACCTTCCCCTTGAAATACTTTACCAGGGCTTTGTAACGTAGTGAGAACAACATCATCTGAGATTGAGATTCAAATATTTTTAAACAGCCAGGTGTTTTCCCTTTTGAGAATTAGGTAGATATTCTTTCTTATTCTGACTGTGATTAGATGGTCTGAAGCTGTTAAATAAGTCTAGCAATGCGTCATTCTGTGAGAAACCAACGATAAAATCCAGATGATTTATGAAATATATCCACAATATCATATGTTGACCCAAAAAAATTCTTGTCTTCTTTTGGTCTTTAGATCGTATCAATATTGCTGCTTATCAGAGCTATGTGTTGTTTTTTTGGCCCCCCCCCCCTCTTTTTATGCTACAATTGAAGAGCTCGGACGTAATAAAGAAAAAGTCCTTACTAAATGTAACAATTACTGCTTGTAAAATCCATTTACAATATGTTTCAGTAACAACTGCACAAGTAAACTACAATTACACTAAAGCAAAACATCAACCACATAGATTTACAGATTTTTAAACAATATAGCATCACTTTTCTCAAAAAAATCCTTCCTGTGGATTACGTCCTTATTGCCCCGAGCCCTTCAACTGTAAAGATGTATGAATATCAGAGCACCTGTTTCAGGTTTTGAAGCCAAAAAACATTTTTCAGATGTTGAAATTACCGAATTGACAACTCAGTTTTCTCAGACATAAAATATTACTGAAATGCGAAAGGAATCTTTCATAGTGTCTTGTGATAAAAAAGCAAATTTAAGATAGAAAATGACTTTAGATCTTCGGAAGAAATGATTTGAGGAGAAAATCTAGCAAAGGCAGAAATAAAAGGCGAAATCGTACTGAATTCTGTGTACAGTATGTACACAAATGATTTTATTAAGTACCGAAAAGTGATTTATGCTATTGCTGTGGGGAAACGTGTCTGTCTGTCTGTCCGTAACTCTATCTTCTCGAAGGCTATGAAAGATTTTCAAAATCTCTTTTCGCCAATCGATTAATATGGTTCATGACACGAACCAGTCGGTTCAATGGCACGTACACAAATGATACCGTTATGACACCCCCTAGAAATTTTCAATACTAAGATATAGTAAGTAATACCTCAAAAAACTCGTAACGACAAGCTATAAGCGATAATAACGTTATTAATTACTGTTTTCGCCAATCGATAAATATGGTTCCGCGCATGAACCATTTTGAAGATGATCGTAATCGATACAATGGCACGTGCTCTAATGGTACCTTTATGACACCCTCTAAAAATTTCAATGATAAGATGTAGAAGTAGAACATCAAACAACTCGAAATGATAAAATCAGAGCGAATAAAACGTTATTATGTACAATTTCTCTCATGCATGCTTAATCGAGTTCATACCCGGAGAACTTGCTGGCCACTCAGTGCGTTCGAGTATATAAGAGTAATTAATTCGATGATGGTGGAATTTGATTCAGTGGTACCTGTGCTAATGATACCATTATGGTACCATTGGATATTTTCAATGCTAAGATATGGCATGTAATATATCAAGCATCTTGAAATGACGTGACATGAACGTATATATAAGAACAGTTAGTAAGTTCGAAGATGGTCGAATTTGATTCAATGGTAAATAAACCAATGATATCATTATGGTACCATTGGAAATCTCCAATGCCAAGATATGGCATGATATATGTCAAACAACTTGTAACGACATGTCATGAACGAATAAATAATTGGTACTTAGTAAGTTCGAAAAAGGTGGAATTTCATAGAGTGATACTTCTTCTAATGATACCATTATGGTACCTTTGAAAATTTTCTATGCTAATATTTGGCTTGAAATATTTCAAACAACGTGTAACGACATATCATGAACGAATATACAGGGTGTTCGGAAAATGTAGGATAATACACTGCTTTGCAATGAAATTGCCCCACCCACAAGGAATTATCCGAATGAGCCAAAAGTAGGTATACAGCAAGAGATACATCTGAACACACCTTTATTATGTTATGGAGCCAAGACGTACACTCGTTTGTACAGGGTGTCCCAACGGAAAACGGCATCAGTAGGTTGTCGCACCACCACCAGCGGCGATGCATTGTTCCAGCCGCAGGTGTAAGTGATCATACAGGTGGCGAATGTCATCTTGGGGTACGTCTGCCCTAGTGAACCTGCTGTGTCAGTTCATGGAGATTCCGGGATGGTCGTAAAGGATGTCCCACACGTGCTCAATTGGCGATAGGTCTGGGGACCTCGCGGGCCATGGCAGGCAGTTGACATCATGCAGACATGCCATGCTCATGTTTGCCGTGTGCGGTCTGGCGTTATCCTGCTGAAAGACTGCGCCGGGATGGTGTGTAGAAAGGGCAGTAATACGGGTTGCAGAATCTCTGTGACGTACCGTGCCTTGGATGGTGAGTAAAGGCGATCTAGTATCGTAGCCGATGGCACCCCAGACCATGATCCCGGGTGTTGGTCCACGATGGCGATACCGGATGCATTGTTCATTGGCACGTTCCAATGGTGTGCGCCACACCTGTCCGCATCTATCGTCGGAGTCCAAACAAAAGTGGGATTCGTCGCTGAAGACCACCGGGCGCCATTCCATTCGCCAGCCCATTCGTTCACGACACCATTGCAGTCGTATCGCGCGGTGCTCAGGTATCAAAGGAAGACACAACAATGGACGCCTGGCAGACATTGTCGCGGCGTGTAACCGACGTGCTCTTGTCGCTATTGACACTGGAGCAGTACCGGGAATAGTGATGTCGCGCAGTTGCCGCAAGGTGATGGTTCTGTCCGCTAGCGCTGTTCGCAGTATCCGCCTATCGGTACGAGCTGACGTGCTTCTTCGGGCCCCGAAGCCAGGTCTTCTGGCATGTGCGCCTTCCTCTCGCCAGTGCCTCCAACATCGGCCTACCGTCCGTGCAACCCGCGACACATGGACAGCAATCCGTCTGGTTGTCTATCCAGCCTCGGAGAGGCCAATAATCCGACCTGGTTCAAAGTCCGTTAACTGCGTGAACGGTTGTCGTTGTCGCGGCATTGAGACCGTTGTGCGGATTATAGTACTGTACGTTCACGAGGCAGTTACTTCCTCCCTACTGGATGGAACGTCTCGCACAGGTTCAACTGATGAGCCTATACAGGCACCCGAATACCCTGTATCAACCCAAATGGTCATGTCCCATGAGCATGCATCTAATCGTTTACTAGTCGGAGATAGACGAACCCCCCTCCCCCGCCCACTAAATATGGATAACGTCGGATAACTCCTTGTTGGTGGGGCAATTTCATTGCAAAGCAGTGTGATTCCATGCGTCAATCTAAGCAAAAAGTTCCTTAACGAAAATGTCTAAAACTCAGAATTTAGTGTCTAAAAATGGTGCCGTTACGTCATTTATAAACTTTCTACACCAGTACTTCACATAATGAACTGCCGAGAATAACAAGAAAGACAGGCTCCGGCACTGAAAAGTCACCTGACCAAGATAGGTCTATTAATAATGTAACTTTCATTGTTTCCATCTTGTATTTTAACAATCAGTGTTTTTTCTTTTGTTGGAAACAATGAAAATTGGATTGTTAATAGACCTATCTGGGTCAGGTGTGACTTTTCAGTGCCGGAGCCTGTATTTCTCGTTAGCCTCGATGAAATGCGCTATGACACGAGAAAACTGCGGCAATTGTTGAGATTAAATGACGTTTTCCGCCAGCTTCACGGAAACTTCGCGTGACGTTTAGCCCCTTAAAATTTGAGTTTTGAACATTAAGCATAAGGAACTTTGAGTTTGTTATCTCCAAAGGACCACGCTAGGCACTTAATAACCTACATTTTCCGAACACCCTGTATTAGAGTAGTTAATAAGTCCGAAGATGATAGAATTTGATTCAGTGGAACATGTTTTAAGGTTTTCAAAAATGATTCAAAATATGGAACTGTATAAACGCTCGCATCACATTCATCTAGGATTAGTGATATGCTCTTTTTTTTTCTTCTAAACCTTCTAGAATTTTAGTTTGTGTATTTTGTTTGTGTTGAGTAATAAGATTCAAAATCAAAATATTAACCAACAACAGTCGGCTGGGAGAGGTGGCGTTCTCCTGTAATCCAGCGTCTGGAAGCTGGGATTAGTGGATGTTGGTAGAGTGGAATCGAACCCTGATCTGTGTCCCGTGTTGATCGGATGTCCGCATGGGGTCTCTCACCAACATGGTACTTTGAAGGGAGCTTTGGAGGACCAGGTTGAACTAAGGAGGAGTGAACCGGACGAGGGCGGTCGACGCAACAGTCAAAAGCTTCCGTGGAAGACGGTCGTGGGATCGCGTCTGAGAGCGGGAACGGTTCGGGTATCCACCTACTAATTACAGACCTAATCCCTATTTTTTTTAAATTTTACATGGATTAGATTTGCATTTTTATAAATTTTTCCAAAGTGTCTTCTAATTTAATGTTCTCGCAAGTTTTATTGTTCACTGAGCATCAAAATATTATCTATTTGATCGACAATTTTAAATATGTAATTTTAGTGATGCAAAGTACATAGCTCATCATGCACATTTTACTGATTCCAAAATGGGACTGTATAATTGAGCAATTTTTATAAATTTACTTATAATAACTGGAAATATATCAAATAAAACGTGTAACGACATGTCATGAACGAATAATGTTTTAAGGTTTTCAAAAATGATTCAAAAATTTTGGAAATATATTTCAAATGTTTAGGTGACGGCAAATAGTTTGGCCTTTCGGTACTTGACTATGTCATTCTTTAATGGTTTATTATAAGTGTATTATTTAACATATCATCACGAAACTTTACAAACACATACAAATTCGCCGAGTTTTTTGCCATGTTACAGGTGCTCGATAATGTGCCGCTTTAGTGACTCTTCAGATATAAAATCCGTAATCAATGAAGCATGTCTCTCTCAATTTGAGCAAAAGATCGGTGATACGAGCCAGGTAATGGCAGATCAGCCGATAATAGCAGCACAAACACGAAGTCCATCAAATACCCCCTTACAAACAAGTCACAAGGGGTTAAGTCAGGAGATCGTGGAGGCCATGCGAGCTTTCTTGATCATCATTTTCGACACGACCGCTCCACCAATTTTGCAGCTGTAGTCCTCTAGCGGCCGCAAGCGGAAACATAGATCTGCCGGACATTTTTAAAAAAAAACCCTGCTTTAAACATATTTCATTTTAAATTTTAGAGAAATTTTTACGCTCGCTGTTTAGAATTTATTAGAGCTAAACCTCTTATTTGTTGTTAGAACTTATTAGAGCTAAAATAAGTTAAAACTGTGTTGCGTTATGTAGTGAAATTTATGATAATAAGTAAATGGCACATCAAGATAACCAAACATCATACTCGTGTTTTTACCATTTTATATTAACGCTCTTGAAGAGAGAGCAGAAGTGCAGATCTTTAAATAAAATTAATGGTGATAGTTTCATAACAATCTCAGTTAATCGAATTAAAAAAGCTATATATGAAGATTTATTTGTTTTGTTTTTCAATGTTATTATAATTTATGGCGTAGGTACAATATTCTTACCGGCTTAAGCTTTCACGGCGTGAAATGTGCGTATATTTTTATTTCGTAAGAAAATTAATATGAAGAATAAAAAAAAGAAACCATATATTACAAGCTAGGTTTCCGATAGGAAAACGGCTTCTTGAAGTATTCTCGATATGTAGAAGGACGGAACAGAATTCTCCCTTTGCCCGTTACCGCCCCCCTCTCTCCCGCCCTTTTGTTGATCTTCTGGGAGGTACCGCCGCGTTGCTTCACTCGAAAACGCTCGACACTGAAGATTCGAAGGGTTGTGTCTTATTCTTTGAAGCGTCTCATCCATTCTTTCAGTTACAATGTCATAATGGAATCATTTCTGTGTAATGAATTCAATAGAGCGAGCGTAATTTCGGGCCTGTTAATGACCCTCGTGTGCCCCCTTATTGATTGCGCACGCTCTTCCGGCTCGACTGAGTGCTATCAACGGCTGATAACCCCGTGGATTGGATGGCTTGTTCCCGGCAAAATGCTTCTTTTCAAAGATACATAAGAATGACGCTTCGGCCAAATGCGGGGATGAATCCGCAGCCCGACTTTTCACAGAGTTATTTGCCAAAGAAGCGAACAACAACAATAACAAGCCGAAAAAAAAAGGTTTTATCATTTTTAAAACTTAAGGAAATGTTCAACGAACGAAACAAAGCAATGACAAAAAGAAACCAATAAACTATATACCTTATTAGAAATACATTCATCGCCGCCAATCTTGCGTTTCATTACAAAATTTAAAAAAAAATTAATAACACTTGAAATTTTATTTAAATAAAAAGACTTATTTTAAATAAAAAGAAAAGAAACCTTTGGCGCTTTTTCTATTTCACGTCTAACCAATCTTCAAGGTTATCTTCTTACAGTGTGAATATCAATTGCTTCATTTTCCCTTTACATTGATTTATACTTAGATCTAATTTTAGAGTTGCTATAGCGATACTTGCTCTTTAATTTAAATATTCATTTCTGAGGAAACAAAATAATGGGTAAACATATGAAATCACGAGGGGCTTTCAATAAGTAACGCAACACTTTATTTGTTTTATTGCAATTTTGAACTCACAAATTGACCCCTAATTCTTTGAACTGTTTTTCCACCTGTTTCTTTGAAAAGCTATGACTAGGACCTTATATCATCAACTTGTAGCATGTCGGCCCTGCTAGTTTCTCCAGAGAGATTGCCACAATCTTCTTCCAATGATGACAGTCGATTTTTCTAATGATTTAACAGTGCTTTTATCCACCACTTTCTATAAACACCTGTGTATATTTGTGATGACCATTCATCAAAAGAAATTCATTTATACTTTTTAGCTTGTGGCACAATAACTCACAGTCTCCATTTTGAAAGCTTAGCGGAAACCGATCAAAATAGAGGTAGCGCTAGAAAACCTTCAAAGATGCTGGCTATAAAATATTTTATTTTCATGGCAAAAATTAGCCTTAATTAAATGTTTGGTGTTTCTGGAGAAATTTAGTGGATATAAAATAAAACAAGAATGATTTTACCGCCAAAGTGGATAAAGGGAGCACATTTTCATGTTATTGCATCGTATATGGATATATTGAATTAATAAACATTTTAAAACACTTAAGAGAAAATAAATAAATATGAAAACTAAATTGTAAATTACTATTTAAGTAAGCTAATGTATAGAGAGAATTTAAACGAATAAACTTGAAGAACTGAAAGGTAAATGGAGAGGGAGTTATTCCTCATACATTTAAAAAAATAAAAGTTATTTAATTTGTAAGAATTCCCACATAATGTTAAACGAGTTGAGCCTCAATTGCTGAAGCGTTGTGTAAGCATCTGCTATTTTTTCATATTAAATTACTAAAGTGTTTCTATGTTATCGTCTACTATTGAAGCAAGCGATTAACTACTATTAATTAGCAATATGTATAACAGTAGTGACTTTTAGATAACATTAAGCCTAACAGCATTATGCTCTTGATACAAATAAGCTATGGATAACAATAGATCAAACAACTCCTAATGAGTTGGTTGATATATTATACGCTATATCTCATCATTGAATTTTCTAACAATACTATATTGTACCATTAGGGCACATGCAACAAAACAAATTCTCACTATCATTATTTTCTCGTTATATTTACTCATGACACGTTATTACGAGGTGTTTGATTTATTACATGCCATATCTTAGCATTGAAAGTTCCAATGGTACCATATGGTATCATAGCAAAATTAGGGCACGTGCTACTAAACCAATAACCAGTATCATTACTTACTCGTTATATACACTCATAGCACGTTGTTACGATTGCTTGACATATTACATGCAATATCTTAGCATTGAAAGTTCCAATGGTACCATATGATATCATATGACACCTTTAGGGCACGTGCTACTAAACTAATAATCATTATTTACTCGTTACATTCACTCATGGCACGTTGTTACGAGTTGTTTGATATATTACATGCCATATCTTAGCATTGAAAGTTCCAACGGTACCATATGGTACCACATGATACCATTAGGGCACGTGCTACTAAACCAATAACCATTATCATTATTTACTCGTTATATTCACTCATTACATGTTGTTACGAGTTGTTTGATATATTACATGCCATATCTTAGCATTGAAAGTTCCTATGGTACCATATGGTATCATATGACTCCATAAAGGCACGTGCTACTAAACAATAACCATTATCATTATTTACTCGTTATATTCACTCATGGCACGTTGTTACGAGTTATTTGATATATTACATGCCACGTTTTAGCACTGAAAGTTCCAATGGTAACATATGATATCATATGACACAATTAGGGCACGTGCTACTAAACAATAGCCATTATCATTATTTACTCGTTATATTCACTCATGCCACGTTGTTACGAGTTGTTTGATATATTACATGCCATAACTTAGCATTGAAATTCCAATGGTACCATTTGGTATCATATGGCACCAATAGGGCACGTGCTACTAAACCAATAGCCATTATCATTATTTACTCGTTATATTCACTCATGGAACGTTGTTACGAGTTGTTTGATATATTACATGCCATATCTTAGCATTGAAATTCCAATGGTACCATTTGGTATCATATGGCGCCAATAGGGCACGTGCTACTAAACCAATAACCATTATCATTATTTACTCGTTATATTCACTCATGGAACGTTGTTACGAGTTGTTTGATATATTACATGCCATATCTTAGCATTGAAAGTTCCATTTGGTAACATTAAAACACGTACTACTAAACATTTCTCACCAACATTATTTACGCGTTATATTCATTCATGAGACATCCTTGCACGTACACGTGCCATTAGACCAATACATGCTATCACTAGTTACTTATATATATTCGTTCACGATTTGTTGTGACGATTTGTTTGATATATTACATGCCATATTACATGGTTATAGGAAGTTTTTAAGGGGATATCATAATGGTACCATTAAAGCACGTGCCATTATAGTACGTACTTATTCCGGTTATCTCACGTTCGTACTTGTTCGTGCTCTATCCCATATTAATGGATTGGTGAAAACAGACTTTGAAAAAGTTAATTCGTTTTCATGTTATTGTAATAAATACTAAGCTCCTAGGAATAAAAAAAATTCTCTTGATCTTGATTTAGAGACCAAAATGCCCTTTCAATAATCGTCAAACACATGCATCCTGCACTCGCACCATCTCATTAACGTTTAGAGCACGCGCAGAGCCGAGCCCATGTATGTTCTCAATTCGAGGACATACATGTATGTTCTGAAAGTACCATTGGAACTTTCAATCCTAAAACATGGAGTGCGAGGATAATTCGTGTCTTCCAGCAATTCATTACATGCACTCTTTCTATTGTAACGCAATGAATTGTGGGATTGTCTACAGACGGACGGACGGACGGACAGCTGGAGAAACCGATCACATTTATTTATAGAAAATGTGCTAAAATCGAAAGGAAATTTGGCGAACTGGGGATCGAACCAGGGACCAGGAGACAACCAAGAGTGACTCTTCTGCCAATTATTTGAGTAATTTCTCCAGAAACCCAATATTTAATTTAGTATTTAATTTAGTATTAAATATTTAATATGTTACCTCATCAGTTATTGATGGTTTAAAAACTTAAAAAATTCCCAACTTTTGGGCCGGAGCCTACTTTGCCATCTGACTTCAGGGAACTCCGTAAGACACGTTGAGATAGCATAGCGACGAGTCGGCAACTCCTGTCCTTAATTCGACTTTAGATTGTGGAATTTTCCCTTTCGTTTAATGCCGTATCTTCAAAAATTGGCTGAAAAAAACTGCGTTGCATTAATGAAAGAGAAAATAGTTACCTATCTGATTGTGGATATTCTATAATGAATAGAATTTATTCATGGATACATATTTCGGCTGTCACGCAGCCTTCAGCAATCGTGATGAAAGACGGAATTCTATTCATTCATTGTGGAATATTGGCGTCAGGACTTCTTTTATTACTTTATGTTGCATTACTTATTGAAAGCCTCTGGTATATAGACATCTTTTTCATTATTTATATACGTTTAATCTTCATTAATTTCTGCTCATTTTTATACACTTAATAAATTTAATACAACGAAAACAATAAAGGCATTTTAAGTGATGGATTTAGTTTATTCATCCTAATGCACAAGAATTCTAGATGTTTTCCCTTCATGCATATATCGACCTTTTAAATTATGAAATTTAAATTTTTGTGTACGCAGCTAATTTACGCCCACTAACTCTACTTCGTTGTATTATATCTAGCTAGACTCTAGAATGACTGGCCACTTTATTAGGTACATGACTGGTAGTAGTGTGAACTGCTCCGATTTGAAGACACTCACCCAGCAATTATGTAATTGCAGTACGAGAATCTTTACTCACACAACTTCTAGCTTGTTTTAATCGAACGAGATGAGTAAAATCTAGGATATAAATGACTTCTAAAGCAGTCTGATAATTGGTACCAGATGAGCTGGATACATCATTTCTGTAACTGTCAAAGTGTTGGGCTCGTATGCAACATCCAGGAAAGTCAACGACAACCCACAACAGCTCCTCTTCCAAACTTGGATAGAATTGAATACGCCAATTTGTAAGCGAAAAATTCCCATCAATAGAACAGTGGAATGCAGAGGGTTATTTTGAAACGAACTACGTATGGGCCGAATATTGTTTCGTATCAGATATAACAGTTTTCGCGACGCTTATGCACAAAATAGCCGTTCAGCGCAAAACAAGAATTTACGGCTGAAAACGGACATATAATCTCTGCAATGGATTAATACAGATTGGAAAAACGTGTCACGGACCAAGACTTCGTGATTTCTTCTTATATTGACATTATCACTATGTACGTGTGGTGGTGGTCCTATCAAGATCTGGAAAATGCTTTCAGAGGAGAATTAGTCCTCTAATGCATATATTAGGCCACTTCGATAGGATGTGGCCATACTCTCCATTCCAGGGTGTAGGCTATTTTGAAAGAAGTTACGCAGAGCTATTTGGTACCTCAATCGTCCAAGAACAAGATCAAATATCTGCTATTCTACTATGGCTCGTGCCATTTCCAGATTTTACTCCGACTGAACATTTGTAAGATGAAATTACTCCAGTTGCGGAACGTTATCCATGAGAAGATATTCCTGTAAACTAGTGGATACTAGGTTCAGTCGCATACATGCTGTAATGGTAGGAGATCCAAGCCTGAATTGATAAATATTCTTTTGTAAAACAGTGTCCTAATAAAAGCGCTAGTTGAGAAAATGATTTTAGAGAGAAATATCTAAGCACCGCTAGAGAAAGAAAAGGAAATTGAAAACGAGAAAGAAATATATTACATGGATCACTTAGAATTATTTTTCTCAGTTTGATTTATTTTTTCATCATATCATTTTTTCATGCAGTTGTTAAGAAGTTAAGAAGCTTTTAAAATGGTTTGAATATTTTCCGGAAATATAAATCAACGGTTCCACGTTCTTTTCCGTCAATATAAAGCATTATTAATAGAATATATGGGCTCATTTAAATTCAAATCTCTCGTTTAAAGATTATAACAGTCGATTTACAAATGAAAAAAAGCGTAATGTTAAAGTGCGTGTTTTTCTCTTGCGGGAGAAATCCTCCTTTTGTAGATCTCAATGTTGAGATATCCTCACGAAGAGAAACTTGAAACTCATCGAATAATGAGCATTATTTACTTTTTTCCAATTTTTTAAATATCTTTTAATAACTAAAGGTTTAAGAATACAAGTAAGCTCTATTATCCTGATATAATTAGAAATGGTCATCAAGACTCGAATATAATAGAAGTAGTAACAAAAATAGAGGCATCACTTTATATTTACTTCAAAATTTTTCTTTTAAGCCGTCTACGTTTGATTAGAAACGAAAGAAACATTTTGACTGGTATTTATTTGTCTTAAATACACATTTAATAATAAAAATCATTGCAGTTTTAAACAAATTTAAGTAAATGAATTTCAGCTTTAATGTGGGCACGAAATAAATGAACGCTGTTCATGTTTAGCATATGCTTAATATATTATTTACACAAAATACCCTAAATGAAAAGAACTTTGGCAAACATTGCCAAAATGGATGGTTTTCAATGTGTTTTAATCGATCAATGGAGTTAAAATTGTAAACAAATAAATTTTAGAAGAAATTAAGCAGTAAAAAAGACAAACTATACAGTGTTATTGTTATTGTTTTCTTACCTGTACTGGCCAACCGACTGCTGGTCGCTCCGAACATCTGATAAGGATCTAAAGGAGAGACGAAGAAAAGAGCAGACCATTAGACCAAAGTGTCGTGATCCTTGTAAATAACAAAGCCACACGAGAATCCTTAGCGGACTCTTGAGGCCCCTTGAGACCCGCTTCATCTTTAGCTGATTGAAGGGTCTCCTTTTGCCCCCTTCCTTAAATCCCCTCTTTCCTTTCCCTTCTCTTCTCCTCCTCCTTCTTCCTTTTCTCTTCGTCTTCTTCGTTCCCCGGCGACATGATTGCGTTGGTAAAGGCAACGGAAACGGAAATTGCGTAGTGCCGGTGGAAGAAGGGAAGAAGAAAGAAAGATTAATGAAGGAATTTATTCCTGAAAGAGCTACATGCAATAAGAACAATTGTAAATTTGCAAAAGGCATGTCTTTTCCGTTTGTTAGTTTTCCTCTAAATATTATCTACTTATTATATTAAAAAAGAAAGAATTGCACTAAAGAAAAAGAACTACAAATGATTTAGAAAGGATAATCTGGTAAAATGGTTAAAAATAATAAAAGCTCCTGTTTATATAAAATTGTCGACACCAAACCACTGAATCAACCAGTGGGGATCAAAATCAAACATTCTAAGAGGAGAATTTGTTTACCAACCATAATGAATTCAATGCGAACATGATAAAAGGTATACAATTGTAAAGCTCCCTATCTAATAATTTCAACAGTGAGGTATATCTTCAGCTTATGCCTTTTTCTGTTGGCTTATGAGTTTCGAAGAAATGGATGTTGTAAGGGATTGACTTTGGGGAAGCATAGAAATAAAGTAGCATGACTTAAGAAAAAAATTCCGTTGTGGGTACCACGGGACTCCTTTGTACGAAGCTTTATTGAAAGCTTTTTTTTTGGGAAACATTTCTCATTATTGTTCTTGAGACACGTATTTCCGTCTCTCTCTTTGTTGCTAAAAACTCCAATTGTTGAAACAAATTTTGACAGCCGTTTTTGTTCTTCAAATATAGTTCTTCAAATAGAGTTCTTCAAACTCTGACGTCACAAACTGCGCCACCCAAACAAAACTCTATAGGCATTAAAAGAAATCTGTGATGGACACCACAAATAAACATGCTTGGCCCAGCCGATTGCAATAAATTTCCACAGTTACGTCACAGAATAACACTGAAGTAATATATAGTTGAATAAATTAATTCTTTCCGTTTAGTTAATACAATCATTCGATTATGTAAATTAAAACAATCTTCATATTTAGGCTTTCAATGGTTTCTGTGCACAATCTTCAGGGAAGCCTAAACTGTCATGACGATTCCAAGATGTTCCAAATGATCGTCCTGCCGATATCAGGGCAAACTTAAAAAAAGGAAATATTTTGCGCAAATTTATTGGTTATTGGGAAGACTGGACTCATGAAAGTCGAATAGAGTCGATGTGGACACTCGTATACGATAATTGGTTGTAAGACCTGTAGAGCTATGGTACTTTTCTCATGGATAATCAAATTAAATTTTAAGTAAATGCGAAATGCCTACAAACATTTTTTAGGATATATTTAGAGGTTAGAATCCCTTGTAAAATCTGCCTAAAAGATTTTTCACAATGTCATCACATTCATGGAGGAGGAGGGAAGCCAGTCTTGGACATGATGAAGCTGGTTATTGATCACAGGATAATGGTATTAAGACAAATGCTAATATCAGTCATTCAGTATTATCACTTCTTTTTGCTTGAATTAGCATAACAATTCAGGTGCAGAATTATTATTATTATTATTATTATTATTATACTTACTTACTTACTTTTCAAACCCGCTTATCCGTTAGGGTCGCGGGGGCAGCAGCCCTATGGAGGATCTCCAGCGATCGCGATCTTCCGCCATCAGGCGCATGTCCTCCCTGGTAATATCCAAGCGACTCGAACCCAGATTCTCCAGGTAGTCTAGCCACCTGGTTCTAGGCCGACCCCTTGGTCTCTTACCCACCGGCTTGGAAAATAACAACTGCCTAGGAAGACTAGTTTGCGGCATCCGAATCACGTGGCCATACCAGCGCAACTGAGACCTCTCAATGCGGAGAAGTAGCGGCTCAACACCTAAAGATTCCCTTATTGTATTGCTGTACACTCTATCTAGTAGGGTAACACCTGCAACACCTCTCAGAAATCTCATTTCGGCCGCTTGTACCCGCGATCGCACTCTTTCGGTCATTACCCAAGCCTCATGACCATAGGTGAGAATGGGGACAAAGATGGATTTGAAGACGGAGAGCTTAGCTTTGTTACTCAGCTCGCGTTTCGTTACCACGGATCGCCACAGTTCACGTCTGACACAGCTTGCTGCACCGATCCGAGCATCCAATTCTTTCTCCTGCCGTCCATCAGGGGTCAGGGGTTTGGGTGCTTCAGGGATTCTGTGAGCTATGCTGGTTGTAGCATGGCTACTTTAGGGTCACCCTTACCAGAAAGGTCATGGTTGAGAAGTGAGACGAAGAGTATCCAAACAAATATATATCTCATGATGTCTACGAATAAGAAAATTCATACTGCATCGGGTGTGGCGCAGGTTAAAGTCACCCGCGTTCGGGAGTTAGGCAGAGGCTCTCGTTCGAAAAATAAGCGACAGTCTCCCGGCTGTTATCTCGGAGCAATGCCTCCGAGAAGCCCCACCAGGGCACTCGCTATGCGCTTGGGGAAGCGGTCGGGGGCAGCGCATGCCTTTACCCAGGAGGAGAAACTGGTAAAGCGACAACGGGATCGGGTGCTGTCAATTGGCACTTGGAATGTATTCTCCATGACAGGAAAGGAATCAGAGTTAGTGGAGGAAGCCAAACGGTATCGACTGGATATCATAGGTATTACCTCTACGAAACGTCCGGGTTCTGGAACTGTGGACTTAGAAGGAGGGTGGAAGCTTTTCTACTCTGGTGTCGACCCTAACATGACTGCCCAGGCGGGAGTGGGGATACTCACAAGTCCCCGGCTGGCAGATTATGTTGCAGATTGGACCCCCTTAGGTGGAAGACTGTGTCTCCTGAGACTTCAGATAGGGAAACGGTCTCTCTCTCTATTCGTTGCATATGCTCCAAATGCAGTCACAGAGTACCCACTTTTTCTAGATGAAGTTGATGCTGCTCTTAGCAGGAGAGGGAGTGCAGATTCTGTCATCCTGATGGGCGACTTCAATGCACACGTAGGGGCTGATGACCAAACGTGGAAAGGCGTGATTGGGAGGAATGGTGACCCCGATTTAAATGCGAATGGGAGGTGCTTGTTGGATCTCTGTTGCAACAATGGACTTTCCATCACAAACACCTTCTTCCAGCACAGGGATGTCCATAAGTATACCTGGTACAGGGATGCAATGGACCAGAAGTCACTGATTGATTTTGTAATTGTTTCAGCTGACTTATTCCGATCAGTGTTGGATACTCGTGTGAGAAGAGGGGCAGAACTATCAACTGATCACCACCTTGTTGTCTGCACTTTGCGGTTCTCTGAATCCATGCCAACCAAGCGAAATACTAGGTTCAGACAAACTTGGCGCATCAAATGGGAGGCACTGGAGGATAGAGCTGTGAGGAAGACCTTTGCAGATAACATATCTTCAAGTTTCAAAGAACTTCCCAGTGATCGTGGTACTGTTGAAGAGGAGTGGCAGTTGTTTAAAACTGCTGTGATTACTTCGGCTGCATTGTGCTGTGGTCGTAAGCGGCTGAGTGTGGTGCAGGGCGGTGAGAAAAGGACTGCGTGGTGGAACGGTGAAGTCCAAGAAGCTGTCAAGGCAAAGAAGGAAGCCTATTTGCTATGGCTTGCAAATAAGTCAACTTCGAGCCGAGTGCGGTACACTGAGGCGCGAAAAGCAGCAGCAAAGACAGTATCAACAGCTAAAGCCAAGACCTGGGAGAAGTTCGGGGAGAAATTGGAGGCAGACTATGGTTCGGCAAACAAGGTGTTCTGGCAGACCGTGCGCCGCCTCCGTGGAAAGAAGTCTCTTTCATCACAAACTATTAAGAGTTCAGATGGGAGGCTTCTGAAAACGGAGGAGAGCGTATTGCATAGGTGGAAGGAATACTTTGCATCTCTTCTTAATCCGGTGACGACAACAACTGAGACATACGAGATGCACCTTGGAGCGGAGAATAGTCACGGTAGTATCACTGAAACAGAAGTCAGATGGGCAATTAAGTCCCTGAAGACTGGCAAAGCTGCAGGTGATGATGAAATCCGGTCCGAGATGTTAAAGGCCTTAAATCAGGATGGTATCCTGTGGCTGACTCGAGTGTGTCAGGTTGCTTGGATATCTGGACAGGCCCCTAAGCAATGGCAGACAGGAATTGTGATCCCTATCTTCAAAAAGGGAGACCAGAGAGATTGCAACAACTATCGAGGCATCTCTTTGCTCAGCATTCCTGGGAAAGTGTACGCTAAGTGTCTGGAGAAGAGAAGTCGGGAAATAGTCGACTCCAAACTGTCGGGGGAGCAGTGTGGTTTCCGACCTGGCCGAAGCACGACGGATCACATCTTTGCTCTAAGGCAAATCTTTGAGAAATCCTGGGAGTATGCAAAAGAGGTCTACGCTTGCTTTGTGGACCTCGAAAAAGCATATGACAGAGTTCCTCGGGAGAAGCTCTGGCAAGTGTTGCAAGAGTATGGAGTGGATGGGCAATTACTGGTTGCTATCATGTCTCTGTACGAAAGCTCTGAGATGTGTGTCCGGATAAATGGCATTAAGTCAAGACCGTTCACCGTGGGTGTTGGACTCCGCCAAGGGTGCGTACTGTCGCCCATCTTGTTCATTATCTTTATGGACTGGATAGACAGGGGCAGCCGAGGCGATGAGCGTGTTTGTGTGGGCGACTGCCTGGTGGAGAGGTTGCTCTTTGCTGACGACCTTGTCCTCCTTGGGTCTTCTCGCACGAACCTTCAGCATGCACTAGACCGGCTTGCAGCCAAATGTGAAGAAGCTGGGATGAAGATCAGTGTGGCTAAAACCGAGGTTCTGGTCCTTTCAAGACAGCCTGCTCAGTGCGCTCTCCATGTTAGTGGAGCCTCATTGAGACAGGTGGAGAAATTCAAGTATCTCGGGATTGCATTCACGAGATTATTATTATTATTATTATTATTATTATTTGCTTATTAGCGTCCCAAAGGAGACGTGATAAGAAGATTGTCTAGGGAATGTTGTCATAGTGCTGAATTGTGATTAAGTAGTCATCAACACACATGTCTCCTGTGATTTTGGCAGATAGGAGAATTACATATAAAAAAACTTTCTTTTAATTTCGCATGGGATAGTGTTCCACAGGTCAAATGAATTGTACGGGCAAGAAGACCGGACACAGTTTGAAAGGTGAAATTAATTTGAAGACTGAAACAATGAAAGGGGGATTAATTTGATAGTTGCCTCCGCAAGTATAAGGGTCGTACAAATGAAAACGAAAATTTGTGTGGGGAAAAAAGACGACGTGTAGGATAGTAAGTTTTTATTTTCAACAACTGCGAAACCCCACGTGCAAATTGAACAATAGGTTGCAAGTGTTGCATCACGTGAGAAAGAACGATAGCTCGCGCTTCGAAGCTCTGCGAGTGATCGCTTCTTCCAAACAATAAACCCCCCGAAAAAATCAAAAGCAATCGCAAGCGACACGGGGAAGATGGTGTTGACCGTGTTTTTTGATAACAAAGGCCCGATTTTACTGGACTTTCTTGAAAAAGGCACCACAGTTAACGCAGCACGATATGGGGAAACATTGAAGGCACTGCGCGCGGCCATCAAATGCAAGTGTCCTGGACTTCTTACAGAAGGAGTACTTGTTCTCCTCGACAACGCGCGTCCTCACACCTCGAAAGCAACGGTAGACCTCATCAAAAAGTTCAACTGGGAAGCAGTGCAGAATCCATCTTACAGCCCTGACTTATCCCCATGTGACTTTTACGTGTTTGGAGATCTCAAGAAACATCTGAAAGGCCGCAGGTTTCAGTCGGACGATGAAGTGAAGGAAGAGGTTTTGGAATGGTTCCACACGCAACCGAAAGACTTCTTACACAGTGGGATAAATGCCTTAACGCATTTGGAGAGTATTTTTAAATTCCTTGTATACACTTTGGATAAAATAAATAAATTTCGTTTTCATTTGTACGACCCTTATAAAAGTCAAGGTGGTATGTTCGGTGGCCCTCAAGCCCTGGCCGTCACCCAACCAGCAGCTGGCCGCGCCTGAAGTTGCTGAACTCCATCGATTGGCAAGCCAACCGACGAGACAACCAGGCCACGGTCACCCCCTGACTTTTGGTTTACATACCAACATTATCGTTTTTTTTATTCTGACAATGGTATTTAACAGTACTAGGTTAACTGAAAAAAGTGTCAAAGAAAGAAATATTTTATTAATAGTAGTAATTACAGAAATTTGTTAAGTCTGATTTTAATTATTAGACAGAAAATTAACACGTGCTTAAAACTGAGGCAACTTGTGGAACCAGATAGGACTAATATAAAATTAAAGAATTCAAATCGTCTTCACAAAGGAATGCGTTTATATGGACTAAATTTTCGCTCAATAATTTCTTTTTGACTTCGAATTGCTAACTATATCAATTTTCAGTCAATGTTGTGAATTATTGTAGTTTAGTAATTTTCTCACGTCAATAAATTACTTTCTCGTGGATCTTAGAACTAATTCGAAAATTATTTTCCGCGACACAAGCGAACGAGAGCTCTCTGAGAGATGTCACAAGTACTCGCACTCGACCTTCAAGAATCATGACAACAAGAAATGACAAAAGATAATGTTTTGATGGCATTACACAACTCATGATTCAATTCAAACCGTCTTCGGAAAGGAATAAATTCAATTTTTATGTTGTAAAATTTAAAAATTTTCTATGATTCATTTCGACAGTGTTCTCTTGTATCAAATATCCTTCAAGTAGTAACAACAATTGGATCTGTACATACAGGTTGAGAAGTAATGAAAAATTTTATATAAGTTTATATCACGTGCAAAGTATTTGCTAAATGAATATTAAAAAAGAAAATTCGCCAACTATGGATCATTTAATTGATCATTTAATTAAAGGAGGGAGGGCGGATGTTGACTTATGTATTTCAAATTTTAATTCTTTAAATGGTTCTTTTAACTTCTTACGCTAATTCAGACGCTAATTTTTAATAGTGGCGAAACGAGCGTAAATGGCGCCCGGGGTATGATGTTCATTTTAATTCCCGTCTTTTCATATTTTTTCCTCGCGGCGCCCCCTGCAGCAAGGGTAACATGGCTGACGCCCGAGGCACCCCCCCCCTCCCTGCTTCGCTACGCTGCTGTTGTTAAATATTACTTTACTGTAAGATAAACCGTGAAATTGAAACATCTTAAAAGAAAGGTGAAAACCTACTTCCTAGGAAAAAAAAATATGAAATACACTCTCCGCTTTGATTCTAGACGACGTGAGACTTTTATTATTGCTTGTTCTTGTAATTGTTCCTTTATTTTCATATCAGATATTTTAACTTAAATACATTACAATCCAAATTTTACATATTTTTTAATGCACTGCTGGCAAAAAAATGTAACACCTAGAAGGAATGGGTCGAATTATTTGATATTTTGCACACATGTAGCATTGTTGGCATACAAGAAAAGATTCAAATTGCAAGACAATACGTGCAGAAGAACTTGTACAGGGTGGCTCCCATGCCCCTCTTGGAGAAGAATGGTTCCGACCGGATTTGCATGAAATATTCAATTTGGCATCTGCATTGTACTTGTAGCAGTTGACCGTAGGTGTAGTGACAACAACTGCAAAGCCTCGCAAACGCCGCCGTGCTCCTGTGCAATAACTCACGGAGTTTGACAGAGGTTGGATTGTGGGACTTCGAGAGGCTAGATGGTTTTATCGGCGTTTAGCGGCACAGATAGGTCGTAATTTTTCTGGTGTGGCTCGATGTTGTCATCAGTGTTTTATGGAAGGAACGCCTCACGTAGAGCTGGTTCTGGACGCCCACGCCCTACTGACCATGTCAAGATCATCGAATCGTACGAGAAGCTTTGAGCAACCGTACGGATCCACAGCAGAGTTAAGGGCCAGAGTGGCACCAGCTTTGTCAAAACGGACCATTGATAACCGTTTGCTAGCTGCAGAACTGCGGGCACGGATCCCTCTAGCCAGACTCTCACTTCTGCAAGAACACCGTGCTGCGCGGTTGCAGTGGTGCCGCTAAAGAGCCGATTGGAGAGCCGAATGGAGGCCTGATGTGCCGCAAAAGAGCCGAATGAAGTGATGAGAGCAGATTCGGCCTGTACACCAGTGATGGACGTGTACGTATGGAGCGAAAAGCAACAGAGCGCCATCTTCCACAGTGTATCTGTCTACGGCACCGAGGTCCAACCCCTGATTTAATGGTGTGGAGTGCGATCAGTTACAACTCGCGACCACCTTTAGAGTTTGTGGATGGAACATTGAACAGCGGTCGGTACGTCCAGCAGATTGTGGAACCTGTTCTTCTGCCCTTCTTGCAAAGGAGGGTAACATGTTTTTCCAGCAGGATAACGCCCATTCACACACTGCTACAGTTAGCTTGCAGATCTTACAGCATGTTGCGCTACTTTCCTGGCCAGCACGATCTCCAAACTTGTCGTTAATTGAGAATGTGTGGGACATGATGGGACGTAATGTTCATCGTCGCTGCACACAAACTGGAACAATTCCACAATTTCGCCAGCATATTCAGAAGGCTTGGAACAACCTACTCCAAGACGACATCCAGCATCTTTATAACCGCATGCATGCAAGAGTAGAGTCCTGCATTCAAGCTCGCGGCGGTTATACGACCTACTAATGTGGTCTATTTGGGGCATGGGAGCCACCCTGTACAACGACATTCTGGACTTATTATTTTGCAATTTGAATCATTTCTTGTATGCCACCAATGCTGCATGTGTGCAAAAATTCAAATAAATCGATCCATTCCTTCTAGGTGTTGTATTTTTTTGCCAGCAGTTTATGTTATGAACATACAAGTTTCAAAATATACAAATTCAACTGGGTTAATTTATTTAACATATGACATAGAAATGAACATATGAACAAGATAGAGTTCATTATGGTTCATTTCGTGGGGATGTCAGCAGTTCTGGCGAAGTCTGACAGTCAAAGTCTGCTGGTGTTAGTCTTTGGAAATGCCTGTTTGACATCTCATGGACTTCCGCATTTTTAACGACTGCTATAAAATGGTAGCAGCAGCCGGGACCGACGTCTTAACGTGCCCTCCGAAGCACGGGGGGGGGGGGGGGTACGATCGCATGCCACTGGGTTAATGAAGGACTTTTTCTTTTGCATATCAAAGGTGCAGACATTACAATTCAAAGTAAAAATAATGAATCATTACTGTCAGCTGGGAGATATGACGCTCTCCTGTAATCCAGCAGTCGATATTGGTCGAATGGAGTCAAACCTATGATTTAATGGGATGGCGCAAAACTCCCTCGTAGGAGTAGGTGCCGCAGATTATTGCTTGCGATAATCTACCCTCTGTACCAGATAAGATGATTCGGGTCCCGTGTTGATCGGACGTCCGCACGAGATCTCTTACCAACGCAGTAACTACAGGAGAGCCTTATGTGATCAAATTAGGTAAAGAGGAATAAATCTGATGAGAGCGGTAACGAATCGGGGATCCACCCAGTAATTACAGACCTGATCCTAATTGTTTTCCATTTTTCTCATATTGGAATTGCATTTTTATAAAATTTCTAATCTGTCTTATACTTAAAACAACAGGCTAATTAAAAAAAGTTTTGCAAATGTTAAGCTTAATATTAGTAAGCGAAGTTTTAGTTTAGAAACTTTTGCCATCACAATATCATTACCAACCATTACAATTAGAAGCTATAGATTTTCTTTTTAATCATCTTCCGTCCACGACAATTACACAATTATGTATATTAATTTGACTGTATGTGCTTCTTCGCAGTCATGAATTCTCTTTCGAAAACCACTTTCCGCGACACAACGCCCACGAGAACATCTGAAGATCTCACAAGGAACACTCGAACTCAAAAAACTCAACAACAATGACAAAAGGTTCTCTGTTCATAATTTTTATGCCATTAGAAACACTATTGTAAAAACAATTTTTAAAGTCACATTGTAATTTCTTTCAACCTCTTTCTGTTACACGAAATGGCTTGAAAAATGAATTTTACTTAAACGAGGGCTGGAAATTTAATAGCGATCACAGGAGTGATGGAGGTGAATGGCGATAAGTGCGATCCTAACTGAATGGGCACATTGGCACATGCATTGCCGTACCTTCCATTACCACAATACAATCTTTCGGTGATATCTTTCCATGCGCTGCGCATGCATGCTTAAATTACACATGTTTTTCAGAACAGAAAGTAGCTGGAAGAACCTAACATATTTTCCAAATGGGGGCTTAAAATTTTAACTACAAGGATCCGCACTGCAAAGGAGTGGTACCAGAGATTTGTAGAGGTCTGATGCATCACCATACATTACGGTAGCGGGTCAACGCATTGAAGCGTAGACGTAGTACAATCTTAGGCCTGGACGATCCGCCATTTCATATACACAAATGACGACCGTTTCTGATTTGCTGGCCAATCTTCGGCGGTGGACTGCTCGTGAGATCGTTTTGAAACTGGTCTCAATCATACGACCATCATTAAAGCGGCTACAATTGCGAAAAATTCACACGCTTATGAAGACTGATTGATCCATCTGGACACAATCGTGAAGGGGACTCATTCCTACGAAAAATCATTGGCATGCTCATAGAAATTAAAATGAAACGTCAATCCAAAGAGTGCGACATTACGGCTCTTCACGCCCAAAGAAAGTGCGCGTGAACTCCACAAATATTAAAGTCATGCTTATTGTTCCGCACGATTGCGATGGTGTGATACTTACTCGGACAAACTGTAAATGCTGCATATCATTAACATTTCTTGAAACACAATCTTCGTGAAGCCTTGAAAGACAATCTTCGTGTATACTCTTCAGATCTTAGGCCCCTGTGACTTTAATTTATTCCCAAAAGCAAAGTATTGGATCTGCGCGGTATTCGTTTCCATACCATCAACTGATACTGGATTTACTGATGGAATTATGAAGCTACCAGAACGATGGGCTATCCTAGGGACTGTACTGACAGATTCTAAAAGTGAGTCTGTGGTACTTCTTTCCTGTGCTAATCTGTATCCAGAGGCGCCCCTATGCAAACCTATGCAAACTTCTAAAATATGCGTCCTTTCAACCTTGGTTGGCGACTCATCCTACCGCTTAATTTGCTTATCGCTTCGCGCCGCCTCTGTCTGTATCATTGTGATCATTATTAAATTTTCAACTTTCGTGTTTAATTATAAATTATTACCTTACCAAAGTAACATTTATATTGTGCATCATTAAATTTACTCATTTAATGGACGAACTATTCTTTCGGTGATATCTTTCTACGTGATATTGACCTAATCTATAGTGCACATTTTACTAATTCCAATTAAAATGGAATTGTATAGAGGCTCTCATCAAATACACCTAGGGTTAATAAATGTTCTTTTTCACTTTTTTAAACTTTTTAGAATTTTATTATACGTATTTTGCTTCAGTGCGCACGATTAAGATTCAAAGTCAGAATATTAACCGATAGCAGCCGGCTGAGAGAGGTGGCGCTCTCCTGTAATCCAGCGTTCGGAGGCCAGGATCAGTGAATGTTGGTGGAGTGGAGTTGAACTCCTGAATTATATCCCGTATTGATCGGATGTCCGCACGGGGTCTCTCACCAACATGGTACTTCGTGGATAGCCTTGGAGTACCAGGTTGAACTAAGGAGGAGTAAACCGGGCGAGGGCGGTCGACGCAGCAGTCAAAAGCTCCCGTGGAAGACGGTCGTGGGATCGCGCCTGAGAGCGGCAACGATTCGGGGTTCCACCTACTAATTACAGTCCTGATCCTCAATTTTTTACATTTTCCTTAAATTAGAATTGTCTTTTTATAAATTTTCAACACATCTTTAGAATAATTTAATGTTTTTGCAAATTTTCTATCTCATACCTATATAACTGTCCAGTGAGCATCAAAAAACTTACCTACTTGATTGACAATTTTAAATTCGTAATATTGGTGTTTCAAAGTAAATAGGCTATAACGCATATTTTATTGCTTACAACTAATGGAACTATATTCAGTACATGCTCGCGTCAATTCATCTAAGATTAATAAAATATTCTTTTTCATTTGTTTAAACATTCCAGAATTTTAATGCATATTTATTTCAATGTAGACGCGTTATGATTCAAAGTTAGAATAATAAAAAATTGGTGCTCTAATATGCTCTACTTTATTAGTGCTCTAGCGTTCGGAGTTCGGGATCAGGGTTTCGCACCAACACACACAAGCCAATGAATTTAAAAACATCTGTTTAAATTTTAAGTATTCCCTTTGGTCCGAACTACAGAGGTTTGCAGGTTGCCATATAGTCAATAAGGTTTTGAAGCACATGTATGTCAATGGAAAATCAGGTGTTCACCAGACATTCCCTTAGTTCTCGTAAATTTGTTAGAAGAGGATCTTGATGTCGAATATGCCAAACATTCTCTATGGGATTGAGATCCGGGCTCTGAGGCGGCGAGGATAAATGACGAAAGCCATCTTCGTGCTCATTAAATCACTTCTAAACCAATCGTGCGGGATGAATACTAGCATTGTCATCCATGAAGAAGCCGTTACTTGGAGCATGGGCTTGGTCGCAAGAATGTTCAGGTAGTCCGTGGAACGTACTCGACTTTCTATGAATATCAGGGGATTGGAACCACCAGTTGAACAATGACCTGTCTCGATAAGGCTTGCTGGATCCATTATTTCATGGGGCTACTGCCAAACTCTTGCCTACCGTCGATACGAAACACATGTCTTGATTCGTCAGACCACATAACCTTCTTCCAGACAAACTTTAATTGGCTTTTAAGAAATCATGAGTTTTCGTATATGATGCAACAAGAAATTATAAAGCCACTGGCATTATTGTACAAAAAAATAATGAAATCCACACATACATTGAATAAATAATTATGGTCAAAACTTTAACAGAAAAAAAAATAAAAAAACAAAAACAAAATATGCCTGGCCAAAAATGATAAAGAAATGTCAGCTTTTATGCCTGGCTTTATCCATGATGAAAAATTCTTCTCTGAAGTAAAGAAATGTCAGTTTAAACAAACAATTGGCATTAACTAGTAATACAAAGGGCTACTAATGTGTAAATTAATTATCTGGTTAATTATCTAAATCTAAACAACGCCAAGAGGACAACCTTCAAGTGAATTTCAAAGGGTAGATAATTTCTCTACACGAAAGTGGTCAGTCAAGAAGACCAATAGCTAAAGCCTTTCGAATGTTCACATAACCACAATTGATAGCTACCTCAAAATAAAAGATAATTATGGGGTAAAAAATCTACTGGACGACTCTCAAAACTCAGTGACCGTGACAAAAGGGCAATTATAAAACGAGTGACAAGAGATAAAATGTAAACTCGAGCTGCGGCACGTGGTGAAGATAGCCCTGTTGGAAGAACAGTGCCAATGTTATTCATGAAGCAGAAAGATTTCTATCTTAAAAAAAGATGAGGTCAACCAGCACTCCTTCCCAGACACAAACAACTGAGACTACTTTGGGCACCAGAAATGATGTCTTGGACAATGCAATAGCAAAAGTTGATTTGGAGTGATGAGACAAAGTTTATCTGGACGGTCCAGAAGATATAATTTCTAATATCATGATCTAAAAAATGATGAGTAACTCTACTTCAAACGCCAGCAAAGGAGGGCAATCCAATTTGGCATTTATTTCAAGAAGAATGAATGTTATTCACTATCAGTAGATAGAAGTCCATCTACTGCCAGTTTCAGAGAAAATCGGAGAACCTATATTTGAGTTGTAATAACACAATGCCCCAAATTCCCAACGCAAAGGCGAATTTTGAATGGTTTCAACGCAAGTAATGACCTTCCATGTCAACTGATCTTAACCCTAAAGAAAATGTTTGGGATTCTCAGCAGGAGCAATTTATGCATATTGTCAGCAATTTGTATCAATTGAAGAATTGAGGGCCCAAATCATGAAAAGTTGGTAAAATATCGACCTAAACTTTTTACAATCCTTGTAAAGTCAATGCCAAATCACGTATGAAGAAGTCATTGAGAAAAATGGTGGATTTATTGGATATTAAACAACTGGCTTTATCATTATTTTCCAGGCTTTTTTTTTCTGATAAAGTTTTAATCATTCAATGCATATGTATTATAATTATGACGTTGTGATTAAACTTCTATGTTTTGTTGCATCACTATTTTTTTTCTTCATTTTTACAAAAATGCTAATGGCTTTATAATTTCTGGTTCCCCATCTTAGACATGCGACTGCCGATATAGATCCGCTCCAATTCTCGATACATACTTCTGCTACATTTTTTTTAAATGTTTATATTGTAATCCAATACGTCCATCCAGGGCCTGTATGGCCAGAGGCCGACGAGTTGGGTTCCTGGATGGACCTGGATTAACGACTGCTGTATGATGATCGCAGCAGCCGGGTGGGTGAAGATCGTGTCTCACTGATGGTCGCCCATCCAGTGACTAGCCGTGCCTGATGTTGCTTAACTTCTCTGAAGTTATGTGTTCAGTGAAAGCCCACCAGGCCACGGCCTCCCCCATCTTGAAGATATATAGAATTTCGTCATATTTTCTCGTACGAATTATTTAATGTAATATTTCTGTCATAAAATTTAGGCAATGCTCGACATTTATATATCCATATACTGAATAACGCTTATCGCAGACGGGCAGGAACCTCATAGGAACCGATGATGCAATGAATAATCCAATAGTAGACTAAGTTAGCTTATTGTTTAGATAAATAAAGAGGTGAGCATGTAAAAGCTTTTACTAATCCTCTTTGCTGCTTAATTTTAGATTATGGATGATTTTGTTGAAAGTTACGGTGTAATAACAATTTTCTAAAGTTGGAATTTTTGTTGAAACCATGTTCTTTCCAGTAAAGGTTATTTCTAAATCATCAACCAGTGGAAAGGGATCAGTTAGAATAAGATTTTGAAATTAAAACAATAATCGCCTTATGGAATTATTTTTTGAGACTCCAATTACAATATAAAAAATTCTGATCATTTGATTTTTTAAATGATTTTATGTTGAAAATATATATTTTTCGTTGGGCTTCACTTTCCGAAATGGAATATACAAAAGGGCAGTGCTTTTCAAATGGACAAACGTTTCACTTTCAGCCTAACAATCAAATGTAATAATTCATGAGGACTACTGTACCTAGCAGACCTACTCATCACCCTCCCTGTTTCCAATACCTTCTCTTCTCTTCTTTCCTTCGGTTTCTCCTCTCTCCTTGAGGGTGTTCTGGAGCGTTGATCCATAATCCACTGATTCTGGGGTCCTTCCTAACACTTTCGTATGCAGATTAAGTTAGCACGCGCCACTGATGCGGTGATGCGGTGTCCTTTATTGGCCTCTGAAAGTCATGATCTGATTCCTGATTTCTGCCCAAAAGAGAACAGGGGTTGAGAAGGGGAATAAAAGTGAGGAGAAAGAGAATATGGGGGTGAAACAACGCAAAGGACGCAACAAATAAACCCATCGCTTTGACCCTCTTCCTTCAACTTTGCCACTACTATCAGAATATCGATTGATTTCTTATTGTTATGATCAAAGCTCTAGAACATAACAATATGTGAATCTCTCTGATTCCTCTGCACTGGTTAAAAAGGAAACAAATTATGTTAAGGTCATAAGCATTAAAAACAATTGGGGTTTCTCCAAAACACAATAGATAGTTCGATGTTATCTATAAAAGTTAAATTATCATATATTTCTTGTACAGCTTCTAGCAATGGACATTGGTTAAACAACGTGCAATATATGCTACTAAAATCGTTATTCATATACAAATATTCATTGAATCTGAAAACATGATCTTTTACAGGGACTAAATACAACAGTGACTGTCATTGATCATGTTTTCTGATATGGTTAAGAATATAAAAAGGTATAAACGGCATGGAAACTGGACAATAAATCAGTGGAAAAAGACATAATATAGGGCATGAGTGTAGCGATAGCCTGGAAAACGCCGAGATAGTTTGATGGTGCTGTATGAGGTACGGTTCAGGATTGGACGCTATTCACAGTTCGTAACATGACTGCCGTTAAGTAGATTGATATTTTGAATAACCATGTACTTGTACTTCCTCAATGGTGGCAATTCTACGGAACAGATGAATGCTATTACGACAGTGCACCGTGCTACAAAGTCACAAGACTGGTTTTGTTGAATTAAATCAATATTACAAGGTCACTTGGCATTATCTTACTTGCGAACATTCTTAAACGACTTATAAACGTTGGAATTCGATCTGCTCCTAGGCAAAAGTATTTTTGGAGAGTTTAGACCCCTCCCCTCCCCTTTGTCACATTACTTCATATTTTTGTACCCCCCCCCCATCATCTAATATTACATCATAATCCTCCTGACCCCACCCTTTTAAGAATGGAAAATAAATGATAATCTGTATGAATTTCAACAATAAAAGCAATGTTCAATGAAATCACATTTATTTAAATGTAAATAATGTATCTTATTTTCTTAAGTACAAAAATAAAATTATTCTTTGGCGTTTACTGCACTATTATTAAATCAACAACTATTGGTTAGATTATCAAATCAACATCAATTAACAGTGATCATTAACATTGTGATGAAATAAGCAATAAAGAAAAACATTTTATTCATCACACTTCCAAGGATTTTTTTTTGTATGTTCAGACATTTCTATAATTAGCATCAGAACAGCTGTCGTATCCAGAAAATTTACGTTTAATTCATCCTTTCTGCATCCTCTATACCATTATTTTCATCACCTTAAGATACACTGCAAAAAAAAACCGCCTAGCGAAGGCAAAGCTATTGCAGTCATGTGCGAATTTGCGTAGGCAATACTCTTTTAATTTGTCCTGCATTAGTTTATAACTTCATTAGTTTGGAAGAAAGATGTCTATGGACATAGCACATGGTCACAGCCTAATTTCAAAATGGACAAATTGTTGATATATTCTAAGCAAAGAAAACAAGCACAGAGATTGCAGCAATTACTGAAACTGGAGTAAAATTGTTCAACGGATTAGTAAGGCTTGGAAGGAAAGATCTGAACCATCAACCTCGAAGAGTCACTGTGTTCGGGAAAAAAATTCAGAATATTCATGATCAAGAATAATTAAGATGCGTGGTGAAGGCAAACCGAAGAGATTCCACATTCACTTTTAAAGGTTTTTTCTTTATATTTAATATTATGTTAGAATTTGCCTCTATGAAAACAATTTCAATGATATTTTAATAAAATATAAAGTTACCTATATGTAATAAATTGTTATGTATTGGAGATGTCCCGGTCTTGTTCCAAATACATATAATAATCCAAATATAATAATCCCATTCTTGCTCCTTTCCTTTAATATCTTATGGAATTTTGTGGAGATGTCCCGTTCTTGTACAGAATGAAAGATAATATTTTTCTTCATATAGTTCAATGTAAAACACAAAACCGGCAAAAAGTGGAGCTGTCTCCTTCTTGCACCGAGGTCTTCATATCCACACGCACAAGGAATGGACTAAGAAAATCGCTTGTCACTAAGAAATTTCTACGAATATTGTCCGCACAAAATTTGAAGTGGAGATCAGTGGCAAAAAGTCAAGTAATGATAAATTCAGGTTACTCTGGTTTATAGTGATGGGCGTATCAAGTGATGGTAGTAGAAACCGCACAAAGCGATGGACCCATTTTAAATTCGCCGTGTAAAATTAAAACCCTAGTTGGAAGGCTAATATCTCTAAAACCAAGTAAGCTATGAGAATGTTACCTGGGTAGCTGCAAACATCTATGGGCTTGATTAGCTAGTAAAAGTATAAGTATTCAGAAAACTCAGTATTAAGGTTATGTACAGCAAAAATTGTCTTTAAATTGACAGCGACAAATTATTTTGCCCACTTTGTAAAGAGATAACAATAAAAATAAAACACTTCAAAAGTTGGTACTGTGGCCTTTGCAAAAAGCACAAAACTTTGTCCTAGGTTGCCAATTTTCAGGTTGTTAGCTTCTGTCGTTAGGAAACATAGCATTTGAATCTGACATTTCATTTGTGTATGTGTCCGTGTTACACAAGCCCCTTTTCTGCTGGAGCTCTCTGCTCTCCAACTAAAGAACTCCTGAAAATGAAATTATGTAATATACATTACACAAATTTCATGAAGATTGGAGATGGTGACTAAAATGCATTTAGACCAATTGGCATGGAATCACCCTATTCTGATTTTCATTGCTCAAGACTTTGTATAAGACCTTCGCACATACCACCCTGAGATCCCTAAATTGAAGAAGCCTTTGTATGAGAAACGCTTTACAAACAAAGGAGATAAGAGGTGACACGTATTAGCAGGGATGATGTGCAAAAGAACTCCGGGTACTTTGAAGGGTATGAGTGACTTTATATCTTTTATACTGGTATGTTCATTTATGTTATTTTTTGTGGGCTATATTTAGATAAGCTTTTAAAAGTATATACTTAATATACTGTGTTATCGCGTATCTGGAAGAAATAAAATAGGTGTCATGACTTATGAAACAACCTCAGTGTGTGCTTACTGTTTAATTAAAAGATTAAGTGGAAGATGAAACACGCTGTATATGGCACCATCTCATTTGACAAACGCTTGATACAATTTCCATCGTACAGATGAAATGAAATAAGAACAACAAACGTTTTCAGTTTATCAGTAGACCATCCGAATACCCTGATGTCTTTTACCATAACTGCCTTGAACCACCGCTAGAATGGGTAAACAAAGCTGATTTGATATTTATTCCTGCGCTCATACATTTCTAGAATTATCAGATATTAATATTTAGAAATGATCCAAACCAAATGAACACGATGGCTTCTCTCATTGTAAATTTATGTTAAGCGTTTGAAGAACCTACTAGTTATGCGCTATGAGTATTATGGAAATTTTTAAAAAACCTAATTTCACAAAGAGAATTGAAAGTAGAGGGGGAAAAGAAATGATTTTGCTTCAGCTTCATTTGGATAAGGGCGTTCGGCAAATGACCTCACTGCTTTGCAAACCAGCAAATGAACGGACAAAGGATTGCTCCCATCCCACACCCTCCCCTTTCCCCGTTATGCCTCTTTCTCCACCTCTTCCCTCCTCTTTCACCAGGCCCTCTTTCTCTCCTGGGGGTCATCAAAGGAGGGTTGGCACGCTCTTTGAAGAGCTCTCGCAACAATTTATTCCAGGCAACCCGCGTGATTACAAGTGACGATAGGTGGGTGTCCATATGTCCGTCTCTTTATCACTTGTTGGTGTGAAATTTATTGGGCAAGCACAGAAAGCGAGACGCAAGTTATTACTACTATGGGAGTCGTCATCAGAGAGTGTAATGAATTACTTTGCCGTTTGAAAATTATACGTCTGTAGACGACGACAAGAGGAATTTGGGGCATGCTATTGTTGATAGATGGCCCGTAAGTATAATAATAATAATAATAATAATAATAATAATAATAATATAACGTTATTGAATTTTCATTAAATTTATTAATATCTTAATGCTAGGAGAACCTTTTAAATCTGCGTTTCCGTGTTAAAGAATAAGGGAGTTACGCTTGACAACCGTACTTGTACCTAAATTCCTGGGCATGCTTTAGTAATAAAATCTTTCAAAAGTTAAAAATAATCCAAAAATTAGATTGACTAATTTAATTAAACATTTCCTAATATACATATACTACTGTTTATAAAAATCGCAACACCCTGATGGAATAGCCCAATCTGCATTAAATTTGGAACATTTGCATATCATGGGTCAGAAAAGAAACCATTAGATTTTCAGATCAATACAATGCGTTTTATTGTCACATTAGTATCGGGTGAAACCACCGTGGGATGCAATTACAGCCTCTAAACGTCGTGGCATTGAGTCAAACAAGCTCTGAATAAGGGCCTGGGGAATGTCCTGCCATGCTCTGTCTACACGGGTATACAGTTCATCCACAGTTGCTGCTGCAGGAGTCTGACGAGCCAATCGATGAGCAACCCTGTCCCACACATGTTCGATTGGGGACATGTCTGGTGAACGAGCAGGCCAGGGGAACAAGGGCGTCTGATGTGCTTGGAAAAAGGCGAGGACATTTCTGACCACATGCGGTCGGGCATTGTCCTGTTGGAATACAGCGCCTGGAAGGTTCTGCAGGAAGGGGATGACCTCGGGTTGCACAACTTCCCTGATGTACCGGTCACTGTTCAGATTGCCATGGATTCTGATCAGACGGGAACGGCCATCGTAACTGATTGCACCCCACACCATCACCCCTGGCGTTTGTCCTGAATGACGCTGCAGGATGCATTCTGGAAGGTCGCGCTCGCCACGATGTCTTCTGACTCGTATCCTGCCGTCATGGTGCTGCAAGTTAAACCTTGACTCATCCGAAAACACAACTTGTTGCCATTCAGCTTGCCACTGTTGGTATTGATGGGCCCATTGCAACCTGAGGCGCCGGTGGTTTTGAGTCAAAGGAATCCGCAACAATGGTACTCGTGCCATCAATCCTCTGGAAATCAAACGGCGTCGTACAGTGCTAGCAGACATTGTCCTGCCTACTGTAGCACCCCACTATTGTGCTAACACTGTGGAAGTGGCTGTACGATCTGCTACACACATGCAATAGAGGTGTCTGTCATCTCGCGGTGTCGTCGTGCTGGGTCTTCCTGAGCCTGGTCTTCGGTGTGCCCTGTTCTCTTCGCTCCACTGCCTCCATGCACGCATAATTGTCGTTGCATTACGTCCTACACGAGCAGCAATGTCACGATACGACCATCCCTCTTCACGCAGACCAATTATGCGTCCTCTTTCAAAGTCTGTCAGCTGTTGATATGGTACCCTTCGTCGTCGTCGAGGCATGGTGTTCTTTCAAGCAATTACTCTGAAAATCTAATCATTTATACTCTGACTCATTGTATGCAAATATTGCAAATTGCATATGGATTAGCCCATTCCATCAGGGTGTTGCGATTTTTATAAACAGTAGTGTAGATATATTTTTTACAAAATAGACAGAAAAACACTTGAAAACATTGACAATGTTATACAGCATTTTATAACGTTGCTGAAATTCAAATGTCGGGATTGTGGCTCGCCATATTTCTGTGGCGATCCTTTCAGAGATGAACAGATATGTTTGCCATGTTTGCTAGTCTCTGATACTCTCATTAGAATGAAAATGAAAGTGAAGCTTCGGGCTCCTTACCTAATTAAATTATTTTAGAAAATTTTGAATTTCGTAAATGATTCAGACGTTCTGTATCACGCTGATGAAGGTGGCGTTTCTCCGAAATGTACATACATGAAATAAAAGTCTTATTGCGGAATAGTGTGTTCTTCTTGGTTAATCATTGTCCACAGTTTCCGGCATCTCTCCCAGAGTTTGAGAAAAAATCCATTTTGCAACAGTAAGAACATATTACGAAGATGCGTTTTGGTCGCAGTCAGAACAGTGTTGGAACCTTTCTCTTTATTTATGTTAGGTGAAAATAGATTAAACCTACTCGTGGGATTGAGTAATTCAATATATGGATTATGATTCCACATATACTCATCAAATAATTTTTTCAGGATCATGATCTTCAGAATTAAAAACGAATTACTTAAATTATAAGGCCATTTAATCTTTAGTATTCCATTACATTTTAATCTTTCCTATTTTCATTTATATTTATAATTTAAACATCTGAGGTATGGCGTATAAATAAAATTTTCAAAGATATTCACCAGTTATTCTTTTCTGAAGAATATTATCCAAAGAAAATATGTAAATTAATATTCAAAATATTTAAATTTAGAATATTCAAATTATTTGTTAAATACCTTTTTTCTTCTATAATTTGCAAATTATTTAGCAAGTGTAATGAATACATGCTCCCTAATAGAGTAGAAAACAGCCCTGTGAAGATCTGCTGTCCTAGAATTTTCATGTATCTCTTTCTTGAAGGTGGTATATAAGAATTGTTGAACGATTTCCAAAGACCGTAAAGACTCCTAAATCTAGATTTGGCTGAAAAGAGATTGTTAACACCAACCAAGTCTGTTTACAGTTACGCCTATACTTTTGAAACTTAATACGCATTATTTGAAGTTACGAAATAAATTCAACAATAAAAATATCCACTAATTAGAAATGAAATAAAAATTACTCAAAATTTAAATTTGTGCTAAAGAAAGTAACTGCGAAAAATACAGAAAAATTCGGTAGATTAAACTAAACTCATACAGAAAAAAATTTACTCAGAGTTACAACTGAAATGGTACAATAGAATTTTTTCTTTCCTAGGTGGAGATGAAAATGGATTTTTATTTTTCAGCGATAGCAATTTGTTCTGGAAAAAAAAAAAAAAAAAAAAAAAAGGTCGCCACTCTAGATACGACTGCAACCGCGTTACATTTTGGACCGTCACCTTCTATCATTTGCTACCTAACATCACGTGCAAGACATAATTAACACCGGAAATGGCTCCCGTAGCGATCAAATCGTGGTTGGGCAGAGAGTCATTAGGAGGGCGAGGGAAGAATCGCTGGGCTGTCACAACAGCAGGGTCGTCTTCGACTGACGTCAAACTCACCTCCCCTCAATATCCTACTATCATCACCACAGACCTACTTCATACACATACACATTCATACCCCCTGGAGAATTATAATGGGTAGTCCTTGAACAAAAAAAAAGGAGACCAGTTCCACTTCGATAATGGCAGAAAATGAACGAGCGATTATTGATATAAATTAATTGATTTGATGCGGCTTCTTCCACGAATCAGATCAAACAACTAATTTATATAAGAATAAACAATAAAATAAACAGTGAAGATTATGCTTCTGCATATGATGCGTAATTCTTAGCACTGCTTAACACTACAGAACTTTGTGAAGAAAATAAAAAAAAACTCGAAATTATTTTCATCCTTTACCGTTATTGTCATTTTAATACAACTGTATGTAGGCTCGCTTCAGACAATGATAACAGTTTATAACAGTTTGTAGGTGACCGTCATTCAAGATTAGGTAATTTTTTTCATAAACAATCGATAAGGATATTTAAAATTTTCGATCACCGAGAAACAAGTAGGATTCTGAGTCCAATAAGTTATCTTTAATCCTTGATGAACGATCTCCGTCTCTTATACTATCGAAATATTTCCGGCAAATTTTTTCTGAGTTCTGGATCATATAATTCACAACTAAGTTGAAGAAACGTTCACTTAGGAACACTATTTATTCCATCATGTTATAAGAGATTACGTACTAGCACAATACAAGTGCTGTTCATGTTTAAGTAGACTAAAAAGATGATAATCAAAGAACGAGCGAGACAGGGGAGCACAATTCAGTGTTGATTGATTTCCAAGTTTTCGGACTTTTTTGAGAGAATCATGCTAGAGGAACATCTTTACTAATATTCTTATGATCTTCAAGAATAATAGTATCAGTGCGGTCCAACATACTTGGGTGGTAGTGGCTGGGTTGGTAGGATTATGCAGTTCCTTCTCTTCGCTTGTTGAAATATTATTGCTGCTCCTATAGCCTGCACAATTCTGTACACACACATCATCTTCCACGTAGTTTCTTTAGCCGTAACCCAGAATTCGGTTAGAAGTTTAATATAACTGCGCTATCTATTGGAATGCCTCGCAGTTCTGCAAAGAAACGCGGGAGAGTTCAAAATTGCACCAGGGATTACTTCTTGACATTCGTACATAATTTTTGCGCCTGAATGTTTCTTTCTGTGAATTAGGTTTTTCTTAAAAATATACAAATAATTAAATATATATTTTTTTAACATAAAAAATTTTTTCTTAAACATATTTTTTTCATGCGAACATGCCATTTTAAACATTTCAGCATTAAATACTGATAGTTATAAAAAATTCATACACCAATTTACAAAATTTTGTTAATTAATTAGTGAAATAAGTTGATCGCATGATGACACTATTTAAAGTTTTTTTGCTTAGAAAAATTCCACACAAGACCTACACTGAAAGTATAGTATAAGCCTTTGAAAAGATCATTAATGTACTTAATTAACTTTAACGTAATTTTAATATCATTAAGACACTACTGTATTCAAAATAATACCCAAATACGCTTTAAAGATAATTTGAATTCTAAGACATAAGCGCACTCTTTAGAAATTTGTTGGAGTTTATGAAGAAAACATATTTTTGAATAATCCACATTCTCGGGGATCTTTGAATCTTGGAACAAGGCCATCAGTTGAACTGCATAAGATCCATGACAAATTTGGCGACCTCCATAATGAGAATGTGAATCATATCCAAACTAATATCAATTATAATTTCATGATTTTTTTCTTTATGAATTTGGACCCATTCCATTTAATTCTAAGAGGTTCGCGAGATTTAAACCATCCACAAAATCGGTTTGAAAAAAACATTTCCCGTTTTTTATGTTTTGAAATCATCTTAGAGTGTTTTAGTTTAGTTTTATTTTGGTTAAATTGACAAACTTAATGTTCTAATTTAATGAACAATTGCTATTTACTAGAATTTTAACTAGAGTATTCGTCACTGCAGTAAACATTTAAACAACTAAAACATATTTTATAAAATTTCGAAACTTCCAAAACACAGTGACTTTCGTGGACAATTCCTTTGCACATGAGGTACTTGTATGAAACGTAAATCTTAAAGAAGAGACAGATATTAAAATTTATTAAGTTGTAGGTATTTTTGTTTTCAAAATTTCTTAGGTCACACAATTAAAAACTAAAGAATAACTACGTTTGAAAGAAAAATATCTTATTATTATAATATCTCCTCAAAAATGAGCCATACAAAACTTATGATCTAAGCTTTCCTAATGCATAAATCTTAATGCTAACTGAAGGAAATAAGATTTTCGCAAGATCATACCTTGTCGTAAATGCGAATGCGCATGAGCATCGATTGCTGGCTTTGTCATGCCATGAATGGTATTGTGGGGAAATCCTAAGAATGGAAGGAAAAGAGAGAAAATACTTATTTCTTATTTATTTATTATAAATTATTATTATTATTATTATTTTCGAATGATCTTGGTATTTTGTGTGAGAACAAAGGCAGTAACCCCGTTTTGGGCTTTTCGCCTGTTGGGGGACAACATCGGGTTTGGACTTCCGGTTTATCTGGTGGTTTCCCCTCCCCTGTTGTTGTCACATTATTATTATTATTATTATTATTATTATTATTATTATTTTCGAATGATCTTGGTATTTTGTGTGAGAACAAAGGCTATTTAAATTCCTGGACACGCAATTTGTCACAAATCCCATTATACTAGCTATCTCACCATTACTGGACACGTATCCAGAAAACATGAAGAACGACCCTTCTGTAAGTCCATTCTCCACTGCCGGCCAGGTGGCCGAGAGGGCTAGGGCATAGGCTTTCTAGTTCTTGAGTGCGCCTGGTCGTGGGTTCGAATCCCGCCGTGGGCATGGATGTTTGTGTTTGTCCCGGGCTGCATACAGATATAACTTGTGTAAAAGGCGCAAAATGACCTTATACCAAAAATTTCTAAAAAACCAACCAACCAACCAACCATTCTCTACTTATGTAGCGACCCTTTCAAGACCGCAATTCTGGAATCTATAGAAATTTTTAAAATCAAGAACTCCTCTCCAGACCTCGTCCTTAACTGTCAAACCGATTTCGACACTTTTTTGCTATTCTTAATTCTGTCTCAGATTTACTGTGATACTTTTTTTTTCTTATTTTGTATTTTCATTTTCTTGACATTTTTTATGGATCAACTGTTCTTTATTCAATTATGTCTTTTAAAGTTTATCAGTTTTATTATTCTATATTAGTCTGTTATTTGTTTTCCAATCGTTATTTTTCTGCTTTCATCCTTTATAGTATCCAATCTCTTATCTAATCAATGTACAACTACTGTATATTTAGCTTCTATCTTTAACCAGCTATTGTACCCAGACTATATTAATCATTGACTTTGTCAAGCCATTCGATGTATTTTATCCAATCATATTATTCCATTGTACCATATTTCTGTATATAAGGGCGTGAAGCCTCTAGTGTATATCCTTGAAAAAGCCGGGCATAAATAGCGAAACTAATCGGATACTCTGTTCTCCCGTTATTGTATTGCAAAGTCTCTACCAATTTCAGACTAAGAAGAGTTGTAGTATCATTATGATCACATTTAATGAAAAACGCACATGAAGTAACGAAGTAGACATTAAGAGACAAAGTTAAATAGTTTAATGAAGAAGCCTTATAAATCCTATCGTATGAGAGAAATTTTAAGCAATCAAAATTTTTTTAAAAGAAAACTTATGACCATAAGTAATGCATTAGGAAAATATCATTGCATTTCAAAATATATTTACTGTTTTACTATATGACCAGTAAGACATGAAAACTATAAACATGTAAAAAATAAAGAAAAAACAAACTTATGTTTACTCTAATAATTTGCAAATTACTGTAAGTTGTTGCTTGCTTAATAAATATGTTGACAAATTTTTGACAAAACGTCGACAACTGGTAGCACCATTTAAAGAGGTACACTCATACAGTGACTTCCTAATCAGTAGAGCAAGATATTATATTGATTTATGTCGTAATAAAGGGAGCTTTTATAATCAACTTTAAAAATTATCGTGTAATTTCAAATACAGTAAAACCTCCAAATAACGGACACCAATGGGACCATGAATTTTGTCCGCTAAATAGAGGTGTTTTTTGTTTAGAGGGAAAACAAGAGGGAAATCAAAGGGACCTGGACTTGTTAAACTATCCCTTAATTAGAGGTGTCCGCTACGGGAGGTTTCACTATTTATAGCAAATAATCTTACGATGCTCATTAATAATTAGTAAATGAGCCGTTCTTTATTAGGTAGAAATGGCAGGGTGGTTTTAAAGACATTGGCTAACCCCTTTAATGGCTAATTTAAAGTTTTGGTTCAAAATTACTTAAAAGTTGTAAAAAGTTAAAAAAGAAGAGAAAATGAGAGCAGAGAACTTAGCTTAAGGAAGCCGCCTTATGATGCAGAATACTGAATTTGTAATTTAGTTATTACTCTTCTAAGACTTCCTGTTAAAAGTCTTGATCAGTGCTCTGAAATTTCCTGTTTTATTACTAAGCTATAACTTGTTGCAAAGTTAATCAATTATAAACGAAACCTATCCTTTAAATTTACTACGTAGTAAATACTCGTATTCTCCCTTTTGATTAAGCCATCAGCCATTCATTCAAATGCTTAGAAATCTTAAAGGTAGGTAAACAGCTCTTTGCGAAGTCGTCATTCTGGAAGAGCAATTCAAATTAAAGTTCCTTTATTCCTAAGCCCTCTGTCAGCAGAGACGTTGAGTTTTCCTACAGGCAAAGCCGTTTGTTAGAAAAACCTTTCAAATATACATTACAAACATACATAGTGAGCGATAAATAATAGAATGATAGAAAATTTTAATTTAAACTTTTTAAGTGAAAAGCTTATGGGCATTTCTAGAATTTTTTAAGTGTCGAAGACATTGAGCACATTGAAGTGTCACATTTCTAATATTTAAGCATGTGCAATTTCTCGCTTGAACTATTCCATTATATTGTTCTTAAAGAGTGAAATGTCTAACCAGCAACACGTTACAAAATCACTATAAATTCGAACAGTTAAATGTTGGAATGTGATATAGTTGTGAAGGCATGAAGTGGCGATGAAGCAAGTGGCAATAAAGCAGTTTTCCTCTACGCTATATTTATAATGTACCCTGAGCGTTGATTGACAGTCAAGATTTTAAACCACAAAGCATTAATTCGTGGGCATATGGAACGAAAGATAACGTGGCTAAAACATGACAACGATGAACAAATGAATTAGTTACTCAAACAACCACTCACTACAATGTTAGAATGTCTTAAATGTCGCATCTTGCTATCTATAAACAATCATGTTAGTAACAATCCATGAACATCACTCTGTCTAAAGACTGCAACACTGATATTTGAAAAATTCTGCATTCGGGTGAATCACGGTTTCATCTTCATCATGCCGACAGGTAATTGTATATGGAATTATTGTGGGAGGCGTTACTATGATAATCTGGAATCCTGTAATGATCCTGTAATCCCCACGCAATATCCGAGCTGAGCACATGCTAGCATTTTATCTCAATAACAGTTTCTTCCAGCGCGATAACGCCTATTGCCATCATATTCAGGATACAATTAACTAACTACAGGAATTCACCACTTTCGCATCCTTCAAATTCTTCAGACACCAGTTCTTTACAGCTCATATGAGACATACAAAATGAAAAAAGAAATTCGCTGTGTAAGCTTCCAACCATGAACTAAGAGGTACAAACAAGTGAAGATAATACGAGGGTTGGGGCATAAGTCATGGCAACTATTTTTTTGTGAGAATTCGACCGTGGGTGGAAAATGCGAAATATATAGATGAAAGGACAAGGAATGGAGGAAATGTACGGACATTTAGCAACACGGAAATATTTTGCTCTTCGTGTTTATTAAGGTAGTTGATATAACATTACAACTTTCATGTTCCAGAATCATTACAGCACACATACCCGTTCTAAAGGGCCCCAAAGTAGTCCCCTGAACGTTCACAGTACGCTGCCAACGATGTGACAGGCGCCCATATCATCTGCTTCACCATTTCTCTCACCATGTGGAAATCTGGTCATCTCCTGTTGCACAATACGGGTATTTGCAATGTCCATTCGTGTCCGAAGCTGTCTACCACGTAATGGTTCCTTACCGTCCGTATAAGGTCAAAATCACATGGAGAAAAGTCCGGAGAGTATAGTGGGTGCTCCAATTCTTATCAAAGCCAGCGGAGACCGGCTATATTGATATACGAGCGTTGTTCAACTCGGGTTACATCCATCCTGCACGGCGGTTGACTAAGAACTGATTTAACATTGTTCTCAATGCAACAAAAGGAAATCGCAGAGCCATCTGGTGTTGTGGAAATATACAATGAATGAACGGTTTCCTCGAGACATATGACATTTTGTGATACTATCCCTTAGCTATGAGAAAAAAAATAGTTGCCATGACTTATGCCCCAACACTCGTAGATATGTGTTAATTCAAAATATCTTCCATATTTTCTAAGATTTTTAATAACATACATATATGGTAGAAGTTCTATAAAACACATTTAACTGATTATAGTTATAATTATAAATGTAATAATTATATTTAATTAACATGTTTCGCTCATAGCTCTATGAAATATCTGTTACATCTCTATAATAAATTACGCATATAAAATTTATCCGAAAGAGCTCAAACATTAATAAGTAAGTTTTAATTACATGTTTAATCATGTTTTATTAACAACTGTAATTCTTCCTTTTTCTCCATTTTAACGTTAATCACTATTGCGAATTCAGATAAATTCAGCGCATTAATGTTGAAGTTTCTGAAATAAATAATAAAAATCTGAATTAAAATGACTCTAACATGCATAATATTCTTTCCAATCTGGTTATTGCCCTTTCCATATTTTTTCCGTTCCACTATTAATGTAGTGAAAGGCAACGTTCCCTTTTGCAATTAAAGATCCGTTTACGTTGCCTCATTAAAATCAATGGTGCAACAATAATGGGGAAAATGCCTGAGCTCTTGTCAAATCCAATTCCATCGTCACCTTAACGAAGGCGGATAAAAGAGGGAATGAAAGCTCTCTTGTTCAGTTCAATGTGGTTAAACCTATTTAAACAAATAAATGACAAACAATTCCGGATTTCTATAGAATCGCATCTAGATAAACCAATTTCTGACAGCTGCAAGGGAAATAACATTTTGTACATTCTACCTTAGTCTTTCATAGTAGCCATTAGATCAAATCCTCTGATGTTTCTTGCATTTAAAAACAAAAACAATATTTTGCAAATTCGCCTAAAACAAACAGTTCCAAACCCATATCTCTAATTACACATATTATTATAACGATTTTTTGTTTAATCAGTTGGAATGCTAATATTGTCATAACGAACTCACAATTGCCGGTAACAGTGAAGAACCATATAAATTAAAACATTTCAATAAACCCTAATTGATTCCTTTTCGAATGTTTTAATTGATTATACAGGGTGTGTCTAAACCCTGTCATAAACTTCCCCACAGCGAGATGAAAATAAAAGCTCATGGTTCGGACAACGAACCGTTTATGAGATTTCCGCAGTTAAAAGTGAAGTTGCAGCAGCTGATGTTGTACTCTATGGATGGCAGGTGACATGCGGAGAACCTATACAACAAATGTTAAAAAATTACGACCGTGGGACGCAAGACGCGCATTGAGGAGACGAAACATCGACTGGCGTACTCGTTCGAGGATCCCTGGGCTGTCTCTTGCAGCGCATCTGTTAATAACCAATAAATAGGACGTTATTTCAAGAATTTGTTGTAGCTTCTCTGCATGTCACCTGCCATCCACAGAGTAAAGACCAGCTGCTGAACTTCACTTTTAACTGCGGAAATCTCATAAACGGTTCGTTATCCGAACCATATTTATATGAACTTTTATTTTCATCTCTAAGAAGTTTATAATCGTTGATTTCTTATTGTTGTATACCGTTTTCGATATCTTAATGGGTTTCCATTTTATTTGACTTTAATCCAAATCAGTAATCCCAATTTTTGTCAGTCATAAATTTGGTATTACGCTGCTTTGTATTAAAAGATAAGTCGATGCCCTAACATCAAATCCAAACTCAGAGAGAAAAATGAAAAAAAAATACTTTTATTCTTTGGATGTTGATGTTGTAGGTAACAAACAGAGCGACACACAATGATCATACCCCAGGCCAGTTTCCCAGCATTGAGTCAAATGCTAAAGAATAAAAGGAAGTAATTTATTACATATTACTTAATTTATAGCATATTACTTCCTAACAGCATTATGCAAAGTATAAAAAATGAGCTGAATGCTTAGAATACAACATCTTATATCCAGACCTGATGACCACGAGTGCTGGGGATTAAGCTTTCCACTTCTTGAAATTGTTCGAATTTCGCAGTGGCTATGGATGTTTGTGTTTGCTCCAGAAATCCCAGGATAATGGTCACGTGAAATGGGCTCAGATATTAGTGGAAGGACTCAAAAGACCTAGAATTTGATGAGCCAAAAAAAAATCTAAGGCAACTAAATGGCCATTGTGAACCTATACACGAAGCAGCATATGAATTACCTCTTCGAAAGTAATGGACCAAGTGATTTGTCAGCTATTGAGCTGTTTCTGTAGTTCCTGTTGACTACAGTACCATTAGTGGCTAAAAAGGACAAATAAGACGAAACTCATTTATTTCCGTCTCTATTTACTGTCCACTGATGAATGTTGTCTATTGTTCCGTAAAGTGCTCTTTCAATAAACGTTAAGCGTTCGCAGAAATCGAATTCACAAAATCATGAAGGGCCTGTGTAAGTTATAACATTTTTAGAGATGTTAACCGTAGATAATAATACAAGAGATATGGGGAAGCAGATCTCATGTTGATAAAATAGACAAAGTTATTTTTTTCGATGTTTTTGAAAATGTACAGAATACATACAAATGTATGACGGTATTTTGCTTGCTTATAACTCCGGTTTTTATTGCTAGATTGCGTTGATATTTTACAGACATATTTTCAGACTCATTACCTTCTCTTAAACTTCAACATGTGCACCGTTGTACATAACAACATGTTCATATCTGGCGGATATTTATTCCCATGTGTTTTCTGGCATCTTCAACGTGATGCTTTGCATGGCTGCGGTGACTTTCTTTTTTGAATCATCTAGGTCCGTCGGTCTTTGATCTGACCCTACAGACGAAATCTGACAGGGTCAGGTCCGGCGAGTTGGGAGGCCATTAAATGACCCTTCCTCGACCAGTTAAGCAGTATGTCTTTACTAGATCAGTCATCCGTATAAGTAGCATCGAATAATGTTCGTGTTTGGTGGCAGCAAGCTTATATGTAAGTCTTATATTTTAAAGGAAGGCTTATTTTGTTGAGATAAATTTAAGCTTATATAGACACAGTTTAAAAGAAGAAGAGCAGATGTTAACAGACTATTTTTATACATTTTTGACCATTTAATTTGGGCAAGTTAAAAATTTGAAATGTTGCATTTATTAGTAATTAGCCACGTATTGACAGTTAGTGGATATCTGCTGTTTAAGAATTGATATATGCTGTAGTAGTGGATTCAGAGTTTAAAAAAATTATTTTGTAATTTAGATTTTAATTTGTACTTTTTATATTACATCGTAAAAATAAGTAAGAATGTGCACAAATGGCACTTTTATACCCACAAAATTAATTAACAAGACTGAAGGAAAGAAAAAATCATGTACGGACACACACATAAAGAGAAAAAGGTGGGTAGATGAGGGAACTGTGCCCTTCGTCGGGAGACCCAAATTTCAACCCCGGGCGCCGCTTATCGAGTTATAAGAGCAAGCGAGAGAACCGCACCAGCCTTTCCCAAAATTTGAAGGTTTGGGCGCCTGAGAAAAATTGAATTGCAGCCATAAAATAGAATGTTTGATTGTGGCTCAAAGAGACCGCCTCGCGTGGCTCCTGGAGACCCTCTTATAACGACGAACGCGTTCACTCGTTTAGAAAATCCGGTGCGATCATTTGTGTGATTGGCGCCGGAAGAGCGAGAGAAGAGAGAGAAAGAGAGAGAGAGAGAGAGAGAACAGGATAGAGGGAGAAAAAAGTGAAAGAATGGTGACAAAAATATAAAATGAATAATATAGATATGTTAGAAAAGAAATAATAATTTTGAATGTAGAAGCAGGCAAGACATATGTCATTTGGTTATATATCGTTTCTTCAAGCCGATTCATATGGCATTTATACAATGCTGTGCAGGATAGTGTTTGTGAAGATAGAAGTTTAATTAAAGTAGTAAATCAGTTGATGGGGCAATTGCAGACTATCCAATTGAAAAATATTTTAATGAATATGCCCTAGGTGTAAAAAAAACAACTTATATTATCATATGAAAGAAGAAAAAAAAAATTCAAAAACAAACTATATGTACAAAAAAGAAAAAATCTCAGTTTTAGGAGGATAAAAGTTTAAAGAGAAGGAGGAGAAACTCATTGTTATTTCCAAGTTAAATAAGATAACAAAGACACCTTCCATTAAAAGAAATCTTAAAACGCGGTCTCATTATTTTTTTTCTTTTTGAAAAAATATATTTTTTTTTCTTGATGAACGTGTTTGAAGAACAAGAGGATGAGAGCTAAGAGGGTGAAAGAAAAAGAGTATGGTGATGGTGGAAGATGGGAGGGGGTTGCGAAGAAGGGCTACGAGTGGTTCTTTCTCTGTATTCTCTCTCTCTCTCTCTCTCTCTCTCTCTCTCTCTCTCTCTCTCTGTGTGTGTGAAGAGAAATAAAAAAAAGAGAGAGAGAACGATGGGGGGGAAGATGAAAGCCAGAGGAGAACCAGAGTGTAATTAATGAGCTGCCTTCCTCATTTCTATTGCGCTTGCGCTCATTTAACCGTTGTTTTCCCAGAAGCCTTTGCGCAAATGCAGACGAATTCACGCGTGGAGGAATCGTTTGTGTCACGTGACAATGTAGGTTGATGCGTGACGTTTAATTAAGTCACGTCGGCAACTGTTGACGATGGGGGTCTCTAAAGAAATGAAGTGGTGGGTAATGGAACCACCCTACTCCTCAAAACAAATGATGGCCACCAACCACCCATCCACCCACATACCATTTTACCCCCCCCCCCATTCAACTTTTCTTTTTTTTTTTATCTCTTTTTGATTTTTAAAATTTTAATTGTTTTCTCAGGTATAAAATATCATTTTATATTCTTTGTATTTAGCCAATAAATATTTTTTTCTAAAATGTAGAAATCATCTAATCAAACTCAACTGTGATTATTAATCAGTACCGTATTATTGGAGTCCACGAACTTACGCTTCAACCTTAGACATAGGCCGCACGATTGATGACATTTTTCAATTGATGACATAATTTTACGACGCGCTCTGAGAAAAGAAGTTTTTTTGTTTTTTTTTATCTCATCTTCTCAGATCAATCGATGTGTTTAGTTCGTAGAATTAATACAAAAAGTTAACGAAAAGCTTCAAATATTTCAGAAATTAAAAGAAAATTGTAAATCAAAATTACCATCAAATTTGGTTTCGAGCAGATTTTAACGATGTCTTTTGAAAATAAGTAAATTATAAAGTTCAAATTTGGAAGCCTAATTTTACATTCCATTAGCTTGTTTGAGCGTACATGTCGTTCCTATGAAATGTTACATTGTTATACTGGTTCTATAAATAAGTGGCCTTCTAAAACGAAGGTTGGTCGGTCTTGAAAAACACATCGACGTGTACCATCTTTCAGCTCAATTATTGAGAGTGCAGTTCAACAGAAGGGCAGAAAATAGTTGATCCTCAAATGATCTCTGAACACTGGTCAATTGCTCTGGTATTATGGCCGCGCATACACTGCAGCTTTTCTGGGGCGGTGAACTGGATTTGAGAAATTATTAAGTGGGAGATTTTGGAAGTTGGGGTGGGGAGCAGTGTCCTATCCATGATTCAAATAACTCGTTTTCCAGATATGATGTCCTATCGAAATGTGAAATTTCATGCCAATCTTCGATTTACAATTTTCTTTTAAAAGATAAAAATCTTTTTGTTTTCGTTAATTTTTGACAATTCTTATAAAGGTGTCTCAAACCTTAGGATCTGGAAGAAGACTGTAAATTGAATAGTAAACCCATGGTAGAAATGCATAATTCCGGTATCACGAAGTTTTAAACGAGTGTGAAAACGCACCACGCCGGATCTCACTCGTCTGGATTTTTTCCTATGGAGGCACCCGAAAAGTCGTTAGGGTAGGAAACCCGAAAAGAATCTGACCCGATACTGCCAAGCTGCCTATCTCCTTGTACAACAGACACCAGGGATATTTGGAAGAGTGCGGCAAAATTTCACCAATTCATGAAATTGGACTATATTGAGCCTGGTGGTCGCCACTATCAACACTTACTCTGAACTATAAGTGTTGATATGTTGTTGCTATGAGCTGTAAATTGTTTATGAAAATTGTTGTTTTCCCTGAAAATGAAAGCAACTTAAAAAAAAAATTCCTCACACGCATTTCTTGTTCAAGATCTCGTGGCACCTGAATTATGCGTTTCTTCCATCGGTTGACAATCTCAAAATACTCAGTTTACAGTTCTCTGCCATCTATATAATTTTGATCCTAAAGATTTGAGACAAGCTGTGTCTATTAAACAAATAAACGTCGATTACTCTGAGAAGATTCTTAAAATGACCAAAAGATTTTCATTTCCAAAGCACGAGAAAGTTATTCATTGTGCGTCGTATGCTTAAGGATGTGGACATTGTATCACACGGTGCACCTTCTTCAGTTTTTAATTTATTGACCTAATATTAAATACAAACTCTTTTTACAACAGGTTCCTAATTAAAATCATGGCCAATAAAATCAATTTTGCAAATTTGCGTAAATACAATTCGGAAACTGCACCTTTAAATCCGATTCATCACATTAACAGATCCGCAAACTTTATCGAGAGAGAAATAAAAATTCTGTCGAGGGGAGAGCTTATAAGTTGAATTTTTAATTTATAAATTATACTTTATAAGCGCAGCCAATCAGTTTTAGTATAAAATATTATGTCCTTTTTTCAGAAGGCAAGCTTTGCAAATAAAGTAAACTGCAATTACAGATTTTTTTTCAGAAATTAATCTACTGTAATTCTATACTATACTTTTAAGTATCATATAAAGTGTGTTCGTAAAGTCTCTCCGTAGTGAAATACAAAAGCAATAACCCAATAAACGGGAAATATAACACTTTATTTACGTTAGGAATGAACTACATTAAGTGGTGAGGGTACGCACAAGTTCACGGGAGATCCTAAAAGGCCTTCGGTCCGGTTGTTGCATTCAAACGTTTTTGCGGATTCCATCTGAGACTGACTTTCGATGGGAATCGTCATTTTTCACTGCGAGAGATCTTACGGATATCCTGTATAAAATAATGTGCTAGAAATGTAAAAGCAGGCTAAATCACATAATTCTTGATGATCTGTAACACTTGACAATCTTGGTAAAACTTGTATAACCAAAAATTTGTATATATGGGCGAGCTCTACCTATCCCTATGATGTCGGTTATAAATTTAATATTATAAAAATCTTATAGAAGGTACAGACCGTTTTTAACTGTTTTGTTTTAATTTCATTTTAAAATTTGGACCGTAACATTTTTAATAACGCTAATAATTCATCTGGCTTGTTTAATTCAGAACTATAAATATTGATTGCATTAAAATTTATAAGATTCTCAACGTCACTTTTGAAATCTTTACCCCAACCCATCTCCCCAAAGAATCACTAGCACACAGATACTTCCAAAATACCTTGAAAGCTAAGAGACACCGCATTCCAAATTCCACTCTTAAATTCAGCTATTTTATTATTTTTTTGGAGCATCGTTTACTTGAACACACCATAGTCTATACGCAACTGCTGTATAGAGTTTTATAACACCTTTATAAAAATTTGCCTTGATTGAAAGTTCACCCAAGGCGAACACTTCTTCATAAATAAATAAAGAGAAAAGTGACTCAGAGCGTACATAAATATTTATTTTTTGCCTTCTAATCGATAGAAAGTCAGAAATGGCAATTCACAATATGATGAATTATAAATGAATTTCATGAGGAATTTAAATGCCATTTTCAAATGAGTTTCCAGAAAATTGTGAACGCAGAAAAAAGCGCATTAATTTATATAGGACTCGAACGAATGCAATCTTAAGGTATAATGTAATGCTGCATTAAACTATGAAACCATAATGTAATCTTAAGAACACTCTTATAGCACGCGATTTATAAAATAAAATTGTGGAAAAACGCCACATGAGCTCACCTCGAACGAATTTTTTTTTTTTTTTTTTTTGCGTTTTCTTTCTCCGTTTCTCATCTTTGATTGGTTTCCGTTGGTAGCTCTTTGTCGACGATCTTATCACCATTCAAATCCCGATGAAATTCTAGAAATGGTTTTTCGAGGAAGCTCTTTTTTCCCCTCCTTGAAAAGACAGAACCTTTAACGAAACCGTACTATGGGAACAATTTGCAAGATTTGATCTCGACTTTTTCGATGTTCCGTTCGACAAGGAAAAAGACGACGACGACGAAGATGGAAGGAAGCGGTCGTCGTCTGGAGACGATCGGAGACACACGAAGAAAGATTAGAGATAAATGATTTCAGAGTTTCACATGATATCTACTCTATGTTCGAAGCACTCTTGTTCAGTGTCTAACTTCTACGTCAATCGTTTTCTTTTACTATGTCAATGATCACCATGATGACGAGGCTCTTATTCATTCCAAGTTGTTTTATCTGATGGAGGAGCTTCGAAATATTTGTGTAGATAGGCGTGAAAGCTCTTTTGAACAACCGTATTTGATTAAATAAAAATTATTATGATAATCATGTTCCGAGGTCTTTTTTTCAGATTTTTTTCTTTTTTGTTAATCTTTTGTTCATATTATAATTACTGAAAATAATTCACTGGGTGTGGAGGGAATAATGATTGATTTTCAGGCAATTTTAAAAATCTTGGTAGCTGCATATTTATTATTATAAGATCCATTACATCTGAAATGCGTGGCAAACAACCGTTACATTGGTTAGAAGTATATGCAACTGCATTCTCCAAGGACGGATACAGCTACATGGAAGTTATAAAACACTGCTAGACGAAGGAAATGTCTACTACTTCGAAATGGGGAATTTATAACATTTCCAATGGCATCGGAAAGTTCTGCGGTGCTAAAGCTTCTGGAGATCTCACTGCTGGGAAAACCCAATCCGCCAAACAAAATCCCGAGGTCATCAGGAACGTGAAAGTTCTTGTTATGAAGGAGAATGTACCGATCTAAAATTTGTATACATTGCGTATAGCAACATCACTTGTAATGGTGAATCATAAACATCGAAATATTTAGGCTTGGGACGAAAATACAAGTCGTCTCTTCACAAACTAATCATTTGTCATATAGCAGACAAAAAGACCGCCGCTCGAAGACTCGACGAGGAATATCTGGCGGTCGAGTGGTCACATTACACTGTGCATGAGCCATGGTCACATTTGTCCATTTGTAAATAAAATCCGAGCAATTATCTTCCGGGTGAAGATGGCTTTTCAACCTTGTCATGTGAATGCAAGGAAAGTCCTGGGAAAGGATTTATAATGATATCTGGGCCCTCGTTTAACGGAGTATTACGCCTTCGCAGGTTAACGAAAAAGTCAAAATTATCTCGGCGTATTACACAGGACTATGATGAAAAATCATCTTGAATGAATTTGCCTTATTCTTGTGGTTTTTAGGGTAGTGAATCCTAATCTACTTTTAGATTTTTTTTATCACGTCACGTTTTCAAGTTATGCACATAGAGACTGCAATGTTAAAGTAATGGATGTGAAGAGAAGCGGCTGCGATGTTATAGTATCCATATTTTTAGGCTACAAGGAAATATATCAAGCCCCAAATTCTGAATAATTTAAAAATGTTTCATTGAAAAACAAGAAATATGTGGATGGTAGAAAACAACTAAGGTCAGATACGAATTCAGCGCATGCAAAAACATAAGAATCAGCTCTTAACGTTAAAGATGAATTTAAAAAGTTTTTTTTTTGTTGGCCTAAAGTTCTGGAAGTAGTATTTAAGAAAAGAGGACCTGCATTATATGGTAATGAAGTAAAACGTATAGCCTCATCAGCATTTGTGCGTTTGGTCTTCTTAAAAAAGGGTTCCCGAACAATAGAGGGTCTGTGGAAAATCTGCTGAAGGAGTGGAACAAACTCATCCACGATGTGCTTTATAGGGCTCTTCTCCAGTGGAAATTGAGATACAGAGCAATTGTGTGGCTACGAAGGTGAATCAAAAAGCAAGTTACACTCTGAAAAAGTAAAAACAGATGTAAGTTAAGATTCCATACACACATTCTGAGGAAACGTGCATCATTTATTTCACTTTTCTACATAATCACCCAACACTTGTAAACACTTGTCTGAATGTGAAATTAACTTTTCCATGCCGCTGCGGTAAAAATCCGCTCCAGCGTTTCTCAATGGGCACTCCCATAAGAAACGCTAAGCGTTCTGGCGATTTTTTAAATTCTGATTTGTCGATGGTCCAGAATCATCTCATTTACGCGGGCAATGTGCTCGGGAGTGTTGGTCGTGGATGGTCTTCCTTCGCGGTATTTGTCCGTCAAATCTGAGCGCCCATTTTCGAACTGCTGGCACTACTTCACAATTGTAGGACGAGAAATCACATTATCACCATAGACACTGCAAATTTCCTTATAGATTTCAGTGCAATTTAAGCCTTTCGCCCACAAAAAAACGGATTGTTCCGCGAATCTCCAACTTGGAGTGTACAACCAGTTGCTGCGCCATGACAACAATACTTTTGTGTACGCAGTAAACGCGTGTACACGTGGGATCATACCACGTTGCAATTATAGACATACAGGAAACATCCTTAAAAACGGCGAATGATGTCGGCGCTCTTCGACCACACATGGTGCTGAGTGTAACTTATTTTTTGTTTCACCCTCGTATATAAGAGGTGCAATCAAAAAGTTCCGGGACTAGTTGCGCATCTCGCCAACAAACGGAAGCACAAGTCCACAAATACAGTAAGTTATAGCCCTAACATTCACAGCTCAGCTTTTCAAAGGATTTTGTTTCATATGCTTGGGAGACTAAGAAAATACTGCTATTGTTACCACATGTGTGTGTGAGGTCGTCTGCGATTTTATCATGGGCATTGAATTTGTGAACGAGCAAATTCGAGCAACGAGGAATTTGAGCGAGAACGTTCGGCAAAAGCGACCAGATCTGTGGCGTGGAAAAAACTGGATGCCCCACCATGACAATGCACTCTCTCACCGAGCTCTCCTTACAAGTGAGTTTCTTGCGAAAAATAACATGATTTCGCTTCCACATCCATCCTACTCGCCAGATTCTTCTCTTGCAGACTTTGTCCACCTTCCGGAAATGAAGATCAGTTGAAAGGTCGCCGTTTTGATGCGATTGATCAGATCCAGTGCGAATCGCAGAAGGTGCTTGACTCGTTTCAACAAAAAGACTTTCAAAACACGTTCCTGAAGTGGCAGGAACGTAGGACTCATTGTATGACTTCACAAGGGGACTATTTTGAAGTGTACTCTCTGTAAATTTATTTAAATAAAGTATTTTCTCGTTAAATGAGCCAGTCCCGGAACTTTTCATCGCACCTCATAGTAGCCACATAGATCAAAATCGGTAGTGGCATTATTGTATATACTAAAATAAAAGCACTATCTACAGTTCACTTGAGAATGAAATAGTCTTCTGTACACTGAAGTCATCAGCTTATTGAGCAATTAATTATAATCGTAAGTCAAATCGTACCGGTTACACAGGATGTATCTATACATTTGCAACAAACGTCAGGGGTTGATTCCTGGGATCAAAACAAGAATATCCCTATGAACATGTGTCCTATAAAGAGTTCTTTTTGAGTTACATGCAACGGCGTTACAAGATGTACATTGCCACATCACAGAAGATGCTCAAAATGTCCACCATGAGCAGCAATGCGTGCGTGGCCAACATGGACTGGCGAAGCCGTTCGACGATACCTACGTCCTGTCTTACAGCTACACAGGCATTATTGATACACTCTTCCAGTTAGTTGATGTCGTACCAGAATAGTGTACACCTCACTTTTCTTGTATTCCCACAGATAAAAGTATTCCCAGTGGATTAAGGTCAGGAGACTGGGCAGGCCAATGCACTGGACCTCGACCCCCGATCCATCGTCGTGGGAAGGTATCGTCGAAAAACACTCCTGTACACGTCATGCTGATGTCGTGAATGAAAACAAGTGACATCTGTGTACATGCGCATGTAACTCAGTAACAACGTTTTGTAGGACATATATTTATAGGGGCATTCTTTGTTGATTTGATTCCAGAAATCACACCCCGATGGTTTTTTACAAATATAGAAATGCATTCTGCCTATCTGAATTAACCCGAAGACATGATTGTACCTGTATGATGTCTTAAGCCTAGTTTCCATTACTGCAGAAATGTGCCGCAACTTGTGCCGCAGACAGTGGAAACAGAATGCAACACGGCCCAGGGACAGACGCACGCGCAATACAGTCTATACTCTCTATCCAGACCCTCTCTCCTATTTGTGGTTGTCATACTTCAGTGTTCATACAAAGCTAGTGTTTTCTCGACATTTCCTGGATTTTGTAATCTCCGGCCCAACAAGGAAAATCGCTTACTGTCATTCTAACAAAATTCTCGTACCCACTTTGGAGGCGTAAGTCTGACATCAACGAGTTATAGGTCCCTTCCGAATGTCTTTTCGCTAGAAAACTTCTAATCCACCATCTCGTTCGTTTTCGCTTTTTTTTTTAGAAGTTCCTAGTATGCGCCTGCCATTACCACAAAAGCTGAAGTAGCTGAGTTGTCCACATCGCTCAAATATTTGAACCAACAAATCATTCCACACAGTGGCAAAAACTATATCTGCAACTAGAAAACACAGATGTCGCAGGAAATTGGAAACAGTAGAACAATTACGCGCAACATGGAACTTGCCAGAATGGAAACTAGCCTTTAGTATGTATCCTTGGCAATGAACGGGACGGATAGAATGAATTCTATGGATGCAAATGAGTATTTCCTGTTTTTCATTTATAATTCATTACATCTGAGGTGTGGGTCAATTCTTGCATAATTATTTATATGCTAGTATTAAGTATTTACACATAATATTGTTAACTTTCCCCTTCAAAATTACATTTCAATGCTTTTTTCACAGTGAATCTACGATAAAGATGATAATTACGGGGTTAATTCAAACTATCTCTCGAATCGTGCAGCCAAAGTGCATTTATATTTATTATTAAATCTCGTAGATACGGTGCTCTCACAATGGAAGCCTCTGAAAGCGGCTTTCAGATTTGAAAGAAGGAGGAGAGGGTGCCATCGTTCGAGGTAGTGCCTTAGAGGGGTGGTGAATGGGGGAGGTTAGTTTCGGTGACGACTGTCGAACGCAAATGAGAGGAAGCAGAAAGGGACTTTGGGATTGAGAGCGCTTAGAGACCCAGACTGGCTTCGAGGCTGTGTTTGAACAAATGCGAAGGACTGGGGTGCCAAGTGCCTTCGGAATATTTGACAGTAATCAGCGATTAGAGACGCATTGACTGGGATTAACAGATGATTGTGACGGCTCGTACCTCCCTCCCCGCGAGCGCACCTCGACACACAGACCGGCTGAAAGGAACGCAGCTTACGCGGACAACGCTATAGAGAGAGACGAGCCCACTGTTGCAGCTCAAAAGGCACACGAATGTTCTCGTCTTTTTGACGTCATACTTCGGGAAGCTGTATGTTTTCTCCCCTCTTTCAACTCTCTCTCTCTCTCTTCCAACCCATCCCCTTCAACTGAACGGAGCTGCAAGGGCGAGAACACACACACACACATACATTCACACTCACACGCATGGACACTCTCTCTCTCTCTTTCTTCTCTTCCCGTTGCTGATTCACACCATCGATATTAATTTTTTTCCTCCTTTTCCCAGTCATCACATTAAGTACCCCTTCAGTTGTACGTAACGCCTAAAAAACGACTCTCTTCCCGAGCTCGCCGACTAATCCTTGCCATCCAATCGCGTTGAATTCATTGACTTCGCGAGCGAAAGTACGTTGCGCCCCCTCACACAAAGCGACAGATATCGAACCGAGCTCTCTACAAGGGATTGTCTAATTTTTTTTTGACTTTTGTGCGAGAACCACACTTTGACAATCTCTTGGAAGAACCTCTTCTATTCAAAAATACTCTCCGACCTCATACAACCGCAATTTTCTTTCTAGAATACGCTAGCTTTTCTTTAGGGGGGTAAAAAGCGCTAACAATTTCCGTTGCTTACGAACTCTCTTCCTACCAATACCGAAAGAGAATCGATTGTGCGTGTGCGTGTTTGTGTGTGGTGTGTGTGTGTTTTGTTATAAAAGAAATATCTTATAAACAAAGTATTTTAGGGTTATTTAAAACATTCTTTTCATTACAATTATAAAATTTCGAAATCGATTATACAGATTTCCCTAAAAAGATATTTTAATTCTTTAAAGTTTCTTTTACATTTCATTTGCCACTTTTAGGGGATTTTTATGACGCATCGGCTTTCAGCATAAAGACAGAATCGAGCGAGTGGACAAAACGTTCAAAGCTCACTTATTTATCTGATAAATTTTTCAGGCGTTTTGTTTTAAAAGTATATCATTAAAAAAAACATGGGATATATTTTATATTTGGCAGCTTACAGAATTAACTCGTGAAAATTTCGTTTAGGCTCTAAGTGAAGAAGACATTAAAGTAATTTTTTCTGCGTATAGGAATTTATACCGTGTGTTTCAAAAGTTCCCGAACTGCTCCTTCTGTATGTAGGGAAAGCCTAATTTTTTTTTTTTTTTTGGACTTTTGTGCAAAAACCACACTTTGACAATCTCTTGGAAGAACCTCTTCTATTCAAAAAGACTCTCCGACCTCATAGAATGACAGGAGGAGTAATGTTCGGCCAACCACTAAAATAAACCATGTGCTTAAATAAATTACATAAAATCAGTTTTAAATAGTGGCAAAGTTTCTCAAATGTGTTTATTTTATTTTTACATTCCCAAAGGAAACGGTACATGTACGTTACTGTAGCGGTATAAGCTTAATACCGTATACCATAGGTTTTATAAATAAAACTTCTAGTATTTTTTACTTTAACCTCTTATTTCACTCTAATATTCGCGTATTTGCATTTATGTAAAATAAATAGCGGGATTCGTAACAACTGGGAGCATTCATTAATTGAAAAAAAGAGGTTGAGAGACAGTGGCTCCTGTCTATCAGCCCTTCAGCATACCTGCAGAACAGTACGTTATACAGGGAAAGTCATCTCCTACGTTCGGGAACTTTTGAAACACACCGTATAAACTCCAATTAAAATTAAATCAGGTAAAATTTAATTAACATTCCTAATTCTTCAATTTCAACCCAAAGAAACATCTTGGAAAATTGTTCTAATACTTTGCATTAACAATTACGCAAGAATCTATTGAAGCAACAATGCATGGTCTTATTGTATATTCAGGTTATAAATATCTCACAGTAATTATAGCAAATGCTAAGCTCGTAATGAGTGAAGTCCCTTACTGAGCATCAAAACCTGCTTCGAGCACGCAAACAAGCAAGAAACTTCTTCAAAGGGGCCAGACAGGTGATATTCATTAGGGAAGACAAGTCATCCGAAAAGCACGAGTGAAATAGCATTTGAAACGTATATTGCACTTTCACTCCACTCTTCAATATCTGCTGTTTTGTTATTTTGCACAGGCCAACAAAAAATAACTTTTTAAATTCATCTTTAACGTTAAGAGCTGATTCTATGCTTCTGCATGTGCTGAATTCGTATCTGACCGCCGGTTTTTTTTAAATCATCCACAGAGTTTCTGTTTTTCAATGAAACACTTCTAAATTATTCAGAATTTGGGGCTTGATATATTTCCTTTTGGCCTAAAAATATGGATACTTTAACATCGTAGCCGCTTCTCTTCACACCAATTACTTTAACATTGCAGTCTCTATGTGTATAACTTGGAAACGCGAGGTAACAGAAAAAATCTAAAAGCAGATTCGGATTCAGCACACAAAAAAACATAAGAATAAGGCAAAATCATTCAAGATGATTTTTCATCATTGGCCTGTGTTATTTGAAACAAGAATATCATCCATCCAGTTTCTATGCAGGCGGTTTCGATGATAACAGAAATAAAGACATTACTTCCAGAAAAAGATTTAAAGAATTGATATTTCGACGACCTGGGGTTTTCGTCAGGGTTGTACAATAAACAGAAAGATACAATCTTGTATACAGATTCCGCCCAAACAAACAAACGAAAAAAAAAGGAAATCGTATATAATACTAAACTTATTCAGATACCACGATGAATACATCATTACCTTTAACCTCTACGATCACAATTGATGCTCAAAGTGGTCATTACCTTCCAGACACTTATTAATATATTAATAGGGCGAACTGCTGCTTGAGCAACGTAGATTAAAAGTTTCGAGTGGGATTGTTGCACATGCTGTTTCGATTTCTTCTTTAAGGGCGGCCAGTACAGCGGTTTTCTGCGATACACAACATTCTATTGGATCTCCCATAGGCAAAAATCTAAAGGTGTTAAATCAGAAGAATTGCACCTCTTCATTCTATTTAGTGTCTTGTCTATTTACTTTTTTATCTAAGTAAGTTCACACGTCTCGATGATAGTGATTGCGCCGTCTTCTTGAAAGAAAACCTCATACTACACATTATGCTATCAACTTCGGAAAAAATACATAGAAGGCATCTGTTAAAGTGAGTATACGTTTTTTGGCGAATTTAAATTGATAGTATGTTGCCCATATAAAAGTTTATATCCTTCTGCCTATTGTATAACGCTGATGACGACGGCCTGGTCTTCGAAACGCACATAAATTTAACTATTTCATTAATTATTTTTCTGGAAAAAGTGGTTTTATTTCTATATCCTCTTATAACTTCCACATTTCTGGCAGTCTTCTCTAAGCATTGAATGAATATTTTTCTCTCAATAAAATACTCTATATACAAAATAGAATCAAGGTCAACAGCTTTGGCATGTTACACATTCAACGATTAAAGTTGACTCTAAAATACATATAATATTCGATATAGAACCATTGTATTCTACGTAAGTAAAGTCATATATAATTACACAATCTTAACCGTTAACGATATGCGGCAGACTTCAAGAAAAACGAAGACAAACTACTTTTGTTGCAGATTAAAAGCTCTCTGATATAAGTTAAGCGATTCCTGCTCAAGTTTTACAAAATTTAGTCCCTAGAGTAAGTTGCATAATTGTTTGTTCATCTTATAAGTGAAAAGATTATCTTATTATAGAGGTGCTCAAATTATTAAACTCAACACAAGTTTATTTTTACATTTTTTTTTAGTTTGCAAGACTGTAAAACAGGCTTGCAATACAGTGATGTTATTTTTCATGTTATTTTAGGTCCTCTAAAAATTTTAAACAAGAAAATTTGTTTTATACAATTTCCCTTAAAGGTGCAGCCTTGCTCATACCAGCTGCAGTTTTATTTTGTCTGTTAACTTTTAATTCAATACTCCATTTACGTGCTTTTTGATAAATGCGTGTTTTAATAAAACTTTCCTTAGTTGGTAAAAAGTAATTTCTGCTTTTTTTTTAGACCATTTGTGTTATCAGTGTTTAAACTCTTGAAAAGCGTTATGGGAAAAATGAAAAAATTACCACCCAGTAAAAAACGCCTTGAGTGAGTACCTATTGAAAAAAAAATAATAAATATTAGGTCAATAAAAACTTTTATAGGAAAATTAAGACTTTTTTCAATTTCTTTTTCAAATGTTTAATAATTTGCACACCTTTGTATCTTGAAACCACATATTTATTTGGATTTTTATTTATTTTTTGCTTTCTCCTCATTAATTTTTCCATTAAAAGAGAAAATTAGATTTATGGTAAACATTGAAAAAAACATTCTAATAACATTAAAATTTTTAACATTATTAAGTTATGATTTCGACATCCCCGTGCTTACAGCAAATTCTTTCAAAAATTACAGAGTTGAGCAGGTAATAGTAGTCATTTTTTCTCACCTGTATCTTCAAAAAATATCACCCCTCTACCACTGATTCTGTATTTTGTGCAACTACGAGCCTATACAATTGCTCTCCTCGAAGCTTCCACTGTCCGCAAATTGCGCTGTATATGGTGCAGCAGAATTTTGTGCAACACCTCTTGACAGATTTTCCAAAGACCCTTTGAGTAGTTCATGAAAAGTTAAGTGGGGAATAACTTCAAAAGCGAATAACAATAACTTACTTACTTACTTTTCAAACCCGCTTATCCGTTAGGGTCGCGGGGGCAGCAGCCCTATGGAGGATCTCCAGCGATCGCGATCTTCCGCCATCAGGCGCATGTCCTCCCTGGTAATATCCAAGCGACTCGAACCCAGATTCTCCAGGTAGTCTAGCCACCTGGTTCTAGGCCGACCCCTTGGTCTCTTACCCACCGGCTTGGAAAATAACAACTGCCTAGGAAGACTAGTTTGCGGCATCCGAATCACGTGGCCATACCAGCGCAACTGAGACCTCTCAATGCGGAGAAGTAGCGGCTCAACACCTAAAGATTCCCTTATTGTATTGCTGTACACTCTATCTAGTAGGGTAACACCTGCAACACCTCTCAGAAATCTCATTTCAGCCGCTTGTACCCGCGATCGCACTCTTTCGGTCATTACCCAAGCCTCATGACCATAGGTGAGAATGGGGACAAAGATGGATTTGAAGACGGAGAGCTTAGCTTTGTTACTCAGCTCGCGTTTCGTTACCACGGATCGCCACAGTTCACGTCTGACACAGCTTGCTGCACCGATCCGAGCATCCAATTCTTTCTCCTGCCGTCCATCACTCGTGAATGCAATCCCGAGATACTTGAATTTCTCCACGTGTCTCAATGAGGCTCCACTAACATGGAGAGCGCACTGAGCAGGCTGTCTTGAAAGGACCAGAACCTCGGTTTTAGCCACACTGATCTTCATCCCAGCTTCTTCACATTTGGCTGCAAGCCGGTCTAGTGCATGCTGAAGGCTCGTGCGAGAAGACCCAAGGAGGACAAGGTCGTCAGCAAAGAGCAACCTCTCCACCAGGCAGTCGCCCACACAAACACGCTCATCGCCTCGGCTGCCCCTGTCTATCCAGTCCATAAAGATAATGAACAAGATGGGCGACAGTACGCACCCTTGGCGGAGTCCAACACCCACGGTGAACGGTCTTGACTTAATGCCATTTATCCGGACACACATCTCAGAGCTTTCGTACAGAGACATGATAGCAACCAGTAATTGCCCATCCACTCCATACTCAGCAAAACTAAATATCATGTAATAATTACACTTGCCAACAAAATTTAAGATTTTTCTTGTGACAAAATGAAAGTGGGTGATTTTTGGTAGCATTTTTTCTGTTGATTACGAATATAATTTTTAAATTTCTCTAGCACGCACAGCTTTCTTGTTTTACAATGAAACATTTTTAAATCATTCAGTGTTTGGGGCCTGGTAAATCTCCTTGCGGCCCCAAAATATGGATACTTTAACAATGTAGCCGCTTCTCTTCACTCCCATTACTTAAACTCGATGTGCATAACTTGAAAACTTGACGTGATAGAAAAGTAGACTCGGATTCTACCTACAAATTACTACTAAGAACACTTTGTGTGGTCTTAGTCACAAAATGTGTGTTGACTAGTGTAATTGGAAAATGGTCATTGGAGGATTTTTTCACGCCATTACGTCCGATATTAATTAATAAATATCATGTGTTCATTTTTAACGAAATGGTTCGCATGATCAGCTGTGAACGAAATTCTTAAATATGAAATATGATGTTGGGAATTGAATGAGCGATGCTCGTTCTTTCTTTTTTTAACCTCTCTTTTTCCTCTTTTCTACAGTCCAAATCCACAAAAATACAAAGGGGATGCGTCAGAACATTTCACGCGAATGGATGAAATTTTGTGACCTAATATGCCTTCTTCTGTAGTAGCGTACCAAAGGCCTAGTGGTATGATTCGATGCCTTATCCATGTAGATCCATGACTTTCGAATTCTCAGTACCATACTTACAGGAATACATTCTCCATACAATAGGTCCAGCCCCTGAAAGTAGGCTGCATTTACTTTATCGATACTTTGTCGTCCCATTATCGGTAGAAAATGGTGCATAGTTTATTGGTGTCATTCAGATTCGCCTAGGCTTCATCCAAAAGAGCAAACTTTTACCATCGATCATTAGCCAGGTGACTATGCCGAAAATACAGTTTGATTTTTTTTAGCATTCATGCGAACTTGTTGCATATGCACAGCAATGAGCTTGTGTCCTTAGACCTTATGACAGCATTTCAAACCTAGGTTATCATGAATGATACAACATCCAATTGTTCGTTGATGGTAAGCTTCGCTACGTCAGGAGATTTTTTTTTTTCAGAACTTCTGCTCGAAGATCGTGTCAGCGCTGCTGATCTAGATGGATGCTGCCACGTTCGCTGTCATTTCTCTGGACGGCCTCTCTTTTCAGGTCGTCTTACTTTGCATTTTTGGATAATCTTTCAATTTGCCGATGATCAATCATTTACAGTACACTCTCATGGAAAGGCTGGTTAGTGCATTGCAAAGCCTACTTATAATGGCTTTACCAAAAGGAATTCAGTTTCACGGTCATTTCGAGACTGGATCGACAAGAATGGCTATTCAGCACGTGATATGTGATTAATTAATATTGTACATTAATTAATATGCAATGCTATAAATAATTAATTTAATTAATTATGATTACTCAATATTAAACATGCTGAACTCATGATAAAAGTAATATCAGGTTATTTCTTCTCTATTCACAGCCACTCTCTTATTTAAGAATTAGACTTTTAATATTTAAATTAATCTTTCTGATTTTATTAAATGGGCACAAAATGGTAAAATCCTGAAAAAAGCTGACGTTTCAAATAGAGACTACCCCTTATTAAAGCATTATTATTTTGCTTTGACAAAGGATATGTGTCTATCCGAAACGTTAGCTATTTTTCGGGATTTTACCACTCTGTGTCTATTTCGTTTTCTTCCAGGGATTTGGTGTCGTTTTTCTTTCCTTCGATATCCATCATTTGATTATATTAAAGATTTACTTCTTTTCTGAAAAATAATACAGCGACAACTAAATTGATTAAAAATAAAAACGAAAAAAGCCTTGTACCGTACTATATGATTCATGGAAATATTGCAGACGAAGCAAATTACTTTTGGTTACTTAAATATTATTGAATTTAAATAATTTAACACTTAAGTTGATAACGAGAAATAAAATAGATTCTAAGGTGATGATTTGTTAGCCTCCATTTTAGGAGAATTCAAAATTAAAAATCGGTTACATATACAGATGGAATGTACGTTTGAGCAATGAATTTTAAAGGGGTTGTTGTCAAAGAACTAAGCACTGCGACCTCAGGTCTATTGTACTAGACCAAATGATGGTGAAAGAACGATTATGAACAAGACATACACAAACATCCATGCCCTCGGCGGGATTCGAACCCGCGACTCGCTGGTGTCGAGAGCGGAAAGACCTGTGCCTTAACCCTCTCGGCCACCGAGCCGGCTAATGTACGTTTTGTTCAATAAAAGTATTTTCAAAACACTATTATTCTCATGACAACTTCTTAGGAAGACGACATTGTTCCATTTTATTTTTATATTCATAACTAGCAGAGGTACCCGGCGTTGCCCGGGATAATTACACTTGTACGGAAAGAGAACAATCTCAGAAAATTAAATTATAACTCCCAAATGGTTAAATAATAACTCAATCAATACAACGCAGAGTCTGGAAGAGTCTCCAACGTTTAATGTCATCTACTTAAGAAGTAGTCGTAAGAAAAATATCTAGTGTTTTGAAAATACTCTTATTGAACTAAACGTACATTCCATCTGCGCATATAACCGACTTTTAATTTTGAATTCTCCTAAAATGGAAATTATTAAATCATCACCTTAAATAATTAAAATTGAATTAAAATATCAGGAGCAAGAGTGTTTTACTATTAATATTAATATGATAAAAGCGAATATCTGAAGTTCCTTTTTCTTATATGCGTGTTGCTTTCTTAATGAGATTTCAGTTTTTGTTGTTATTTCGTAGTGATTTATATCATTAGAAATACCGCATATAAAAAGCAAACTTCAAATTCAAACGGAAATAGCAATTCTTTCCCACAAGTGTTAATGGGCTACTGTGAAAAGCGAGGCACCTTCCCGATAACCCTGTATACCCACTGTCAATTACCGTTAAAGTCTGGAGCAAATTGGAATATTCAATCCGCTGGCAGATAAGCTAAGAGTGAAAATCGCTTTCGTGGACGGAATGTATCGTTTACACCCCCCTCCTTCGAAAAGCGCGCGCGTGTCATTTTGCCCCATGTCATCGTTGTGGCGTTAAGGAGGAAGGGACGGACGGCTTCGGTCGGTCGGTCGTGTTACGGTCCCAGGGCCGAGGAAGAAGCCTCTCGTTTGATATCCCGTATTACCTCATTTCGTCTGTCGCCACTTCCGACATTTTGATTGAAATCGAATAACGCGAAATAAATTGAGTTTGAAGCCGAATTCATTTCCAATCAGGCGCTCGTTTCGGTAGCGCTCGCACCGTGTTTAGCCTCATATCTCGTCGACGACAGAACTTAAATTGAAATTTCCTTTGTCTACATTTAGGTGCTCTGTTCAGCGTCCGGTGACGTGATTGACTTTGCACATGGGCGAGGACTTGGCTCCTCAATTCGCCTTCCCCTCCATCCCCCCTCCCCCACCCTACATTTTATTAATAGCAGATGTTTGCAGAGAAATCACTTTCGACTTTAATTTCCACAAAATTCATCGACGGCTCGTTTCATTATGGAATAATCATTGGCGAAATAACGAGAAGGAATTGAAAAATTCTGTTCAATCGTTTTCCACCAGTGCGCCTTCTGAAATGAAGCAAAAGAGGAGAAAGACAGGAAGAAAGAATTTCAGGACAATTTAAAAATCGTGTTTTCATTCCACACCAATCTTCGTTCGGCTCTCTCGCTTACTTGTTCGAATATCCCTCCATCTTGACGATCGAGAGAATTATTATTGAATTAAGATTACAGAATCTCTAATGGAAATCCAATATTCCATTAAATGAAATGCAAAAAACACGAGCGATATAAGTTTTAGAAATATGAAAGTATATATTGGGTATCTTCAAATACTTAAAAGCGAAGTAGAAAAGCTTAATGTATTTTGAATATTTAACAGAAAATACTATAAAAGTATTCTTTCAAATATAATTGTCGGAATGCTAATGACAATATTTTTAATTCTTCAATTTATCCAGTTGCCTTTTTTTTAAAAGGTATTTTGCTATTGAATATACCTTTCTATTCTGGTATTACACCTTGTAAACTCTCTCCGTCTAATGCAATTAAGACTCTTTAATATAAAAATTAGCTTCATTTCTTAACCAATTATCTTCTATACAATTTGATTCTATTGATTGATCAATAAATGTCACAGAAAAATAGGAAATTTATAATAGAAACTGAAATCTTCAAATGTCAACAATTTGTAATATCCCTATTAGAAATAAGCATCTAATAATATAATAATAGTAAAAAGAACGATCTTTTATTAATAAAACTTATTATACTCATTCTGTAAGAGAGAGAATTTATGCATCGTTCTTTAACAGCAAGATTATTCTCAAGATTAAACTAAAGCCTATACTGTTTTGCCAACAGCTATTTATAATAATATGTTTCTTTTGCTCTTAATAGATACTGGTTTTTGTAATAGTATTAACTCACCCACTCTGGATACTTTCTATCTAAATAAACGTTAATGGAATTAATTTGGGTTAGTTTCGATCCTTCTATCCAGCCCATTTTTTAGATAGTGGATTGTGTGTAATTGACTAGTGAAGTTAGATCTCATCTTATGTTTTTGAAATTAATAAATTGGTTTCTCGTTTTCAACATACTAAATTTCAAGCTACTATAATACAATTGATCTTAGGAATTCGATACCTTTTGAGTCAGGTAGCCCATTATCCTTATTAATATCAGATTTAAATTATTGCTACTATTTTCTGCAATGCTACTAATTGTACTCACTATTCATTTTTGTCATGCCGCTAGAGTAATTGAGCATATATTATTTAATTTAATTCAATTTAGAGCTTTATACTTTTTAATCTTCTATTATTGGTTTTTGTTTCATTTTTGGTAATTATCTGATTTTTTTCCTAGCTTAAAACTGCAAGGTTTGTTCTTTTTCTTACTACAGCATTTTTTCTCTTTTTATCCCTGTTAGAATGCTTTAAATTAAATTAAATTAAATTGAATTAAATTGAATTAAATTAAACAATATATACAATTTGCAACATTCGAACATAATAACGAATGAAATTTCAGCAGCAGATTTTTTTTAAAAAAACTACCTTACGAAGAAGCCAGCACAAAAACCAACGCCGAAAATGGATTGGTTACTACGTGCATTTCAAATGGTGGTGGGGGGGGGGGGGCGAATAAGGGATATCGATGTCAAACAATATTTCCAATTTAATAGCACATTCTTCTTTTTCATTCTTATAACAGCTATGATCATCATATGATCTGATACTGCAGTACTGCAGGGTGATCTAAAAGTCGCGCACATCCAAATTCGATTGTCTATAAATAATGTAATACTTGAAAAGTTTCATCGGCTACTTTGAAACTTTTTTTTATTTTGAGCACATGTAAAAATATACATGTGTTGCGCAAATACGATATCAAATAGTATTAAATAGCATTACTTAATGTCATCTGGTTTTTATTGTTATTTCTATGTGCGCGACTTTTGAATCATTCTATATATTCCCTTTACTTTTTGGAATATACGAACCTAAAGTAGTTAAAAAAGAAAATTTGAGAAAATACCGCGGTCGTTGGTTATTTCATGTGACAATAATCCACCATTTTGAGTCAACTTGTTTGTGGTCGCGACTTTTAAATGAAAACATTCCAGTGGGCGTTAACGCTTATATTAACCTAAATATATTTAATTTTAAATGGCAATAATCAGTTTCTGTGAAATTAATATGTTAACGTGATTAGAAGTTATTTATCGTACAAAAAACAAGAAATACTTGTTAAATCACAAAACTGTTTCAACCTATCTTATTGCTAGTCTAATCTAAAACTGACTCTTCATGAACTGACAGTTCAAACTACAGCCAAGTCGTCGTCGTTGGATGATCAGATCAGTGACAAGCGATTTCTTATGACAACCAGCCCCAATTTCTCCTTTAAAAAGAAATAGATTTCAAAACAAGAATTTAGATGTCGCAATCTGTCTCCTATAACTAAACAAGAAAACACGAATGGACCTAACATAGTATCAAACAAGTTTGAATTTGACATAAGAGGAGTCAGCACTATTAATATGATAATGTAGATAATAAAGATTTCGAGTACATTGGAAATTTTAAGTTCTATTATGTGGATAAAAGCGCTTAATGTGTGACAGGAGATGTTTATCCATTTAATAATGGTTCGCATAGGTTCACAATAATCCAGTTTATCAGTTTGTTAAAAAATAAGTTTTGCAGTGTAGCCACGCCACTTAGCAAAGCGATTTGCCACCCAAGAGCCGTGAAGTATCAGTCATCAAAAGATGAACATTCTTTTAGCAATCAAACGCAGTCATGCCCGACCTCTCAAACGTCCAAAAGACCATGATCATTTGAGCGCACTTCGCTTCAGTGACCAAAAGAGCCAATCTTGCGGGTGTTGCGAGAAGCATTATTTCAACTGTTATATCAACCTATATAAAATATGGTAAGACATCATTTTCGAAAAAGAAAAACAAATCTGCAGGTCATTTGGAAGCAGGTCATTTATTCTGACAAATCTGCCTCCGGACGTGTTTATGTCTGGAGAACACCTTTATGATGACTGCGTCCTCTGTGATGATGTGGGTGCGATATTTTCAGTTGTAGTCCTGCGTGGAATGATCACAACACAGCAACATCTCAATATTCTAGCCGTCCTATCTTCTAGACTGTGTTTCCTAGAGAAGAACCCGTGTTTCAAGACGACAACGCCTCCATACACCCTGATAAAAGTTTCCACGAATAGTTCGATGACACGAAGATGAAATAGGGCACATCGTCTGGCTTTTCAGTTCCCTGATCATTGAAGCTTGTAGAGTATTTTGGAGAGAGGAGTATGTGCTAAGTTTTTCACCCCCAGCCACATTTTCTGAACCAAAGACAACTCTGCACGAACTATGGATGTGCGTTCCTATGAATACTGTGTATGATTTAGTTGTCAGGTTTATGGTGGGACAATCGCTTGTTATAAAGATTTTGTGTCATTTCATAGGCGTTCATATAATAACAAAAGCGGATTATGGTAAATGATGATGTTAATCCAAAACGTAATATCCATTGCAAAATGTGACCTAATTTTATTTCAGATACGAAAAAGTTACTTTTCTAATTGACAAACGTGAAGAGGTGTATTTAGATTTAATTATATGGATTTTAGAATTTATATGCCTGACTTTGTGTCAATTGTTTCGAAATACGTCTTCATTTTCTGTGCTTTTTTATCAGATGTGCCTAGTGAGTTTCCTACGTTTCAATAGGATGTTCTGTTCTAAAAAGGAGCAAATGAAACGAAAAAGGTTTTCTCTTCTCGAAAGAGTTGGCAGGTAAATTAATTTCATTCATTCATCACAGAGCGTGAATTTAATGAAGAAAATAAGAAGTAAAAATAGAGAGCGAGAGAGAGAGAGAGAGAGAGAGAGAGAGAGAGAGAGAGAGAGAGAGAGAGAGAAAATGTCTTGGTATTGTGTTGAAGAAAAATATTTCAAGAAATTTTTATTCATTTCTTTAATTTGTCAAGGCTGAGAAGAGGCGGAAGAAAAGGTTCAAAATGAATGAAGAAGAGTAAATAGAAAGAATGATTAACGAAATAAGATACGCTCTCTTGTAATCTTGCGGGCATTGTTTGCTTTATAAAAAAAGATAGCTTCTCTTGAAAGAATATCCATCCCGAGTAAAATAAAACGCAAAATAATAGTCGAAGTAAATAAAAACACAATTGGGATGAGGGGGAAATAGTGTGTTTAGAGAAAAAGACCCCCTTGGAAAAAAAACTCTCTGAGAACGCTTTGAAGGTATTGGGCCGTGGCTGACAACAAGTTGAAAGAAACGCAATTAAGATTGGCCGTAAACAAAACGGAGCGAAAAGACGCATGAATTAAAATTAAGGGAATTGAAAGGATGAGGAGGTAGGGATGAGGGAGGTAGGAGAAAAAAAAGTCGAGGAAAAATAAAGGAAGAAAGAGGGGGTGTGGAATATAAAAAGAAGAGCCAGAAGAGAGAGAGAGCGCGAGAGTGGCTGCAAACGAGGCTTAACCTTGTCATCGCGGCAAAGAGTCATTGTTCGCGCTCAACAATCGTTCCTTCTGCTCCGGCGGCGCCAAGGAAATGGGGGAAATGTTATATCGGAATTCTCAAATATAATTTCTGGTTTAATATTCTGCCTACGAAATAAAATGATGTCGACTTCCGTCCGCACCACAGACGAGAGAGGAAATTACATCGAGTGATGAGGAGGAGGAGGAGGTGGTGGCGGTGGCGGTGATGGTGGGGGTAGACGAAGGAGGAAGTTACCGAATGATGAGAGAGAAAGAGAAAACGGAGGAGGAGAAGGGGTGCAGAGTTTCCGGAACAAAAGCTGACAAAACATCGAAAAGGAAACGCTTTCAGAGCAATTGGCGGCGATTTCTCCTCTCGGCCGCAAGAGGCGCAACATTCTTCCGGAACAATATCTCGTCGTTTCAAACGGACGGAAAGAAACGGAAAATGAAGAACACGACAAGAAGAAACAAGAGACCAAGGATCCAAAGAATAACTCTCTGCTCTCCACTTTTTTATTCTCCTTGCTGTTAATTAAAAATTTAAGCGCCCCTTGGTAGATTTCAAGATGGAAGTCTGGAGAGCGAGCATCTTCTACATTGGAGACGCCATTTTATATTTTGAAAATGAAAAGATTGTTTCTACCCATATTTGTGAAATACAAAATGCAAATAAAGGAAATGATATTATACGAGCGTTTTATCTATAAACATCAACGACAACTATTCTCTAGGTGATAGGACTAATATTAAAAACATGTTAAAAAGTACAGGGCGATCAGAAAGCTTTTCCCTGATAAAGAAATTTAATAAAGTAAAGACTGTTATAGGTGAAGCGCCGTAGGTGGCACTCTCATTGGCCGTATCGACATGGACATGCTTGAGAGTTAAGCAGCACATTAATTAGGAGAGTGCCAGCCATAGGCAATTTTCAACATAAATGGTGGGCCGCCATAATTCCTGATCTCAACGTTTCCCAAACGATGTTTGTGGAGGGATGATCCTACACCATTGCCTCCATGTTCTTCGAATATTCTTCCCTTAGACTTTTTTCTTTGGGGATATGTAAAAGATAAGGTGCTTTCTACATTGGCTTTACTAGTTCTCGAATGATTGGGGTCGCGGGTTCGAATCCCGCAGTGATCATGAATGTGTCTGGAAAAGTCTCAGAAATGCGTAAAAACTTAAGTCATGTGGCAAGGACGCAAAATGACCTAGATGTTGACGCGACCCCAAAATGCCAATCAAGAGGGAAAAAGCGTGAAAGTGGATTGCTGGAATGGACGCATCTTCCTAACAATCGGAAGAACATATATTCAATGTAAAACAGCTAGTTATACAAACGTACACCTTTTCATTTCTTAAACGCATCTTCTTCATTTTTCTACTCGTGTAAAAAATTATCTTTATTATTTAATGATTGTTAATTCATTTTTCACATTTGTAAAAATTTCTCTAAATTGTTCTACGATACAAGTAAGCTTTCAATAAAATTGAAAAATTATCTTGAATAATGTGAGTAAAACAAGAAACCTGCTCCTTTCATTGGCCAAGGCGGTAAAAACATTCTAGTTTACCGAATTCTTCATTATATAACGGTTTTACAAACTTTTAGCAGGAATAATGTGGAGTTCCCTAGCCAAAGACATCATGAAATTTCACTGAAGAATTTTAATCTTTAAGAATTTAAAATTCCAATAGGTCACTTTTCAATAACCAAAATTGATCACTATCACTATCTGCTTTAACTTTAGACTTTATAATAAAATTGAAAATATCTCTGTTGAACCTAACACTTTTCAACTTCCACCGCTTTTTTCTTCAAGATACAAAACAGTTCATATTCTTTAGCATAATGCAGACTCCCAATTTTTTTTTCTTAGGTCAGGATATAGCTAAAAGCCACAAGATATTAATTCGGCTATTGAATCCCAGAGATCAAGGAAACGTGTGAGGTTGCAATTTTGAGCGTCAGAAGAATTTACAGCTTCCATTTCAAAGGGTGTTTTTCTCTTAACATCATTCTCTGCTTAATTTTTATATCCGTTCTAAGTGGGAGGAAAACTTAGGAAGATTACCCCATCCTAACTGAATTTTTTCTTAATGTATCAAAACTGAATATTAAACAGGTTTCTTCAATAATCATTCTTATTTATGAAGTCTTTTTGGTAATGATGTTCCAAGATAACCCCATTAATAACAATTTTTAGAAAAAAAATATAGAAACCTTACACTTTATTACATTATTTAACTACAAAATTTGTCGTTCTCTTAATGCAGTGATTATTAAAAGTTAATTTGCTCGATAAGTTTATAATAAAATAATAATGAATTATACTAAACTTATTATTTATTTATAATTAAACTGAAAAACCATCTCCGCCTCATATTAATTTTTGATCAAGGTGAACAAGTTATTTTGCGATACAAATTTTTAATAAAATACTATAACATTGATAAATTAATTTTGTTTAATTTTTCCAAAATATAAAGTATATATTCTCTCTGACATAAATGAGTTTTAGATTTTTTTTTCTAACACGATAACTGTAAACGGCTTACTGCTTTCTTTTTCGCGAATTATTCATTTAATACTTCCTGCCACAAAAAAGCTAGATTGTTAAGTAAATATTTCTATGATTAAACATTACCAGCGATTTTGCGTGAACTTCAAGACATGAAAAAAAATAAGATAGGTGGCAGATGGTTGATCGACTATAAATTAATAATACAATAGATAAATTGCAGGTAAATGTATTTTAAAGTCATTGGAATATTAAAATGCATTATTAATTGAAAAGGTGAGAATGATATAATCCAAAGCCACAATGAGAAAAGTTTTCAGGAGAACGTATTGAACGATTAAAATACTGATAAATGTTATAAATAATTCTGCAATATTGATATATACAACTCGACTATCTCTTAAGTAAATCTTACAATATTTTACCAGTAGCTTCTCTAATATGTAAAAAATGAATTCACCTAAAACAATTTTTGTTGTTTTGGACTATCTCATTCTCGCCTCTTCATACCTGGAAAAATCTATAAACTTCGAGAATATGCGAATAGTTCAATCCACCTTCGCCGAATGTCTGTAATGTGAGATTGCTAAATTATGAGAGATCATTTTGGAATAGAAGTTCATGTTTGAATGAAAATTTCTTTCATTTCCGATGATTTAACGGTATTTTAAATCATATTTATTCGCTTAATTTTTAGCCAGATTAAAATTAATTGTTATTGCATTAATAGATACGATAAACATGCCACAGGCCCCTTTAGGATGTTCAAGCTGGGCTTAATACTTTACTGAATTCATTTCAATTCATTTCGTCTGTCAAAGAAGCTACATAATAATGATTATGACGAAGAACGAAAAAAATGAGATTGGACCCCAGCCATAAAATCAATCGTTTATCAATTATAACCCGTCCAGATAATTATAAGCTTCCAAGTCATTAAATACTACTTCGTGCGGATTTATATTTGCACATATACAGTTCTCCCTCAGTTTCCAGTCGAAATATAACAAATTCATGAAATTAAATTTTAAGAGATATGGAAAATAATAATTCTTCTTTTTCCGTACCAATAAATTACATCCCGAGAAGTAAAATAATACACAAATAATTATTCCAGGAAAGTGATGAACACCACTGATGTTATCAAAATCCACAATGTCATTAGTTATAGCGATAAGGCGATTTTCTTTAATTCCTATTATTACTTTAAATGCTATAGTTTACAAAATAATCAACAGTTTTTGGATATAAATTAAAATTAGTTAACCTTTCTTCTTCCCGCCAATTATATTTCTGGAACGCCGTCTATGGATCTATGAAATACAGTCGAATCTCTTTTAACCGTTACTCGAGTATCCATCACGTTCTTACCCATGTAAGTATTTTGAGAAACTATTATGACGAAGGTTTTATGGTGATACAACTATCAAGAAGAAACAAAGTCCGCACAAGCACAATTCACAATCTTGCAAGACAAAAAAATAAGCGAAGTAATTAATCCAAAGAAAATTACTGGATATTTAAATTACTGTATATTATTAATACATACATGCTGTAAATACCTTATGTATATTCTTATTTAGTGTCAAAGATAAATAAAGATAAATAATATTAAATATACAATCAAATAAGCGTTTTGGAAGATATAGAACATAAGTGTATAGAAAAAGAAAAATATAAATTTAAGAAGTTTCTATTATTCACGGATAATCGAGGTTAGACTGTAGAAAAAAACTTTGACAATCCTTGAGAAGCAATATGCAGGTAACGCAGATCTGTAATACACCGGATGATACCGAGTTCAATACTCACTTTTTGTAGGACTATAGCTTTTAAAAAATTAGCTTAATCGAACAAAATATACTGCAATTTTGATAGCTTAATAAAATAGAAAGATGTTTCTTGCAACATCCTTTCATTATTATATCATAATGGCAGAATAATCTTTTCATTATTACATCAATAACATTTGTCCTTTGTAAAAAATTGTAAGATTATTTTCACTAATCTAGATAACTCAACAGCCTAACAGATAACTCAGCTGAGACATGCCTACCTTTTTGATTAATCTACTGTTGAGTTACCTAGATACAGCCTTGTATTGTTTTTAGTTTGTACAATTTATTGGGCCAGAAAAATCCTATTCCCATTGGTTGTTTAATTACGAATGCAGCAATCACATTGGCTCCACCCTCCCACCCTTTTTTTTGTATTATCGGCCCACCCCCAACCCTCTCTCCCACCGAGTGTTCTTCTAACTTCTTTAAATCAGTTACATACAGTCCTGAAAGAAAGCTACGGCTGAAACGCGTCGAATCTATGTCGTAAAATTACCTGTTGTTTTTAAAGACCCATATACTTATAGGATTAGGAGTGTCATAGATCCACCAAGGCCTCCCCGCTCTCCGGATCGAACGCCTCCAGGTTTTATTCTGTGGGTCACCTAAAAAACCAAGCATTTGTATACGAGCACCTTGTCGCAGATATTAATCAACTCAAGGAACTCATTCTGTAGAAATTCAATGCTACTCCGGTGGACTCATGCCAAAATGCGAAAATTCTTCCTGCAAGCTTGTATCAATACGAATGGGGAAGACTACACTTTGGAGAATAAATTGTAGAGAATTGATTAACTACAGCTTACTTTGTTCAGATATTAGATATTTGATATTAGATTTTATATTACCTTCATGCCCTAATTGGCCAATTACAAAATTACCAACAATTTATGTGGAATAAGTCGACCGAGGCTCATTTCCAATGGTTGTTGCGACTTTAATTCATGTGTTTCATATTAATCTAAATATGAAAAGTCCAGTTGACCAATAAACTTAGAAGATTTATTATTATATAAATATATCAAAATCATCTCGGTAGGCTTACCATTGCCGAGATTTCGAAGTTAGGCATTATACATTTTCGAAAATTAGGGATTCTGATCGAACCAGAACCAGTGGTCGTGATTTTTTTTTCATCACTCAATATGCATATGCAACTGATTGATACCTGTCCCTCCTATCTAAGATTTACCGTTTTCGATAGTTCGGTATTTTGACTGATATCACGAAAAGTACTTCAAATACGAAGACAAATGGTAATTTTAATCAACTCAGCGTGAAATTTCACATCCATATTACATGTCAATTAACTCAAAACTTTCCCCCTCTAGATTCCGAAATTTTAAATTTTGGTGGCTACAAAGGAATTTTTTCCCGCGCCCTGGAAAGGGATTTTGAAATGCTGCCACTACAAATCTCCTTATATACTTACATCTGTGGTAGAGTGTAAGGAAAGTAGGTCAGTGGGGAGATCCTATTTCCTTGGTTTATCCGCCCTATAACCCTTTTCTGAACTGGAAACATCTTTTGTATGAAAATCGATAAATGAAGTCAAAACAAAGAGCTAAGTCAACAAGGAAACAATTATATGGTAACGAATACCAAAAACTTCTTTAAATTTGTAGTTTGGAAATGTTTGGATCACAGAGGGTGAGTATATTCAGAAAGAATTAATGCATATGCAGTAAATGACCAATGGTTAAGAAATCTGTTGCATGTCTAATATTTTTTTTCAGCCGTTAAATTTCAAAGCAGTTCTTTGGTGCAATCTGTTTCAAGGATATTTCGCCATCTAGCCGGGTTTTAAAGACACACTTGAGAAGGCAAGGATCAATGTCTACAACATAGTGATTTTCCAACCCGATGTGATCCGTGATAAAACTCATCTCGGGAGGGGGGGGGGGTTCTCGCGCAAGCTTTTAGATAACATATTTAGCAGGAATGTTTTCCATTTTTCAACTGGGCGCCGCCGGCCTCGCTCGAAGTCGGAACAGCCGATTGAAGCGTGGCCAGTATCACAACAACGAAAGGCCACATTTATCTTAATCATCGTTCAATACAATAGGATTTCAGACACAGTGCTTTTCAACATGTCTTCCAATACGGAGCTTGTCTTCCAGTATTGTAGCATAAATTCCCGCCTTCGTTCCCGTGCAGCGGCAAACTCTTCTTAAGTTAATTCACTGATTATGTTATAGGCAAATCTAAGTTTAAAAATGCTGATATAAAAATAATTTTTCTACTAAACTTGCTCTTATAGCGGACTCTACAGTGTTTTATTTCTTATTTTAAGTTTTTATTAACTTTAAATTTCAGTTTAGTTCCCATCCCCTATTGGCAACATATTTCCTCTTGTTTCATTGACCATTGTTTTAACCTTGTCCATGAGCCTTTAATATCCCTTTTGCATAACTAAAGGGAGATATTCTTGGCGATTTGCCCCCCCCCTAGTCTATATATTCTCCGAATCACTATATTCTCTAGCTTTAATGTTTTATTTCCTTTTTACTTCATACTTTTGTCTTTTTCCGCTGAAGATGTGTACCTGGTTCCCGAAATATGTAACCGGTATTTCAATTCTGGATTAGAGGTTTCCCTTTTTGGTTGATTGCTAGTAAATGATATTTCTCAGGTTCATAAATAGCAAATTGCTTCAAGTAATTCATGAAATGATCACCAAAGTCCTTCATCATCATTTTTGCTTTCATCACTAGCAATCTGTATTCATAATGGGCAAATTACTCAAATTATTTCTCAAGAATACAAATTAATTTTAACTTAGAGCGTTTAATTATTCTAATTTAACACGCTCTCAAAGATTCTCGAAATATAATTTAAATGCATCAAACTTATGTACGTGAATGAGAAACGGTAATTGTTTGTAATCCATGCATGTGTCGTAGCGAACATTCTAATGAAAATGAGGTATAAACCCATTTCAAACCAGTCAAATAAGAGTTGTTGTTTTTTCCATTTAAAAAAATAATGGACTTCTTCCTTAGAATATCGATAGGGAGTGACTGCTTGTATTTTTAACGTTGCGTTATTTGTTGAAGAGAAATCAAATGCTTCCGGTGAGAGTGTCGAGCTGTTCGCCTTTGACGACAAATCTGATAAGCTAAACTAAAATTTCAGACACCAATTATAAATTCGAATTTTAAGTAATGTTGTTGCAAACAGAAAACTCCAATGCTACATATATTTTCATTCGTTTTCTGATATTTATGGAAATACGCCTGCGACAACCTTTTAAAATCGTCTTCCCGTGTTAAAGAAAAGGAGAGTCGCTCTGCAAAGGGGCACCCAAAATTCCTGAGTACGTTTGACTTAAGGACGGATATTAATTTTAATAATAATTTAGTTATATTATTAATAATAGGTTCACATTTGCATTATTTTTATTAATATTATAATATTATATGTCTTAACTTCATTGACTGGCATGATAGAAAAAGAGACTTCAAAATTTACTTTAAATAATCATATCTCCGTTACTGGATGACTTAAACAAAGCATTTTATAAAAAAATGTAAATTTTATAAGTACCATTTTGAATGCCACATAAAAGCCGAGCCCACACCTAACTGTACTCGGCTAAAAGATTGGGTTGTTTTTCATTAATAATATAAATTAACAAGAAATAGAAAGTGAAGAAAAAAGCTATAAAAAACAACAATAAAATAGGTGCTCGATAGGAAATAAAGTTAATATTTAATACGAATATTTTTAAATGACGTAAAGGGTTTTCCTACCTTGGCTCTGAGCGGCAGTATGAGTGCCCCACGTGCTTTTGTACGAGGGTTCTGCAAGAAAGAAAGAAGCATGAAAATGAGCAAACACGCATGTAATCAAAAGCGAATGCAACTAACTTAATCAATGTATATAATTTGCATATTTAGTAAATGAAACGCACAATGCTAATCTGCACGTGATCAACAACAAAAACACCCATAAACCATTTTTATAATTATCGACTGATATGGATCTACTTTTATTTTCTCCATCTTAACGTGTTATCACGTTGATATTTTCATTTGTAAGAAATTCAATGTTTAATTGCAAGCTTCTCCTCCCCCCCCCCAACCATTGACTACGATTGCATTAGAATAAATGCGTGAACAAATACCTTGTATTCATAAACAAAATAACTTGTTGAAAAAACCCAACAATAGTGAAGAGAGATCAACATCTATAAAATAATATAGGGTGTTCCATTCAAACTTCCTGTATTAAAACAGAAAGTTTATAAATGGTAGGAAAATGAAGATATAGAAAGTAAAAAAATCAAAAGAAAAAATTTATTTGACACACTGATATACCTTTGCATGTGCATGAACCATAACAAATTCTATATATTCAAATTCAATCAAATTTATAAAATAAATTTCCATTCGCCAGAAACTTCTTGGACATTAATTGTTTTCTCCTCTCCTCCATACACTCGTCGGTAATTTTCTTGTCCTGAAATCACTGATTTTGATTCCACGCACCAATGGTTGCACTGTTTATACATGCTGGTATGGGTCGTCATTTTTCACTATGCGACTGTGGCGCTGTACAGTGACTGACAGATCAACTTCTTCCAGTGCTATATTATAATTCATAATTAACCACCGTTTTTTACGATGATTTAGTAAAATATAAGAGATTTGAATGGCAAACCCTGTTTTTCGTTGCATTTTGGTTATTCTCGGTTATTACACCATTTTAATTCTATTTGAGGGTTCTATTATCGGAGTTCGGACAACCATCTTCGTAGATCAGTCCCTAATGAAATAAACCACGTCAAGATTATGTTTTGCCTTTATTTTATAGTAGCTACAGGGTGATTCAGTCAATTTTTTGACCATTTCACTCGAATGACGTGCATTAGGGATAAACAATTGAAAGAATATGAGCGCCATATCGAATTTCTAAATAGTTGGAGTTTGTATTGTTGCAACGGCGCTGCATGAAAATCGTATTGTTGAAAAATGGTGCCCGCTTTATCAACAGAGCAGAAATGCAAGGTTGTCGAATGGTATTTCGAGACAAAATCACCTGTAACCGCGCAAAGAAAGTTCCCGAAGGAGTATAAGTGTCGAGACGCACCAGGCAGGCAAGCATTCATGGATTTTGTCAAGCAATTTCGTGCCACTGGATGTGTTAAAGGCAAGAAAAAAGGCGGGAGCGAAGCTCGTGTTCGAACGGCCGAAGTTGTCGAAAATGTTCGCACAAGGTTGGTCGATTCCCCTACCAAAAAATCTGTTCGCCGCCTATCCATTGAAGAAGGGCAGTCGTATACCACGACGTGGCGAATTTTGAGAAAGGATTTACACCTTTTCCCGTATAAGATCCATGTTTATCAGGAGTTAACAGACACTGGAAGACAGAAGCGACAACAATTTGCGATGGAGTTTGGAGCAGAAATGGAAGCCAATCAGGACATTGTGGACAACCTGTGGGTGTCAGATGAGGCCTTCTTCCATCTGTCAGGTGACGTTAATAAACACAACGTTCGTTTTTGGGGTTCCCAGCACCTCATGAGATCAATAAGTCACCTCTTCATCCACGAAAGGTTATGGCTTGGTGCGCGATTTCCAAAAGAAGCATCATTGGTCCGTTCTTATTTGAGGGCACCGTAACGTCACAGGCTTACCTTAACATGTTGGAAACTTTCTTCATCCCCGAGCTGCGAAGGAGGCGTATACCGCTTCGACAACAATGGTTTCAACAGAATGGAACTAGGCCTCACATCACTAATGAAGTGCTAGACTTTCTCAATCAGAAATTCGGAAATCGTGTCATTTCAAATAGGTTTCCAGATCGATTCGGGGGTGGCTTTCTTTGGGCCCCCTACGAGTCCTGACCTAAACCCATGTGATTTTTATCTCTGGGGGTCCTTAAAGACAGTCTGTTCACTACAGCACCAAGAACCCTAGACCAGCTGCGACAAAGCATCGTCGACTGCTGCACCCTTGTGGATGCAGAAATCCTGGATAGAGTTATGAACAACTTCACCATTCGGCTGCGAGCAGTTCAAAACGTTCGTGATGGCCACATTGAGCATATCATCAAGACTTTTCCACGGGAATAAAAACACCGAACTGCCTAAAATATCATACTGAAATGCTAAGTTTGTAAACATTAATGGGTCAATAATTCATAGTACTGAAATGGTCAGAAATTGACTGAATCACCCTGTATGATTAAAGTTTTTAAATTCCCTACGAAGCACTTCCATCTGATTCTTACTATCTCTCATTATAATACTAAAATTTTATAGAACAAACCTAAAATATATACGCTCTGTTTTTTTCTTTAATTATTCTTTAATCAATTTTTTTTACTCTTCATTAATCCCGTTTTGGGTGATTCTACCATGGAGGGCAATAATTGAGAAACTGAGTTATAATGTTATAACATTTTTAAGTTATATTAAATTATGTTCTATATTTATTTATATAAAAATATTTTAAATAAAAGTCACTATAAAGTTTACTTTCTTCAGGTTTCGATTGTTGAAACCTCTGAAAATCCCCTGTTTACAGACACAGAATGGTATGCTTTTTCCTCTTCTCCTATTCTTTCATTGTCATTCTTTCACCTTCTCCTATTCTTTATTGATTCTCACATTGTTTTTAAAAAAAAATTTAATAAAATGGATTTGAATTTCTGAGCCTTACTATAACATTATTTATCACGTTTACTTCAGTTTTAACGCGTATTGCACAAACAAGAAACATTTCCGTATAAGACAGAAGACAAAAGGCAGTTGTAATGCAAATACAATTCGTAATCTGGAGAACTGTTTTTTCATATATGTACAAATTTGAAAAAAATTAAATGCCATAGACGGCTGCAATTTTTTATACATGTATAGAAATTGTGGTCTCTTGGTTTATGATTTACTACAGTTACGGGCCAGTCCATTGGCTGGAAAGAGAAAGTAGATGCAGCCGACGTGCTATATGTGTAAACGGTATAATTTCAGAGATTATACTATTTGTTCTAACGGGCAACCATCTTTCTATATTTTAGTAACTTGTAAAGATCCACGTAAAGAAATTATAAACAAATCACCTAGTTAGCACAAAGCATCCTCTTAATGTTAACTTTCTTGGTGATATCCCATTCTTGAAGATATTTTAACCTTTTCTACACTTTTCTCTGGCTCAGCTCCATAAGCAAGTCCATGCTGAAATACGGGGTTCTCGAGATGTTAACAGAATCTCCATGACTCGCTTCGCTTTATGAATCCCCATAGGGAAATGTGATTTCGATGTAGAGGAATATCTTCATTTCGCACTCAAATTGATATTTACTTAGCTGTCTTGTACAGAATTACTTATAAATCATTTGAAACGCTAGTACGATCCAGAACGCCAGAAGATTTCTTAATTAAAAGTTAAATGAGAGCTAACCTTAAAAGACTTAGGAGTTCAGTTTTGGGTTTATATGTTAGAAAATTATTGATTTTCAGCCCAGTTTCACTTTGGATATGGCAATAAATTGTAGTTTTGAAAAATCCATTAAAATCTATCCGGTATTTTTTCAGTTAAGAGGTCACAATTAAGCTTATAGACAACTGCGATTTTATTACACAGTAGACCCCCGTTTTACGTTCGCCTCTATTTACGTCCGTTTCGATTTACGATCTGCCAGCGAACATCTGAAAACCCCCGCTTTACGTCGCACCCGCCGTTCGCCCACGCTCAAAAATTCGAGGGCGCTGATATGCAATATGCGTTTTCCTGTAAAACGTTAAAAACAGTAAAAAAAAAAAAAAAAAAAAAAAAAAAAAATGGGAGAAATAGTGTTTGGGATGTTTTTTGGTTGTTTGTTAAATTAAAGTTACTGTACAGTTGTTTTCAGTGCTTTTGTGTTGTTTCATTTGTTTTCTTTTAATTCAAAACGTTTTCTTATTTGTTTCAGGCAGATTAAAAAAATTGTGTGAACCTAGGCCGTTTTTTCGGTTAATCCCTTCACTCACGATTTTTTAAAGATGGCAAATAAATTTTTTTACACTCTATTATAACTTAGATTTTATTGTACAATACTGTATTAATAATAGTGTATATTGGTGATTGCATGTTTTCTGCCTTTTTTTACTGTAGGAATAATTTGGGAGTCACTTTTTTCTGTCCGGAACGGAATAAATTTTTTGTAATGTGATCCTGTGGGAAATCGGGTTTCCTTTTACGTCTGTTTCGATTTACATCCGCCATTCCGGAATGGATTATGGACGTAAAACGGGGGGCCTACTGTAAAGGATGTTTCAAAAACATATGTCGAAACTTCAGAAATAGAATCTACATAAAAAAGCAAGATATAAATTCAATAATCAATAGTTTTGGAGTTATTTCCTATTCATAGTGGCCTGTTAACCCCCAAGATCATCCGATTTGTTATCCCTCGATATCTTCTTATGAGGATATACGAAGAACCTTATTTATGAGACACCAATTACCTCAGAAGACGATTTTGTTACGAGGATAACAGTGGCCGCTGGAAAAGTTCGGAAAATTCGTGGTGGGCAGTCACTGTTACGTCGAATGGAGGTCTGTAATACTGTGGCAGGAGGCCACTTTGAAAAATATACTTTGAACTTAACATCATTAGGTAATGTTTACTCTTCTTTCTTCGACACTATCTTTCATTTTAAAGTCTTTTAAAGGTGCGGAGTGATACCTCTATACTTTGAAACTGTCGTTGACTTTTAGATTCATGTTTATGAGACATTTATATCGTACTTTTTTAAGTAGATTCTATTTCTGAAGTTTCGACATATATTTTTGAAACACCTTGGATTCTATAAATCTTTTTTGTGGGAGAAGCCTTGCCGGTAGGAGGATTTAAAGTTTTTAGTAAATGTGGAGATGGCCATTAGATAACGAAACGTAATTCAAGTATTTCAAATGAAAATTTATAAAATAATTAATTACCATTTAATTCCTGATATTTTGGAATATTTTTTCATTTTAGATGCAGCGAAAAATAAATAGAATAGTGTCCGAAATTAAAGAAAAAATAATAATAATAAAAATTAAAAATCTGTCTTAATCTCCAATTTCTTGCATATAAAAAATATGTCATAAAAATTATATTTATAATGCTATAGCCAATAAATATATTTATTTTTACGAGACTATCTTCTTTCTCTTCTTTCTATTTGCTTTTCTTTCTTTTGACATCTTAAGGAATAGTAATTAACAAGGAAAGATGTATTTTGGGATTTCATTTTTTTATTTATATAATTATAGTATTGTAAATGTTTAAAATCGAAGATAACAGCACTTCATTGCAAGAGAATGATTTTTAATTCTTCTCTCATTAATAATAGTTTCAGATTCTAAGAATCGATACCCGTTTTAACATATGGAAACTTTATTGCTGAGATCGCTCTACAAAAGACTGAATAAAAGTAATAATCAAAATAAGACTACGTTCAGCGAATATAGGGAACAAAAAGACAATTTTTCAATTTCCCTTGGACATCCTTTATGATACGAAATTTGGAAATTTTTCTTTGCTGAAAAAGAAAAAAAATTCTTTTCAACCATGTAACAGTATCCTAATTCATTTAGCTCATTTTTTGGACATTGTGACCGAGATAATTATGATGCTGTATGGAATGTTATACAATCATATAAGAGCGGAAATAACCCCATTTGAAGAAGTTAAATTTGGATCGGCAATTCGTACTACACGCAATTTACCTGTCAAATTGCAGGTTCATGATAATTGTAAAGGTGCTGTAAAAGTGTACGAAAATTTAATTCAGATTATTAATAAATATAATCTTATCCTGAGAAGTGAAACAATCTTACAGGTTTAATATTCATATATAAAATACGTCTCTTTATTGAACTTTGAATGTAAAAAGAAAGCCATCTACAGGCGTTCTTTTTTCATGGGAATATGGAGATTAATAGTTATTTTTTATTCTTTCTTTGCAACTATCTTTAATTGGATGACAGTAATTAAAAAGGATGTTAAAAATGGTTATTTAATTATTTGGTATGGCACCTATGTATAGAAAGCTAGTCTTCTGGTATGCTCGCACAAAAGTCCTCGAAGCATATTTATTCAATATATATTAACTTTGCTTAATTCTTTGAGTCAGACAATTGGATCACCAAAACGCCTTCGGAGAAAGTGCTAGCGGTGGCCAAATCGAATTCCATGCATCCCGATAAGACGGTACCTAAGATGTCAACTAATTTAATTCGATAAGAAGGAGAAAAAAAAGCTACGCTGTATACTTTTTATGCATATGAAAATATTTTTCCGGAAAATTGTTTCTACTGTTGAGAACCTTATATCTTCCCCTTTTATTCTTTCCAATTTAGCCAATCACATGTCTCGCCCCCCGTGGAAATTGACGTCTCCTGCAATGGAGAAAACGGATCCGGCAAATTCAAAGCGCTTGCAAACACCCGTTATCATCGCTCTCGAAAAATGAAAAGGAACGATGAAAAGGACAAAACGAGATTAATTCTCTCCATTCGGTTTTCGTTCATTTTTGACATTACAAGCAATAAATTACAACTTTGCTCGGTTCACGCTATTTATATTGCGCAGCGGTACAAACTCCCTTTCTTCGAAGAGCGTCGCATTTATTATAGTCCTCTCCCACCCCTACCTTCCTTTATCCCACCTTTGTAGGTCTCCTCAATCGAAATTATCTTCGATTTATAAAATAACGACATCCTAAAAACACTTCCATTATCCTGAATTCGTCATTTTTTTCACACCCGATATGTTTGGCCTCTTCGTCGTTAGGAATAATGGAATCCCCGACTAAGCAAACCATCATTCATAGGGATAAAAAGAAAAACAACAATAAAACGCTGAGTCAATGACGTTTAAACCTATCGACTTAATTTTTACATAAATTAAAATGCTCAGGGAAATTACCAGTGGAAAATATGGTAATAATATCAGGATTTATTAATTCAAACGAAAGTTGTTTTTTTTTCCTCCTGGGAAAAATTATTGTATCCTCGAAACAAAAATAATTTCTTTCGATCTTGCCCACATAAACCACAATTAGGAGAAATTTAAAATATAAATGCATATTTATAGTCCAAAATATATTGCTTTTAGATGTTTGTTTTCAAAAATAATTTTGTTTTCAAATTAAACGGGAGAGAGGAAGAAGGGGAAAATTACGGAGATTCTTGAAGAAGCGCTCATTCTGAATACGGGCCTTAAAGATGTGTAATTATACAAATTTTGGCTAATTCTAATAATTAAAATATAGAATCTTTATCCTTCTCTCCCTTATCCATTGCAATAAAATAAATAATAATATTATATAAAAATAGAGGAGGCGATGTTCTTAAACATAAACTTGGTATCAACTGAGAGATTGTTAAGATGCTGCTGTTATAAGATTTTTTTGATAGCTGTGGCAACACCATCTCTATGTAGGTAAATTTCATCATACCTCTCGGATACGTTTATGAAAACGACCAGAGTTACGTAGTGGAATATGATTAATATTTATAATCTGTCCTACGAAATTAAAACTTGGCGTATCCAATTAAATTTCCAGATTGCATTGTTATCGTGTATACTCTACAGCCCTATAGTCTGCCAAATACATAAGAAAAACTGAGCCTGTCTAATTGAACTCGGAGATTTCTTATAAGCTATATATGATAAATAACATTAACAATTAATAAAAAATATTATAGCTAATGGTTACCAAATTTTGCATCTTCGAACTCAAGAAATAGGCTAGTTTTAAAGTCCATATTTTCGTTAATTAGTTTATTCAAATACAAAATGCGCTCTATAGAATATTTTTAAAATAAACGAATTCTGAAATGAACGTAATATTTTAAAAACAAAAGTACGTGATATCCCTTGAAGTAAATATTGTATCAATCATAAAGACATTTTAAACTTAGTGTTTTATAATGAGAAAAATATTCATAAAGGTCCTTGTCGTCGTCATGTTCATTTGGGTTTTTTCTAACAAACGTTTGTAAGCTTTATATATTTATGTAAATCCAAAGCCAACTAAATACGGAAATAAATCGTCACTTATTGGCAAGCTTCTGAGTTTATTATTAATTATATGAAACTTTAATTTTATAATCACCTGCTGATTTGTACATATTGTATGCCAAAAACGTGGGAGATGAATATCAAATTTTCCTTTAGCACTTCTTTAGTGTAGCGCTTTCATATGTTTATACTGTCGGCCTTCAAATTTTTCATAACTATCCAACTCAATGCTTTTTTTCAGTGATTCACAGTTTAGAATTGCTATTTGTTGGCGTCAATTTCCAAGCGACGGTTTGTATGGCAAAACAAAAATCAAATTGCTTCAAAGCAAAAAACAATTTATAACTTATTTATATATATCTTTATTCAATAAATAAACAATCGAAGGAGTTTTCCGTTGAATTTAAAAAAGAATAAAGAGAAATTAACGCCTCAGCATTAAAAGAAAATTCAATTCTGTCGCCTCCGATTATTCGAACAAAAGCTAAAAGACGCTTCGTGATTTCCTTTAGAAATTTTTGTTTTCGATTTCGAGTGGGCCGAACAAATTTCTTCAAAACAAAAATGTGAGAGAAAACGTCACTTTGTTTTCGGAACCAATTTTCAGTAAAAGCCTTTAACGACTTGCGAGTGATCAATTTACTAGGGGTGTAATTATTCAAAACCAGTATAGAAAGCAATTTGTTATTTCCGTTCCAGTTTAGAGGAGAGTTGATATAAAAATAGCGCGAAAATTTTTCTTTGCACATTTTTCTTTGCCGCCTTCTCGTTTATAAAAGAAACAAACAACAACCTTTGACAGGAATCGTTAAGAACACACGGAAACACGATCTCCCTCTAAATGGGGAAGGAAAAGAAAAAAAGAAATCACAAAACATCGAGACGAATCTACTTTTGTTTCAACATGAAAGACTATTTATCACTTTCTTTCAATAGATGTGCAAACAGCATCGACGAAAAATACACTTTGAACAAAACAACGAAATTTTGAAATTTCGTACAACATTTAATAATAGATAATCGCTATAGATAATCACAACTTTTCTATAAATTTTAATTAATTTATTTATATATTTAAAGTTTAACGTCCTTTTCATAATAAATAAGCAATTATTAATATACGGATATAAATAAATATTTAAAAATCAGCATGAAGAAAACTCTGACAATTTACGTTTTGATCTCGCATTTTTAACTGAAAAGCTCCGACCTATTAGATCAAAATTTACTCCAGTTTTTAATTAAAATTTATTGGAAAATATTTGCTTTTGTTATTTTTTTTAGAAAAAACATGGAAGACAAGTTACTTGACTTTAATATTTACTGAAAAAAAATTATTCAATCCCTTTCGCACAAGTGCAAAAATGAATTTTTTTACACAATAAAAACATCTTCAAAAATAATATCCTTGTACTTTTAAAACAGGAATCGTTTTTATAACATTTATATATACAAAATGGATTTTCAATTCTATTAAAAACAAAGTGCGAAAGACGCGCATACATGGCATAAGAAAAACTTTACTACTACACGTATATTCATGTCTCTTAAATGTAGTATACTATTATAGTTCATGAATAATTCATCAATGATAATACTGCTTGTCTCAACAAAAAGAAAAAATATTACACAAAAATTGTAAACATTTCATATTCGCCCGGGAAAATTTTACTATAAAATTTGGCCGTGTTAAGCTGTATAAAATCAGCTATCGCAAATAAAATATGCTACCTTTTTGTCATATACATTTTACATTGTATATTCGATTATTCGATGTTTCTTAATACAATAGTTAAAAAAAACAACTATAGGATCCAGTCTCTATACCAAAGCAAAAGGCTTCCGCAGAAGACTCAATGTAATCGCATATTACGAAAGAAAACGAAAAGATTGTCTAAAAAGATTGACAATTTAAAGATTTTATAAGTTCTTTTATAGATTTACAATTCTGTAATTAGGTTTGTTTTTCAGACTTTCTCTTATAATTCAATCCAAAATTGGACTCTTATTAAAGTACCGTATAAAAACTCTTTTCAAATCCTGGCATTTAACGGGCATAGATTTCCGTTTCACATTAACATAAATCATTTTTTACGACGAATTTATTTCATACACCTATTAAATTAATTTATCTTTGGATTTGAAAAAAAGCAGACTACATATCGATTTGAATGGTAGGTGAAATTCATGTGCAGCTCACAAAAAGAGGTTTAACACATAAATGCAAACAATTTCCGTTACAATTACGCAAAAAAAAGAGAGAAAATTATTATCTTACTGATCTTGATAGAGGAGATTCATTTGAAATAAGCTTGCTATTTATAATAAAGAATTTAAATTTTTTTTAGTGAATTAAGCATATATATTAATTTGAATGTAGATCTTTAAAATCTCGTTTGTTTCGCAACAGCATTTTCTCCATTCACCAATCTTTACGAAAAAACTACCGCAGAACATGCAAGTGTAATTAATAGGACATTTTCCTCCTCCATATAAATTGTCTTTACTGGGTAACACCGTCTAATTTGATTTTTATAACCTCAGTGACACGAATGTATTCATCCAAATAAAGAATGTTAGAAGGTATATGAAAGAAAAGAATTTGTCTGAACTTGTATACGGGGCAATAATAAGAGAAAATTATTTTTCTGTAAGTTTTTGCGTCATTTCATTTGCATGCGACATAGGCAGTTTTAGTTCGCTTTTTAAGTTTCACGTTTAAAGCGCAAACGTTAAAGCTTATATTTGGGAATATTTAAGGAAGAACTATGAATTCCCGCAGAGAATAAAACCTGGAAGTCAAGGAAATTTCAAAAGCCGACCGTAACGAGATTGACATTTTATGCTTAGATTTTCATTCGTTATGATGATCTCAAAAGGATCGTGTCACATATGGTTCCGCTCATAAACTTGGTTTAGCGTTAAGAAAAGCTACAAAATTACTATTTTCAACGATCTCGTTGATATGATTATTATGAACACTCGTTCAATCGATAAGTTCAGCAAACACAATGGGAAAAAAGAAGAAAAAGAGAGAAAAGCTCCGATCGAAATGCACAGCTTTCGTCGTTACGTTTACCAGCTAAATGATTAATTAAAAAGGGCATTTTAAGGGAATAAAGTGAACGTCATGCTGTAAATGGAAATGAAGAAGTAATTGGTTAGAAGATATAATGATGATATTTACCGGTGAAGAGCATGGAGAAGTTGGAGAGGGCTCCACTGACGCGAGGCAGGTAGTCGGGCGTCGACTGCTTCATGGTCTCATGGAGGCACGAGCTCCAGGTGAAGTCTGGCCGTCCCGCCAAAGGGAGAAATGGTGCCGCGACGCCAGGGTGACGACGAACCAAATCCTCCACCTCACAAGCCGTGGACGAAATCGAGATGGTTTCGAAGAGCAAACGAGAGTTTCGGGAGCAGCTCTGTTCGACCGATGACGGCGACGGCGGCGATGACGACGACGAAAAGAAGAGGTAAAAAGTCTCGACTGATGTCCAGAGGAGTCGCTTTCACCGCAACGCAGGTTAGGTTAGAGAACGACGGAATATCAAGTTTGTAGATGACAAAGTTTTCATAGATTGCTATTTGAATTTTTAAGGTGGCCTAATAGTTTGTTGTTGTTTTTTTGCGCTTTTTTGGGCTTTGAACTTTGTTACTCAAATCACTTTGGTTTTTTTGGGGTTTTTTTTTTTTTACTTTGTCACTAAATCATTGCATAGACAAATGATTGCAAAGCAGTTTTTTTTAATTTAACCAATACAAACCCAATGTCATTATGGCAAACGTACAAATTTTTTAACGGCGCTTCACAATCATTGTCTCATAGTTGAATTTTTTGGCAAAAATTAACAAGTGACAACGGCGACGACGGTCCTTTTTTCGGTGGCTGATTAATCTTGCCGAACGGAGCCGGAGGAGCGACGACGAGGGGCGACTATTTCATCCCGTGGGATCGAACCAATTAGACGGTGACCCTGGGCTGTTCGTTGGAGAGGGTTCTCCCGCTCCAATTGTGGGGGGAATTGAGCGGTTAAACACGGGGTTCTCCGTGGGGTCGGAGGGGCCTTATTGTGCCGTTCCACTCGGCAGCGCAGCGATCGAAAACACGAAGCAGCGACGACGACCGACGACCGGTTGCCCGTGAGATGGCGTTGCTTCGCCTCGCAACTGCCATCGATCGGTGGCGAGCGCTTTATACAGTCAAGACTCTTGCGCCTTGTGTCCGCCACGGACCAATGGGGAGCTGCCAATGTTAATGAAGAGCTCGTTTCTTTGTGGCTCAACCAATGGGAGACGGACGACGCCGACGTACACGTGTAGTCCGTGTTTACGCCACGTCGAGCTCACGCACCTGCCGCCAAAGGGGCTCTCCCTCTTCGCCAAAGCCAAGTCGCCGTGCTCCCATTCTCTCCTTCTTCCTTCCTTCCTTCCTTCCTTCCATTCCCACCCTCTTCTCTTCTCCGGAGACTAACACGATCATCCGGAGAGAATGACAAAAAGGAAATGAAGGCAAAACTCCTCATCCTGCTCGAAACATTGTTACACGACCTAGCCCCCGTCCGAAAATGGCGGACGAGACGAAGAGTTAAGAGGACGAAGAAGAGAAGGAGGAGGTAGTAGAAAGGGGTGGGGGTGAGAGAACAGGGAGTAGAGGGTGGACGGAGAATCCAATCGACACGAAACGCCACCGAACTCCTCCTCATTAATATTCATTACTAAACATGCTTGCTTCAGTTAACATTGTAATAACAGTCGCGCTTGGTTAAAGCTTTATCACCTGCATTGTTGTAATTAATTGCCCGTGATGCAGAGCGCGGTCGGCCGTTGCGTTCGTTCGTTCGTCGCTCCTTCGAAAACTCTTCCTCGTTCGGAATAAACGGGCGGTTTTAAAAATCAATTACCACTAGATTGGGACTCGCGAGGGACATTTTTGAAATAATTTTACGACGCTCAACGCATTAATCAGATTTCATAATGTTTTCCATTTTCAATAAATTACTTGTTTCGGCGATGACACCCTACTGCAAAGGAGTGAACAGGCACAACAGAACGAGCGGCGCATAAACTCGTCAATTAGACCGTTCCAATCGGAAGAGTTCGAAGTGCGCTCATTAACTTTTGAATTTCACATTTACACTTATAAATTTCACCAAAAGTATATTAGGTTGCTGATTCCAATAACATATCGATGCCTTTTAAATGTACACTATTTACTCTTCGGAACAGGAAAATTTAATAACACGCAAAATATATTAGGTACATGGTCTATTAATTATAATCGAATATCTTGTTAACTATTTCTTTCTTTTGTTTTTTAAATTCAAATCATAAAATATACCGTTCATCCTGGACAAAAGGCTTGCTTTAGACGTACTTTTCAATGGTTAGAGTTCTTTAAAGTTCTGTAGGTACTTTTCATCGACTATTAAATACTTTGACAATACGTATTAAACGTTTGTGGTCATTTATTCTGATCTTAAACTTCAACTCCAAAAAATCCGATCTGAAAGAATAATCAGATGATATAACGCGTGCACTAAAGAAGCTGAATATAGGCTGTGTTCATGAATAATATACACTGGGCATGAATTGACAGATTGTTAAGATGAAACTTTAGAGACTGATACACCAAACATAGTTCTTGCAATGATATGTATCTTTTCCACTCTAACCTTTTCTTGAGCCCCACAGACTTGGCCTTATTTTGGGTCGCCTGAGGGAACCTGACTTGGTTTGAATTTGGCCTTTCTCTAATAATAATAATTTATTTATTTATTTATTTAAAATTCTATACAATTCAACAATTCATATGTATATCCCAAATCCCGAAGCTTACTATAAAGCTTGTATGGAATTATAGGGACAAAAAGTTTCATAATCAAGAACAAAAACACATAATAATATGCAAAAACAATTTCAACTTTATATAAAATACAAATAAAATTCACAAATAATAACAATAAGCTTAATTATAATAATCACAAATAATTTTTCCAAATTAATAAACAATAATAATAATAAAAGTAGGACAATATACAGGGTGATTCAAAACTCCGTTCCCGATTTCAAAGTGCAACTATAATTGTTTCACTGTTGACGGCAGCTGAACGACCCACCATCGTCAAGTTTGTTGAGGTTGCCGGTAGAAGTCTCCCCAGTTGTTGTTTTCGATATGGCCACCCAGCATCAGCAACAAAAAGCGTTTTGCTTTTCTCTGCTTCAACAAGTGCAAGCCAGCGATGAACGAAGGTATAAAATTCGGAACGAAGGTCCCTAGTGCTAGGAGCACTGGAAAAATGGCACTGCATCAAACGTTCCAAGAAATGGGTTGTTTGTGTAAGTGGAAAAGGTCCGCCTGCGTAGCAAATGGGAGGAATTCGATTACCGAGTAGATATGTGCCGTGTAATCGGAGGGGGACCATATAGAACACTTGTAAATCACCATTTCGAAACTTGATGATATGACGAATATTTTGTAGTTTATCGCACCTATGTATGTTTATTTTAAAAAATGCAGCATTTTGAAAATGGATATGAACTTTTGAATTACCCTGTACTATTAGAATCAATAAGTTCTAAAACTCGCCGCAACATCGTGTGACGCACAGACACGATGCGTGAATAATTCACGACAGTCACTGCAGCAGCACAAACATTAAAGTTTGTCAAAAATTAGGGCATTCTGCGACAGAACTCTGCAGATAATGCGCCAAATAAATGAAGATGCGGCTGTGAGTCGTTCTACTGTCTTCAGGTAGTACAAGGATGGTACCAGTTCTTCGATGTGGCCAGGAAATTGGTGTCCGTCAAAATCGAGGAAATCATCCGGGAAATGTAACAGATTGTCCGTGAAAATCGTTCCCGTACAATTAAGGAAATTGCTGAGGCAATAAGAATCGAGCTCGTATATCATACCCTAGTAGCAAACTCAAGACGTTTCTTTTTCCAAACAGTAAAGAATATCTATGGGTTATTAATAGGCGGATCTTTGCAATCTCCAACCATCATTTATAGACAGTTTTGTTTAAAACATGAACAAAATGATGCAAAATATAATAAAATAATTTCTATCGATTCAAGCAATAGGTGATAACTGATTCCAGAAATCTGTTGATTCATGATCCTAAGTAAATGGGGCAATTAGCTGTGAAACTGAACCGAAAAAGACCGTATAGAATTTTATATGCTTTTGTTTACCGAGGGAGCATTTTAAATTGGAAATATTAACAATATTAGCATTCGAACTGGCTAATCAAATTCTATATTGGTTTATTAAATATTAAAATTCTCTTAAAACTCAAATTCATCTCCTGAGATATCATCCTAAGAACAATCAGATTAGCATTGCAGGAAGATTTCAATAAAGACCAATTAACGGTTATTCGGCTTGATAACATAATCTGGCAGGTGCATCCATCAAAATGGCAAGTCATACAGGGAAAACTACCTTTGAGAATTAAATATAATCAAGTAATTTTCATATTAAATTCATAATTTTATGCTTTCTACCTATATTGAAAACACGACGAGATTATACGAGGAATGACTTAATAGAAGTATAATGGCTAAAATGAAGAGCTGAGGGGAATGTGGCGCCCTCAATGAAAACCCGGGAAAAGATAAAATAGTTTGAAATTACTTTTTCAATTGAAATAAACCGCTAATACATTGGGCTTGATTTCTTGCATTAATAAAACCTGTAACCTACAATATAAATAAGTGTTTCTAAAATGAAAACTATTTGCAATCCATTTTTAATGACTGCCCGAATAAAATACTCAGAGAGAAATATGAATGTTACCTGTGTGCATTTTCCAATATTATTTGTTTCCTGGAACTGATATTTTTTAAAGACTGATATATTAAATATAATCTATTTAATATTCACTGTAGTAAACATTTTAATTTTAAAAAGAAAACTGACATTTGACTAGAAAAGTATATTAAGTTTGCGCACTTTCAAAAATGTCGTTCGCATCTCAATTGAGATTTGCTAGAAAAACTTATTTTCGCAAAAATAAAGAACTAGAAACAAGAGACAGGCAGAGAGCGAGATGAGTGGATGTTTGGGTGGTGGGGGAGTAAGTGAGTGGGTGGATGGGCGAGGAAACAAGGACTGTTTTAAGAAGGCGTCGAACTTCTGCCTGACTTGTCTTTGCGCTGGGTGTTGTTGACTGAGACCACGGAGGCGTTAGAGCGCACGGTGTGCAGAATAGTTTGGATGATAGGAAAAGAAGGGAGGGAAGACGGGGAAAAAAAAGAGTGGAGGTGGGGTGACGGAGGAGGGGATGTAGAATTGTAAAACTGGGGTTTGCGTTCACTGTCAGGGAAGGCGCGCCCTGATCTCCTGCTCCAAGGGAAATCGGATTAAAGAGCCGCGTCAATTCGACAAACCGCGGGAATAGCGTGACCACCCGAGCGACGCACAGACACACACACACACACATACACATACACACACACACATACATCCACAGACCCGAATTAAACGAGAGAGAGAGAGAGAGAGAGAGAGAGAGAGTGAGAGAGAGAGAGAGAGAGTGAGAGAGAGAGACGTTTAGAGGGAACCACCGACAACGAGGGAGGAAAAAAATGTCAAAACAAATAATTGAAGGGAAAAGAAAAAAGCGAAAAATTCGAACCTTAAACATGTATTGATAACGAGCTTCGTTTTTTTTCCATCTTATTTAAGAAGGTGGGAGGCTTACTAAGTTATTCATAAATAACATTGGCGAAATTCACACAACATATATTATTTTACTAGAGCTAAGCTTATTTTATGAACATGGCTCTGCTATTTTATGAACTTCGAATATGAAAAAACATATAAAATTATCAATTTTGAGAAAACATAAAAATAATAACGGCAAAAAAATTACAATTAATGAATATGTGATGAATAAACGTTACAATATTCTGTGGTGATTTTATTTTTAGAAGTAAAGCAAAGTCCTATCTACTGTAGCAATAGTTGGCGAAACTCTTCACAGGCGTGGAAGAGACAGTAAGGGATTCTAGCGGTAAGTGTCAGAACTATTTTTTTTTCTTTATTTCTATATTAAATAACAGGAGTAAAGTCTTCCAGCAGTACTTTGTTTGTTGACAGGTTATTGGCATATTTCGATTTTTGCCGTTATTAAGCGATTGGGAAGAAAAGAATGGGATAATAGCCAAGATCGAACATGTCAGTAACTTGTCAACAAGCAAATATATACTACTGGACAAGCCCAATTTTAAAATTTAAAACCTATCAGAATATTAATAAAAAATCGTCATTCTACAATTCTTCAAAAGCTTTTCATGAGACGTCATTTTCTGATATCTGTCCGAATACCAAGAGTGCTAGCCTCTGTATTCATTTCCCCAATACAAAACTTTTTTTCTGAAATCGACTTAAAAAGTCATGATTCGAAAAGATATGTTGAAATTATGAAAAAAAAAATCCGTCTGTATGTGTGTGACCAATTTTGTAGAGCTAACTCCTCCGAAAAGGCAAATAGAGAAATGTTCTGAAATGAAATTAATATTCTGACAGAGGGAATATTAAACTATGCCTTACATGATTGGGTAAGCCTTTTTTAGATATACATTTTTTGTATTAATTTTCTTCCAAAAATAAAGAAATGTTGTAGCATTCATACCAGCGAACCAAAGTCAATAAATTTTGATGTACTGACTCCTTTTATTGAAATAAATAATTTTAATGAATTATTTGGCACTAATGAGATTTTGGAGTTATTTATGTAACCCCCCCCCCCCCCCCCCAAACAGAAAAATAAAATTCTTTTTTTTTTTCCATGGGAGGCCTGAGTACGTGGACCATTCCACCATTTCAATTTTATTTCATTTAGAATTAAAAAATGAACAAGTTAAGATGAAAAAATAATTGCAATATAAGTCGAATGAGAAAATTTCAAAATTAATTATTGGAAATTGGACCTTTTATATATGCAGTTCATATAATTGAATCAATCCAGAAGACATGATTCACCCGATTTCAATAACAATATGAAGTCTGTTCAAAAAGTTCCGGAACATTTTGAATAGCGCACCTACGGTAGAATATAGACATCCGGGTGGGTATGTTATCTTCGCGAGAACCTAACGAACAAGAAATAATCCCCCCAAAAAGACGTTGTAGGAAAGTAGCGGAAGCCCTGGGTTCATCTACTTTTACCCCTTTATCTGCATTTTTTTTTTTATCAAACAATTGATTTTCTCGAACGTAATATTTAGAAAGCATAAAAGCGCTCTATCTTTTTTCCTTTCCGATCGTGACCACATGTCATATGTTGCCATAGTTCCAAAGATCAAGTTACTGCTACCCCCACAACTCCAACCCCACTGGAACAATTTAGCGCAAACTTCATAATAGTGTAGATACTGGCTAGAGGAGTTTGCACATCGAATTTCACTCCTTTACATACCTAAATATCACGTAGATCACTTGATCCCCTCTAATCCCCACGTCCGTAACTCCGACCCCAGTGGGCCAATAAAAGCCAAACTAAAACAGTAAAGTAGGAAATGCCTATTGTATGGTATATTCCAAACCTTAACCTCCTACGTAAAAAAATGTGGAAAATATGAAGGGGATGGATAAACGTGATTCATTCTTCATCTACTTAATAACCTGCAATTGTTAATGCGTATTGTTTGTTTATGAAAGGTGATCTCCCGAGCGTTCCTCGATTGTTTAATTTTCACGATGAGCGATTTGCGCTGCCAAATTCTTGCATTCTCTGATGTTAGAAGATCAGAAAAAGCATCGAGCTGCATTGGGTTTGCGTCTCCTCAATCGTCTCAGGAGGTTGAAAGTTTCTTGTGAAGCATAATTACGGGTGATGAAAATATGGGTCTACGGTTTTGCCATTTAAACCAAAGTTCAGTCCTCTCAGTGGGTTAGTGAAAATACACGCCTAGATCGAAAAAATCACGCCAGTTTCGTCCAATATCAAAGTCATGTTGATGCCAATAACGTTTTTTCTTCCATCTGGTCAGATAGTGAATCAGATTTACTACCTGCAAGTTCTGACACGCATCATCAGAATTGATTTTTCCATCATTTCAACGGTCAGCTCACTCAGCTTTGTCATTTCGTGAGTTTTTAGCCAAACATGGAATGACTATGCTTCTTCATCCCTGACTTGGCTACAGCAAACTTTATCCTTTTTCCGAAACCGAAGACAACGATGCAAAGAAAGATAGTTGACACCATTGAGGAGGTCTAGAAAAATTTGCAGAAGGACTAAAGGCTATTTCAAAGGAAGATTCCAAGATTGCTTCAAAAGAGTGGAAACACCGCTGAGACAAGTGTATTCGTTGTGGAGGAGAGTACTTTGAAAGAGATAAAGACCACTGAATTTACCTTGACTGAATTCTTAATAAAGCTTTCCGGAACCTTTTGAATAAATCTCGCACTTTTGAATTTAACAGCATGGTTAGTGATATTAACCAAAAGATAAATTGCTAAGTGTTGTGATAAACTTTGTATCCTATGTCAGTTCAAATAGTCATACGTTGACCATGCAATTCTTCCCATACTCTCTCATAGCAAAAACAATGCAATTTTGAGCTCATCCAGGGTTGAAACAAAAACAAAGAAAAACAAACATTCCTACTCACGGCGCGATTCCAACCCGCGGCTCGATGGATTCGAGAAATGGAAAACCCACACCCCAACCTCTCGGCCCTAAGCCGGTTTTGGTATAGATCACAAAATATAAATTTGGTAATAGCAGCAGCGCTCAGGCAGCGATCCCAACGATCCGTAAGTTTCTATTTTCCTGCCATAAAGAAGTTGGTGAGCTGGAGCCGAAACCATTCCTTCATCGCATGGACATCTTGATCGGAGGTGAAACGTCGTTCCTGTAAAGCATTTTTCAGCAGCTCGAAGATGAAAAAATAATAGGGTTAGAGGCGGACTAAATGGAAATTGGGCAAGGATCTCCCAGCGGAATCGTTGCAAGAAGTTCACTGTTGCAAGAGCGGTGTTCTCTTCTGTTCCGAAACTCCTCACATCACCTAAACAGTCTGCTGTGTTTCAAACATGTGTCCTCGTAAGCATTTTGCATGCACCGAAAGATTTCCACTGATTGCCTTCCTTATATGGGAATTGAATCACAGCTCATTGAGCACGCTTGGACGTATCCGCGACATACTGTTGTTGGAATAGTAGTTTCATTTAGCACGTGTCAACTGAGCACGTGAAGTGCTATTTCTCCCGATCGCAATATTGCTACCATCTGCCGTTCACGGCATCATATATTCGTGCAGCACAGCACGCAGACTATGCTTCATTCGAATGACCGTTACATTATTTGAACATGCATGAATCATTTTAAAGTAAAATTGCCCTTATAAGCATAAAGACCCTTTAGTTAAATGATGATTAGATGCATATAAAGTAATTTTAGTTCAATAAAAGCCAAGGTAGATACAAAGCGATGATCTATCAATATTCAAATAATATTTGAAGAGGATATTTCTGTATTTTTTTATTTTATACATTAAAAATTACGAAACTTATATATGTATACACATGATATTCAGAATTTCAATTTAATCTGAATAAGAGTCTCTTCTGCAATTTTTTTCTAGATTTTTGATATTAGAATAATGAGGGCGCATGATTACGGTGATAAAAAAAGAAAAGGATTTCATGCAAGATTCGCTCCATCATAGAGCATTCAGAAAATTTTCCTCCGGTTTTATTTTATACTAGGTGAATCCCGTTGAATGTTATTCAACGTTGGCCGTATTTGTTTTCGGTAAAACCGTACTGGAGCAGCTTGGATAGAATAATATGTTTTCATATCTTTTCGGTCGACCACCATTTCCGGAAATTATATTCATTTTACGTAATCTTATTTTTATTTCTACTTTCGTCCTCTGGCGGGCTCATTCGTTATTTGACTGATCTAGGCATTTTGTTATATAGACTCAGTCGTGGTAAATATGGCAAACATTTTAGAACTCTGAATTGGGAAGCTGGTAGATTTTCTTTTAAGCTCGCATTTTGTTTTAATTTCATTGTTATCAAATTGAACATTTCTAAATTAATTTTTATCTTTAAAACTGTTTTATCTCTTTTTTTAATAACAGCTCTCTAAAGCTCTATAATATTAGAAGCTGAACAGACGTTTAAGAGTAGCCATTGTTAATCAATCTTAAAAACTAGCCAAACACTGTCATCAGGAATTGCTCCACGTTTACATAACAACCATTCAGCTGCAAATTAATTGATATTTGACATTGATTTTTTAACATTTCTAATCCAGCTGCCTCCTTGACATTTTGGATTCAAGAGCTTATAAATCCATGGTTCTATGTGTCCGTTTAGACTTAAAATCTTAACCGGCTCTCCAGGTATATTAACTTCAGACAGACACACACACACACACACACACACACACACACACACACACGGATTCCGGAAGGTACTTAAGGGTATGCGTGCAAGCTTCTTTGACGGCACTTAGGGTCCATGCGTGGTGTCACTTTTGGGAATAAAAAAAAAAGTCTGCTGGGGCCAAGTCGGGACTATAAGGGGGTTGGGGAATCGTCGCGACGCCGTTTCTCGCCTCTGCTTTTGGTCGTCCGTCAAGACCTTCGGGACGAGTTTGGCGTAGATCTTTCGTATCGCCAAATTTCAGCAATAATGGTGTTCCGTGTCATCTTATCAATGCCAATTCGATCTGCGATCACGCACACACTTAACCGACGGTTTGAATTCAGCACTTCACGCACACGTTGCACGTTGTCTCGTCCGTCTTTGAAGAGCTTGTGCCATTTAAAAACTGCAGTTTGCGACATGCTTTCATCCTTGAACACTTGGCGAATCATGCCCAACATCTCCGTACCGATTTCCCTAGTCCAACACAAAATTTGATGGCGTACCGCTGTTCGCTGCATTTTGAGCTTGCACCGAGTCACTCGACAGGGGTCCAATAAAACTTCGACCTAGCCAGAACAAATGCTCACAGGTGACTGACGAGCACGCTGCGAACTACAGTCACGTCAGGAAAAAACTGTTCTCGATACTTTTTATACACACCCTGTATAGATTTCTCAAACTTTATAATAGATTCATTAAAGAATATCACCTTTTTTGTGCCCTACAATCTTTCACATCCAATAGCAGAAAATAAAAATAAAAATGCATATCTAGTCAATTCCAAAAAGAGGTTAAAATACTATTTTCACACATAAATTGAATACAGGATTAGACCCTGAAAGAAGTTGACGTTTCGGATAGAGGCTATCCTTTATCACCACAAAAAGTAAAAAAAGTCAAAGGAATACCCTCTTTAGTATTAAATGTCAGCTTTTTTTCAGTGTCTTACCATCCTGTGTTCAATATATGTTTTATTTCAGGGTTTTTGTGTCTCGTCCTTCTTTTCTTCTACATCCGTTATTTTCATACATAAAATGGTAAGCACTTGAAATTAAATATATATTTTAAACACAATACTCTTTCAATTTGGGAATGAGCTTTCTCGATCGCCGAGTGCGATTCTTCTTTTTTTTTTTAAGATTGTGAGTCCAATTTTAAAACGTTCTCGCTGGCGTATTTATATAGATGTCAGAAAATGAATGAAAACGTACAGTTGATAGTACTAATGGTATAATGCCAAAAACTGTGGACAAACGATAGTAATAAACAAAATAAGAAAAGAAACCACAATTCCACAAATGAGATTTTTAATCTGGAGCCACGGATGTCCATTTTGCAGACCCTGTCTGATTACGTCCATTTCTCTCAATATAAAACGCTATTTGGAATTCAAAAGTTACAGAAGTTACAGATAAGAATTTTTTCAAAATAATTTCGCCAAATTTTAGTGGCAATACATTCTAAACGTGAAAAGTACATTTCTCGGAAGGTAAAAACAAGAAATCGGTGTGAATTTTATATCCTTTTGGATATCTAAGGAAGCTTAGTTCATTGGCATTCATTATAGCTTATTTGAATATCTAATTTTTTTATAATAGTTACTGCTACAAATTGTTAACTGGTTTCTGATACTACAAATTCGTTTTAATAATGATAACCAGAAAAATTTATATGTGTAACGAGTTGTCCAAAATTAGACACGTCCGCCAGTTTTATTCATCTTATTCCGTTTCATTGATTTGACTCTTCTATGTCTATTTACTTAACCTACGGAGGGGGTCTTTGAATTTGAAACACCGATGATTAAAACATCAACCGTTAAGCAAATTCGACGATGCTGCTCAATGTGATAATGAAAACGCCTCCACAGCAAAAAAAATAAAAGAAGGTGGGAGTGTTCACGAAGTGGGATGAACATTCAATGAACATAAGAAGGATTAACCTTTTCATGTACGATTGAGCCCAAATCAACTAATACGTAGTGCTCGAAATTCGCAATCGGGTCTAGACAATGGAGGGAAACAGTGAAGAGATAAATAGCGTCCTCCAGGAAAAACACGATGAAACCGATAAGTGTATAATGGAGTTGAGGGGGCGTTGGCATTGGACGTATCGAGATTCTACAAGTTGAATCATCAGTGATTAATTGACCACGAACAATCTTTGGTTGCCATGACTACTTGACTAGGAATAAAATGACATCAAGATACAGTAGTACAGGAGGAAGAGGAGAAGGAGGAGACTGAGAAGAAGGGGGAAAAGGAGGAGGGAGGGTGGGGGAAGACCTCCCTGACGCTGCGCATGCGCTCACGAATCGGAAGCAGTGATCCGTGATCGAACGCTTCACGGCGTCGTCATAGGCAGCCGCTTTGCCTGTTTAGCATATTTTAAAATCGTGGTTTTTCCGGTTAAAATATGCAAATCCCCTCTTTTTTAAAGTAACAATGAAAAGGTAATCGTTGAAGCGTTAGGGAACCAGTTCACACACAGGCGTAGCCACTGAGCGCCATATTAGGCACGTGAAAAATGGTGTTGACTTATTAAAGACAGACATGGCTATGGGTAAATGATGGGGCTGATCTACCCGGGGGTCGTCGTCCACCGCGAGTCTTCCCCTTCATTCCCAGGGAGATTTTTTTTTTAATTTGAACTTTTAGTTTAGACTTCGGATTATAAAAAATCGCCCAGGAAGTTAAATTAAAAGGTTTAAACGCTCTGAAAATGAAACGAAAGCGGCGAGAGTCGCGACCTTCGTATGAAAGTGAACCGAAAACTAATATGGCAATAAGAGACTATAAAATTTGATCGTGTTAGTTCGGATGTTTGAATTCATTCGCAAGGGTTCAAGAAAAAAAAAAGTGGAGGCAGCATCACAAGTAGAAAAAAAAGTCACTAATCTTTTATCCAAAGCTAATTTGGATAATAGATTCCACAGAAGCAATGCGATTTACCCTACTTCAAAATATTTGCATCGCTTTAAATTTTATTCTCACTTTTGAGGGTTTTCTAATGAATTTATAGAATCTTTTATAACAATTTGATTTGATCATACACGAAGAAATAGAAAGACCATAAAGTGACAATTTCGATTTAACAGGGGTTCGACCGAAGCAAGTTAATAAGTACGCTGTTCAACATACTAAATGGTATGGAAATGAGAGTAGCTAATTTTGGGTAATTAGGGTCATTGAATTCGAAAACGATATTGGAATTTCTAGTTTAGCTCTAGTTTTCGCACTACAGCCAAGACCTGACCTCAAATTACGGAGTTTTACACTAAATCTTGGGTGCCCACATTTACACTGTTGGCAGCATTTTCACAGCACGGTGCCATTATGTGATGGGCTATTGTCTCTGTGTGTTTTCGCGTGTTCATCACGTGATTAGTGGTGGTGTTTCCTGGACGAGTTTTCAGTGCTTATTAAGCGACGAACGACAGTAGTTGTATTGCTGATGTACACGGAAACGGCTCGTATACGGACAAGTAGAAAAACGACCCGGCAATGTGTAAATAATTCCGACAGTTTCTGCTTTACATGTGAAGAAGTGACATGTGAATAATTGCTGTTATCTCGAAAACAAGAGCTAACCAATCAATTTAAGCAACTCCGAAAACATCAAGAAATCATATTGTTTGCATTCATAACATTCAACTTTTCAAAATTTGTAGAAGAGTGTTAGCTTTAGCATGTCCGTCTAACTCCATGTCTGTCTATCCCCTTCATATTTTTGACTTCCCTTGACAAGGAAAACTGGTATCTGGTGTATCCTGTAGATCAGTGTTGGCAAGTCCCACTTTACTATTTGCTGTAAGTCGGACTGGTCTAAGGAAATCGGAGTTATAGAAATCAGTCGGTCAATAAAATATATTAGTACTAACCGTCAAGTGAGTACTAACCAGCACGTGTTACGATGTTGACTGCGTAACTCGGAAAGTACTCGTTGGAATTCGATCAAATTTTAACGGTACACACCGCTTTATGTACCCTATTATTCACCCTAATTTCATTGTCTAAGTGTTAGAGAAACTGAGTTATTAACTTGTTGATCTTGGTGGCGGCATTTTCATTTCTGTTGATATCTCGGTTATCGTTCAAATTAGAGCCCATGTTCATATAAATTTTTTTGCTTAGAATCACCCATACTATCTCCCCTAAATGTTGTCGGTGTACTTAAAATTCACCCTGTATAGAGAAAGACCAAATGAATAAAAATTGATTATTGTCTGGTGTAGTAATGACAGGTATCAAACTGCAATTTTATTGTAAATTTCCTTTTTTCATGTCGTCAAGAATTGAGGTTTCCAGTATTTTGGAGTGAATTTTAAATGACCTACCGCACTAATATTTATATTACTGTATTTTTTTTAAATAAATAAATAAAAACTAAGCGGACGCATTCCACTGAAGACGAATTTATGAACGCTTTGGCAATTTTATATAAAAATGGGCTAGGATTAGGAAGTGACATTTTTAAATCTGTTAAAAAAAAATGAAAAACAGCCCTTTACAAGTGAATTGTTAATTTTTCCAGTTGAACTTTTCAATTTAATAAGTGTGTAGAAATAAGAATTTTTAGGGCTTTCTCTGTTTTTGAATAATAAGGTATTTTTTCACTGCAACGTGACGCTCATCAAAAAAGGAAAAATGTCGTTATATTGTCGCATTCTCATAGAATGTCATCGACTGAAGTTTGAATGGGCAATTTCATCTGCTTATACTGGAATTGGTTTCTCTATTACGCATGTCAATAGGATGCACATTTTTTGTGCATAATTTTGCTTCACCCTCCTCTTCTCATACGAATGGTCCGCCGGACTCTAGTCTTCAAGAGATAGAAATAGCGACATAAGTCATAGAGTATGCCGACGTTATAGAAAGGAGTGAGGGCAACAAAGGGATTGGCTGGTCGGTACGGCAGCCGAGACTACAATTTAGTAACGCTCAGTTCGACGCTCATTGTTGAAGCGTTCCTTTTTAAATCGAGATAATCGGACAGAAACAGAATTTCCGATGAGCGAGTCTATTTCCTACGAAAGTAGCCAACTAACGGGCGTTGCATATACAAATAAAATTTATGTCCAAGTTTTCCAGGGAATTTCCTGCGCAAAGATTTTAAGGAAAGAGAAATGTCGATCACCCATTTACAATCACCGATTATTTAATAGAAAGTACAATTTCATTATCAGCTTTGCCGTGATACTGAACTTGTCATCATTTTGTCAAATCAAGATAAAATTCTGATCCTCTGGAACCGAAAAATTTCCCTCTTCAATGTAAACCGTGAACAAGAACGGATTTTCATCTGCCTTTATTATATGCTGAAAAGCATATATTGGTTTCGCTCTGTTTGTGTGTCTGTCTGTCCGTCTGGATGTCTGACGATTACTCGAGAATGCTTTAACTTTTTCAAATTCTGCTTTCACTCTTCGATAGAGACCCTTCCTGAGCTCGCCTGATTTGTATGTGATTGAAATCGGTCTAACAGTTACGTGACTATTAAGACCCAACCCGCCCCCCCCATTAAATTTTTTTATTGGCAATATAAGGCATGTAATATATCATTCGAACGGGAATGACGAGCACAACACGAATATGACTTTTTTTCGATTTTCGAAATGCTATGTCCGAGAAAATGACTCCCAAAATGTACTTCAATGACCCCTTATTACGAGCTTTAGCTAAAGCTATATACGTGTAAGAATACAAGCTTAATCGGTACCTTTATGTGTCCGGCTGGCCATCGTTTGCACGATAACGTGAAAATAGAAGAACTTAACTGCGATATATCAACTTTTGATGAGCTCTCGTAGACTCCTTCAAGCACGTGCACTAGTGTTAAGAATATGAACTTAGGGCATGTAAAGTATCAATCGATTCGCACTGATGAGTCATAAGTGAATACAGTGTTACTTTTTGTTTAAAATTTAGGCATTGTTGATCTCAGTTGGAGCACGTGCCCATTACAAAGCTTTGTCAATGCACATGCTCATTTCGTTTTTAAAATTCAGTGCTGTTAGGCCTATTGTTAAAAGTGGATAATAATGTTAGGCCTGTAGTTAAAAATTGCTAATTAATGTCAGGCCTATTTTTAAAATGGCTAATTAATGTTAGGCCTATTGTTATAAATGGCTAATTAACGTTAGTCCTATAGTTAAAAAGGGCTAATTAACGTAAGGCCTATAGTTAAAAATGGCTAAATAATGTTAGGTCTACAGTTAAAAATGACTAAATAATGTTAGGCCTATTGTTATAAATGGATAATTAATATTAGGCCTATTGTTAAAAATGACTGAATAATGTTAGGCCTATATTTAAAAAATGACTAAATGTTAGGCCTATATTTAAAAATGACTAAATAATGTTAGGCCTATTGTTAAAATGACTAAATAATGTTAGGCCTATTGTTAAAAATGGCTAATTATAGTTAGGCCTATTATTTAAAAATGATGTGTGTGAATAGAATCAAAGGAATTTCCATTGTTTATTTAAATCAACTGCAAGTAAAAGTAAAATATTCAAATTTAAAATTACATCTGCGTCAAAAGCTCCTTGGAATGCTTACAAGATTTTTCTTTCCTAACGTTGATAACTTTGATTAAGAAGGGATGAATGGCTCTAGCAGTGAAAAGAACATAGGCGCAGTAGTTTAAAACATTTAGGTTTGGTTTGGTTTGTTTGGTATTAACGTCCTTTTCAACTGCCATGGTCATTTCAGGACGGCGTTATAGGGGCCACAAATTTTGCCTCGCAAGGGTTCTTTAACGTGCAGCGGGCAAACGACTACACGGGATCAACGGCTTTACTTCCCTTCCGAAGGAATTGCGTGATCTCAGGATTTCCCCCCCTGAAAAAAATCCTCGTCGTCCTCGGCCGGGGTCGAACCCGCGTCCTCGGGCATCAGAGTTAAAACATTTAGACGTGCGAGCATTTCATTTTGTGAGTGTTGGAAAGATTCGTGTAAACGCTGCAATAGAATACGTAAATTTACATGCAGTATATAAAATATTACTGTAATATTAAACAACGTACTTTTATATTCTTCTTTTCAGCATATTTGAAAATCGTTTTACGAGTTATATTCTTGTTAGATGCGGTTTTCGCTTACAGCATTGATAACAGAAATTCAATGACTAAGAAATTAAAAAAAAAATAAAACACTGGGAATTATGAAAGAATATTTTATTGTCATTGTCTTTCCTCCTTGATGCGTCATGAACTTGTGTACCCAGATATTTTACTGGCGTTCTTTTTCCACTTGAAGAAAACATTTTAATGAGCTTTAGCGCTACTTCTTATAGTTGTGTTATAGAAAGAAGTCTGTTATGCGGAGTCTGTCTTCACCAAAAGAGTCAAAGAGAGATTATTTTTTTACAATTTTATATGCAATATTCATTAATGCAGTGTTTACTTAAATCAAATACTTAAAAAAAAGGCGTTAAAAGTGTACCGATTGTTTAATATTCTTTAAAAATTTGCTTTTTAATGTTTTTATTTTCATTTACCTTATTTTTCCAGTGACTCCACCTTACATGAATTATTTCCACGGGTTTGTTAATGTTGCGCTAGTGTCCTTCTGCGATTACGTAGCTTCTTTTAAGTCTTGGAAAGACTGCATCATAATCTTATGAATTTTTTTTAAAAGCATTTGGTAATGATGCAATTCATAAAAAACAATAATTTTCGAATTATTTTTGCATTCCAAAACCGGATGAACTTCTGCTGAACATGATGAACATTCGAATCGATCCTATAAGCAACACAACCTCCAAAATATCGAAAAAGATATAATAAACGACAAATAAACGACATACGAACAACTGGTTATTCCCGCTATAAAACGCATTAGCTCTCAGCTCAGAGATCTGTCCGTTTAACAGTTTTTAACTTATGACAATATAGAGTCCATCCACGAATCTCTTCACTGCCTGATGTATTTCCTTGAGATTTTTCTTTTCATCAAGATGATATGCACGAAAAAGGTCGAATATTTGAAAAGTTACAGGAGATCGAACCGGAGTCGCAGATGGTGCTAAAGATCCAGACACAAAAGAATTCTCCAGAAACCCTCTAGATTAGATTTCGAAAGATGCAGCGATGATTATGACTAGAGAAGTCTACTTTTCTTTAATAGGAATAACCAGATAACTTATAATAGGAAGCCTTTAATTAATCGTACTCTCTTGAACAAAATCGCTCTTAATCATGTTTCATAAAGAATATTCATTGAATGGAGTCTAAAAGTGTTTTTGACTCTTTTTGAAATTCATTGATTTAAATTAATAAATATTTTATTTTTGTTATTGGCTAGTTATGGATAATTACATCGCTCATATCATCAGGTCATATAAATGGGCCGAATTACTATACTTTTCTATATCCACTTTGTTGCTTTACAACTTCATTCTGGTATTCATATCTTCTTCGAAAGGGATTTTGTTTGCTTCGAGAGATAAAATATTCGAAGATTTTATTTGTGATCGTTTGTAATTTATATAATAAATATTACACCATTATAAACAGTTGAGTCATATTAATTAATGTGACCACCTCCTATTTGAGATGTCAGTGCTAAATAACCAATCCCAGAAGACACTAAATAAATGAGGTAATAATAAGGAGAAAGAAACCTCTTGTCTATTTCAGCTACCTTGTGGTCATCAGTCAGCGGAATACAGAGTACGTAGTGAAAAAAAACCGCAATATATAACTTAATAAATAAGTACGTTGACCGATCAGAAGAAACAGACAAGTAAAAATAGATGGCAAATCAGAGTAAAGAAGTAAAAACCAATAAATGGCTAATAGGACAAGTTAAAATCAAGCCAAATGTACAATCGTAAAATATAAGAAAGGTGACCAATCAGGTTAAAGATATAAGTAAGAATAGTTGATCAATCAGAGTATAAAACTACAAAAAGATGACTAAACAGTAACAAGATAAAATCAGAATGGACAAATATTGGAGTTGATAATGTTATTTGAATCAGTCGTTTGAGAAACAACACATGTCCATTTTTCAGCAATAAAATGTTTGTTGTTTCTACTTACTACAATGAACTACAATAAACTATGGTTTGAATGTAAAAGTAATTGTGGTTCAACAAAAAAAAATCAGCTTTTAAAAATCGTTAAAACACGTATTTTTTTATTTTTAGAAACAACACATGTCCGTACACTGTAAAACAAAATTGAGTCGCCTTCTGGACACATGTTGTTTCTCAAACAGCTGATTCATTTACAAATCAAATATGGCTATTTTTAAATAAACTGAACAATTTGGAACCACCTAGGAGATCGTTATCCCCGTTTAACCAAACTTTTTTGTCCTTTTTTCCGAATTTCCAGTGTTTCGTAAGCATCCAATAGATTTCTGTTATTGACATGTCGCAATAGTCTTAAATTATTATTCGTAGTGTTATGACCGGTCTCAAACAAATGTTTAGCCACAAATGAATGGCCTGTCGAGGCGGCCGAATCTAACATGAGTCATGTGTTCTTTAAATCTGGTCTCACTTCTTCTTCGTGAAACATCACTGTAGACGAGTACACAATTGTTGCAAGTGGTTTCGTATATACCAAATTGTTGACTGGACGGAGTTTTGTCCTTCGCATTTTCCAACAAATTCCTGAGGGACTTGGGGTTCCTGTATGCCAAATTCAAGTCATAATCTTTGAGAATACCCTGTAAACCTGTAACCAAGTTGTGAATATAGGAACAGAGTTATGAAGCTCTTCTTTACTTTGGTATTGGTCAAGCTGGTGGAGTCCTTGGTAAATTCTTTAAATTTGCGTTTTCTTAAGAGGTTAGCAACCAAGTCCTCTTTGAAGCCGTTCGAGTTGCGGTCTTATTAACGTAATCCAGTTCTTTCAAGATAAAGTTGTCAGTTGATATAGGCTGCAGTAAACGTCAAATTCCAGGGTATGCCCGCATCTGATTTTCGTGAGATCCAAGATGGCAACCTGCCGTTCTTTGCAATCTCAACTGTGAAATTGATTGAGGGATAAAAGCTGTTTGGCGAGGCGACAGAAGGAGTCAAAGCTACAGTTGTTGACGTTGAAAACATCGTCGCCTTACCGTAGCCATATTACCGGGAAATAAGCAGCAGAGTCCTTCAGATGTCTCTGAAACTTCCGCATAAAGATTTCCGCAAGTATAGGGCCGAGAGAACTGTCCATAGGAGTGCCTGCGTTCATCTTGTAAAATTTACCGTTAAACTGGAAAAATTGTTGCAGACGCAGAGGTTGGTAGGCAAGAGCAATTCCTTTCAGCAATATCATCATTCTCAATCAAGAATGGCCAGACTTCTTTAATTGGCAGACTAGGAAACAGGGATACTACGTCGAAAGAAACGAGAAAGCAATTATCGGGACCTTGAAATCCTTAATGCTTATTGACCAAATCTTAATTATTTTTGATCGAATATAATTTTAACTTGCTAATGAAGTTTGCCAGAAATTTGGAAACTAAGTATGTAGCGGCATTGGTATTAGAAATAATTGGTCTCATTTGTTCTCCTTGTTTGCACATTTTAGGGAGGGCGTAAAGTTTAGGGGACTGTGAATTAGAAACTACCAAATTTTGTGCGGTGAAGGATTAACTAATGATTGGCAATTTTTAAGAGAAATCTTGATATCCCTAACTAATTTTGGAAGGGGGTCCTTATTAAGAAGGAATAAGGTCCTGAATCTAGAAAAGTCTACACCTTTTAAAAATAGATGTCCTTCTGCATGATAACCACTGAATTTCCCTTGTCCGCTTTGATGTAGAAACAGTCTTCGTCTTTTAAAATCTTAATCAACTTGTTGAGATCAGTGTTCGAATTACTTTTCTTCGTCTTCAAATTCTTCTGTAATTGTTTTAAACAGTTATCCCTAATGATTTGTTTAGTATCTGTCGTGAAATTTTTGATACCATTTTCTATTTCACAGACAATTTGTTCGATATAGAAATTATCTCTAGCAATGGAAAACTTGAATCCCTTACAGAAAAGATCCATTTTTTTTTATTTATTTATTTTTTTTTTTTTTACTGAAAAACAGATCAGTTTGATTAATGGCAAAACTATGGCCCGGATTCACAAAAGCGTCGTTAGCGACTTATCGACAACATTTCGTCGTTACGGCGTCTAACGACGTTTATTGCTATTCACAAAACCTGTCGCAAACGAAAACGTCGTTAATTAGCGTCGTTAAATAACGACAGCTCAAATTTGTCGCTATAGATTCGTTACAAATGTTTAAAATGGAGGAAGGCTTGCACACGACGAAGAAAGACGTCGTATTCAGATGTTTTGATTATCGTGACTCAGCATCGATGAAATATCAGTAATCGAACATATTCGATACTATAGATTTTCTAGGGATGTGATTGTTCAATCGATCGAGAGGCTCCGTCGATATATAAATGGAAGAGCAAATCTGCGAACTTGTTCAATCGTTCCATCCCTCCCGGCCCAAAGGTATTGACTTTCGAATACATTTCTCTCTATCAAATCCTTCTGTATCAGCATTTGGTATTTTCATAAAAATAATTTCTATTTTTTAGCACTTGATATTTTCTATTTTTAGCACTTGATATTTTCTATTTTTAGCACTTGATATTTGCTATTATTATTTTTTTTTCGTACTCAGCAACTGTAATTCCAAAGAAGTAAATTGTTGCTTTCACCTTCGAATTTTGTCCATTTTCCTTACTTCCGCTGTAGTCGGGATTCTTATTGGCTGTTTTCAAGCAGACGATGACGTCATTTCCGTACTCTCGAAATCATACTACTATTTTCTCGTCGTTATGTTTATGAAGTCTAACGACGCGTATTGTGAATTGCATTTAAGACAAATCGTAAAATTGCAAAATTTACCGACATCGTTACTGTACGACGTCGTTAATAACGACATTTTTGTGAATCCGGGCCTATGTTCGGTAACTATAGGGAGAGGGGGGAAAGAACCCCCATATTGGCATTAATTTTAAGAGTAAGGGTTACATTTTTGAGAACTATTTTATGTTGATTAATTGTATGAGAAAGGGGTCCCAGACAAGATTTGGGTCGAAAAAATTGCTGAGTGATAGGTGTAACCGATAATTTTTTTATTTTCAAATAAAGATTAGTTCTGTATTTAGTAAACTCGCCTAAGTCTAAACGTTTATGACGCGTAGTAAAAAGAGAGATTCTATCAAGGGGTGAAGAGATCTTAAAAGAAAGTCTCATGACAAATCTGGGAAAAACGCGAAAGCGTTTGCACTTAAGTAAGAAAGGAAAATCAGTTTTTAAGTTGAGATAATAATTGAGATGATTGGGTAAGTATATACTGTGTATTGTAGCAACACCACCTAAAAACAAAGCCTGCTCACTGCCATCTGGCCGCCCAAGTTTCCGAGAGGGCTAGGGCGTAGGCTTTCTAGTTCTCGAGTCTACCTGGTCGTGGGTTCTAATCCCGCCGTGGGCACAGATGTCTGTGTTTGTCTCGGGCTGCGTACAGATATAACTTGTGTAAAAGGCGCAAAATGACCTTGGTAGTCGACGCCAAAAATTCTAATAAACCAACCAACCCACTGCCATCTGACTGGATCATTAAACGAGAGCTGACAATCCAACCTTCATTGTTTATATTTCTCAGCCGAAGAGTCTGGAGTTTGCACGGCAGTACCACCACTGGAAATCCACTGGTTGGCAAAAGATTTTTTGGTCCATCGGACGGATGGACTTTGGCGAATACGGCGTGAAATGCCAGAAAACAAACACTCTTCAACCATTTGTGAACGGCAACAAGCTGGCGGATGCAGCTTTACGGTCTGGGGAATATTTTTGAGCCATCCTCTGGGTGCACTCATCATTTTGGATGGCATTATGAATCGATTCTTGCTGACCATGTACACCCATACATGGATATTATTTTTCCTGGGCATGATGGCATCTTCTAGCACGACAATGCGACATCTCATACAGCTGGAATTGTACGTGAGTTGTTAGAAGAGCACGAGGAAACTTTACTATACATCTCTGGCTCCCAAATTCCCTGGACTTAAACCAACCATCTATGGGATCACCTCGATCGGTCCATGGATACTCCACCTCGCACTCTCCAACAGCTGTCAAGTGAACTGCAATCAGCATGGCTCAATATTTCAGTAAACACTTTGCAGCACCTCACTGAGTCTCTGGTGGTCACTTTTCAGACCACTGGTGCACATGGTGGTCAGCTGTTATTCTGGATATTAACAGGAGGTCACATTAATGTGACTCAAATGTTTATGATCTTTATTTTTCATTTTTAATAAAGGTTGTTTTACTTGAAACTATGTCCTTTTTTTCTGTACACTGTTTATTCGAGGGTAATTATGGCAATCAAGAAATTTATAAATTAAACGGTCTTATTTCATTTTAAACATTTTTTTAAGTTAAAAACAATGCTGCAAGAACAATATTATTTCTGTTAAAATTAAGATTTATATGAATGGATTAATTTGAAGCCAATCTTTTAATTAGGAGCAATGTTAGGAGTAAGCATTTACACTGTACTAATTCTCAGAGAAGGAATGATAAAAGTGCTATAAAAGATTTATCAATATAAATTTAATATAATGAAAGATGAAATGCCCGCATATGTTTATCGGGAAATAGGCTGTGCTGTGCTTTATTCGGCTATAAAAACCGGTACTGAGACTTTTGGGCGACAACTAAATACACCATACCTATCAAAAGGCCCTTTGGCGCGGTGATTTCTCCTCGCCTTTTTATCCCCCTCCCCCTTCAATCTCCTACCGTGCTATTGGGTCTCGATTATCCACATTTCACGAAAAACAATTTTCATTCTAGCGGACTTTGCCTTCTGTGAAAATGATTAGTCGGTCCGTATTGACTTTACATTAGGAGACAGTGAAATGATAAAGGAAAACGACTGGCCATTTGACGTGGCTATTGCGCCAGTTATTATTATAAATCATCTGTCCTTTTGACAAGTGGGTCCCCGGCGATCGATTTCCTAAGGGAGTGGGCCGATCTTCAGCACGTGGACATACGCAGTGTCTGGCTAAAAACTCTAATGGATACTCGATCTTTACTATCCGCTGGCGACCTTTCTTCCAATAAGCGTCGAATAAAAAGTTTCGTGGAGATGAGGATGCAAAGTAATGCTAGCCTCCCACTTTGAACTTTTATTTTGAAGTCGGCATTCGGCGTCTATCGATTCTAAATGGATAATAAATTTAATGGGAACTTTTCTTGTTGGATTTATTTCATTAGGGGTCATTTGATGAGGGGGAAAAAGAAGCTGTTCGTGGATAAATTTTTGAATGGTGTTTGAAGTTGTTCTGGAAAATTCCATTAGTAGTTAGAAAACTACCCTTATGACGAAAAACCTTCATGAAGATTGATCACCATCTCGATATTAAATACTTTCAACTTTTTAATAACTTTTTCATTTTTTTCATTTTTCCTACCAATAAAGTGCGTTTCGCAACATAAAAATATATTAGACAATAAGAGAAACCGCCTATGTAAACCGGAAAAATTGTTTGCGAAAGACGATTGATTGATGGTTCTGTTTAATTTTGTATGGCTATATAAACTGAATGAGCAGAGTCAACGAAAAATTTGGTTTACCGTTGAGCTGAATCAACAATAGAAGAAAGCGAACTTTAAGTTGTTTTTTTTCTGAGGTTAAACTTATTGATAGGTTGACAGGATAAGAAAATAAATATACTTTATTAATTATAACCATTTATTAGCTAAATAGGGATCATTATATTTTCATGAGGATAAATTAGTCTTCTCTATGAGCTTAATCAATCCTTCGTTTTCATTGGCCGGCAACAGCAGCGAATTGTAGGCCTTTTCCAAGACAATGTCAGAAAGATTTATGGTCCTTCATTCTGACAGGTGCGACATTTTCTTTATTTTGTCAAAAGCAACAAAATGTGTCAAAAGGTTTAATTGAAAGCACTCTTCTTGTCATTTTGTTGATGATATCAGTTTAACTTGACAGAAAGCAACATCCACTTTTAGGTAGTGTGATTAACTTTAAAAATAATAAATTAACTTTATTTTATCACAGTTTGAGACTTATGTTGACATTCAGGAAGTTGAACTCATTATATATGCATACGACATTAAAAACTATCCGATGAGATAGATAAATCTTCGGCTCAAAGTGTTCTACATATTCAAATTTCTGTTATCTCACACGAGGCCGAGCCAAACGACATGAGAATCAATACAAAGAAAACTTGCTTCATATATTTCCTGTAATCATCTGGGCCCTCCATTTTCACCATGGATTATATTCCAGAAGCATAAAATAAAGCGCTCGAATTGCCGATGTGCCATTTACAGTGCAAAATTATCTTACCATCTCTAAATTTTTAATTTCTTTCGCTTTACCGATATCTTTCGGCGACTGCATCCAAATATTCCTTAAATATTTTCTTAAATGTTTTATGCTATAGAGACTTCGTTCTTCGGTCTAGATTCTATCACTAAAGCAAATAAGAATAAGATTATAAGAAATGCTTGATATATTAATACAAAGTCACCGAGAAACTATGGATGAAATGTTTGCTTGAACGGATAGGCATTTCCAATGACTACGTCATCTTTTTCACGGTAATATTAAGCATCGTATTGCTTCCTTCGTTTTTTTCTTTTGTACCTTTTTGTAATGTGTGGTCTTTATAGGCTGTTCTTTCCTATCCCAATGGCTACTTTTATTAAAACTTTGCAATTAAGTTACTTTGGGTTATTTCAAAATTTTTTTACTGCTAGACTTATTTTTCTGCTACTGCATTTTCAGACTTATTCTCTGTGCGGGGATGTTGTTACGTACAAATCATGATTCTATTAATATTCGTAAGCCAGAATGCCAAGTTCCCTTGAAGCACGACTTCTTTGAAAAGCTTGACAGAGAGCCTCAGTAATCCCTTCAGTCACTTCTTGGAAGGTGTGCAACGGTTTTCTATCTCTAATCTTTGATGTTCTTACATTCGACATAAATTGGGCACTTTTTTTTTTAACCAAACCGATAATAAAGAATATTTAAAAAAATTTTAATTACACTTTCAACAATCCCGATTCTGTGGTATTTGTTCTGTTGGGGACCCGCCTTGTCTTGCTATCTTTTATAGCTCACAAATTACGATGTTTTTTTTGGAGGGTGGGGGTGATTGATACATTATTTTTTTACGAGAGTATTTTACTGCATGGAAAGTTTGCATTTTTAAATTATAGTGATCCTTGTTACAAGATTACCAAAAAAATAATCTTGCCGTTTGTGACGTAGTATAAAAAAACGGCAAGAACTTTTTTGGTTAAAAATATAGGCTCAGCATTAAGCCAATTGGACCAATTGCTCTCAACTTGTCCCGCCATTTAAGAGAGTCTGCGCTAGGGTAATCTACTCTAGTCTTGTCGAATACGCGCACCAGCCATTGCAAAATATGCCTAAACGATACTTAATTTTTAAAAAGTCAGTAGTGTTTCTTTGCATTATCTCCAATTAGACCCCGCAAGCTTCTAAAGCCGGCCTTGTGCTAATAGCTTTTGTTAATACTTACTTGATGATAAATATTCCTTATTATACCACTTCCATAACTTGGTGTCAGGAACAGCTGAATTGCTTTTTAAGAGGTATATTCCAATGCCTGTTTTCTTAACAAAAAATATTACGAGTATGTAAAGACATATAAAGATATCATTATAAGTGCTTGGAACTGATACTGACTTCCTCTCTAAAAAAAAAAGTATGGAAGTTCGTGATTTCAATTTATTTTTTTAGGAATAAAAATCAATATTAATTGATGATTAAGACTCTATCGCTGTTTCCATATAGTTGCATACGCACTTTCATGGGTTGCTTACTCGTCAATAAGGTTATTAATATGTATATTTATGGCATTAAAAAATATGAAAACGTTCATTCCGATTTAAGGTTATATATTTTTTATTTTATATATACTGAATCTGGTAAACAATAGTTCTGAATTAAGCTGTTCATTAAATATTGACTCTCAAAACAGTCTTTGACTTCAAGATGGAGTCATTTTAGCACTCAAAAAAGAACTTTAAACAAAACTTTATATTCCGCGGTTTAAAGAAACGATGCAACTGGAGTAAACCTAAAATTTCAGCTTAATTATCATTGTTCTTCTAAAAATAACTTTTCCCACCCATTTTAAAAGTGTTCGCGATTGTTGCCATGAAGAGCGCGCCAATTTATAAAGCTCCGTCGGCTCGTTACGTCATGTTTATAGCGCTGGCAATACATGACAGGTTTCGACGTCACATTATGAGTTGCTTATTACGTCATTCTTCCTTCCTGCAGGAAGAGGAAGCCATTTTATATTACTCCCGTCGTACCGGAAGAGTTACGTTTCCGCTGTTCCGGATTTTGTTCCCTTCCTAAGTCAGCCGTGCATCCTTCCTTCCTTCCTGTCTTCGGTGTCTCGCGCCAATCTCGCACTTCCTTCATCGACGAGCGCCAACGGAAGTGACGCACGCTCTCATCAATCAGGCTTATTCACCGACAACGATTCCAAACAGAGGCAAACGCTACCCGAAGATTACAAGCAGCGACAACGGACGAGGCAATTAATTTTCGAAAATGTGCAGAAAGAGAGAGAGAGAGAGAGAGAGAGAGAGAGAGAGAGAGAGAGCGAGAGCGAAGGAGAAGAGGCAAGATGAGATGAGAATTAAAAAACATTTCAAAAATGCTTTAACACTAATAACACCGCGGAGAACATTTGAATGGAGGAAATTTCGAAATAACAGATTAAATGAACAAAGGAAAAGGCGCACATTGTGACAATACTTTTTCTGTAGACATTTTTTGACATTTATTAATTAAGGTGCTTCATCCAATTCTCAAATGGAATGCCACATAGAAGCTCTAGAATTTTAATACAAACTTTAATTCATTTTCTGATAAAAATTCAGACTTTTGTAATAGTAAAAATAAAAAATAAAAAGTACCAAATAAAAATTGGAAATATCGTAAGAATGGCATTAAAAGTCACAAAATAAACATCTCCATGCCATAACTCTTCTGAAAGAATAAGCAACATTTAGAAATTAGACTTGGGATCAAATCATTCAATTCAGACGACAAAATATCTCTTTCTCTACATTTGTTTCATCCACAAAATAAAAAGCAATTTAAAGAAATTAAATATACTATTAAATGGCGAATAATATTATAACTGGAAAATGGATCTAGGCCCTAGGAGGATTTTTTCCATGCAATACTTCCGGATATTAATGATTAAATGAAGAATATTATTAGTAAAGATAGCCCAGGATTGCGGACAGCCACGCTTTAACCTATGCTCAGAGGACACATTTGATAGCGACAGCTTCAATGATCACGATGGCTTGGTTTGGTTTGTTTGATTTTAACGTCCTTTTCAACTGCCATGGTAATTTCAGGACGGCGTTATAGGGGCCGCAAATTTTGCCTCGCAAGGGTGCTTTAACGTGCAGCCGGCAAACGACTACACCGGATCAACGGCTTTACCTCCCTTCCGAAGGAAGTGCATGATCTCAGGTTTTTCCCCCTGAAAAAAATCCTCGTCGTCCTCGGCCGGGGCCGAACCCGCGTCCTCGAGCATCAGAGGCGATCACACAACCACTGAGCCACGGAGGCCGATTCACGATGGCTTAATGGTTTTGATATCGGCGCATATACCTGAAAATCTCTGGTTCGAGACCAGGTTGTAGAGTTTTCTTTACGAGGTCTTCTTTCTAATGGATCTCATCTATGTATTCTACCATTATTAATTGGAAATTGTGATCCCTAATAACATAAATAAATGCTCATGTGCATTAGAAGGAGTAGACGGTTTCTGGAACCAAATTTTATTTCTTGAATTGTACGTGAAATATGCAATTATCTATCTACGTAACCTAACCTTTCCAAACGTTACATTGTTTGTCTATGTTGCATTGTCACGCCGTGCTAAATATTACGCAAGTGGTCTAATAAGAATGTATATTTTTTACTAGCACAAACACATAAAATTGCTTCCATTTTTGTCCTCTGACATCCTAAGTTCACATTTCAAAAAGTGGTAAAAACGAATCTATAGAATTGAGAATGGTTGTCCACAACTGAGGGTGGATGCTATATACAACAGCAGCCATCGTTCATTTGAAACAACATATCAACAAGAAATTAAGGCTCCCGAGGAAGGCATAGTAAAGTAGCAGAAGTCCTGAGTTCATCTATTTTTTTATTCCTTCATCTGCACTTTTTAACCCCCCATTTTTTAAGTCAAAAATTGATTTTCTCGAACCTTGTATTTAGAAAATATAAAAGAACCCTATCTTCTTTCCTTTCTCATCATTTTCGCTCGAATGATATATGACACTCCATATGTTGCCATTGTTCTAAAGACCAAGTGATTGCCACCCCATATCTCCGACCCTATTGGGACAATTTGGCCCAAACTTTACAGTAATGTTGATCTTGCTAAGAGGAATCTGCATAACGAATTTCACGCCTTTATATGCATAAATACGCGTAGACCTTTTGTTCCTCTCTAATTTCCGCCCCCGAAACTCCAACCCCAATGGGCCAGTCAAAACCAAAATAAATAGTGAAGGTGCCCATGCTCATAGTAAGCTAGATTCCGAATTTCAACCTTCTACCACAAAAAATGCGGAAATTATGAAGGGGACGGACGGACGGACGGATAGACAGACGGACATCGTGAAAACAATAAGTAGCTCCATTCTTCCGCTAATTAATAAAACCGTTTAAAAGATGGCGATGTGACCATTTACAGATTATTTGAAACACCAATTTCTGTAAATAGAATAAGTATTCATCATAAAAGTGCAAAAATTATTTGTTCAAAACATTCTATAGCGTTCAGGAGTCAGATGCAAACTTTATATACAGAACAGTTTTAATGTACTTGTATTTATCTATAGGCTTGTTGATTCCATTATTTCATTAAAATTCCACAATCTCTTTACTTCTCTTTCAGTGAAATTTCAGGATTGGGAGGAATTTCTGGTCCGTTTTTATTTCATCACCGTTCGATTAAGCTTGTCCTTTTCTCTTCAGTTTTCACCTTATTTTAAGAGGGAATTTTTTTTTAAATTTATTTTTCCTCCCTAAAAGGATTGTAATGGTTTTGTTGAACTTTCCTTCCCGCCTCCTTTCTTTCCTTTCTCTCACAGCATTGTGAAACTTTCTACTTGTATTTTTCCTATTTCTGAACTCAAAAGATTTTTACCGACGTCTAATTCCATTACTGTCACTCTCTTGGTTGAAGGAACCGGAAGTGGACCGCTCAAGGCCAGTTCACCAAGAAGACAAACAGCCACCCTCCTGTTCTCGCTCTTCTCTCGTGCAATCTAGAGACCAACGAGAAAAGGAAGGAGAAGGAGACAGCTCAAAAATTTCAACTTGAGATTTCTTTAAAAAAATAAAATAAAAGAAAAAAAAAACAAAAAAAAACCAGCCAAAAATAAAAGTGCCAGCGAATAGTCGCTAAAAAGAGGGAGAAAAAATTGTTTATATACGGTTATCGAATTTGTATATTATTCAAATTATTCACGAGATTTCGGTTTTGTTAAATGACAATATTTAATTCAATAAGAAATCATTGCATAATACTTCTGAAAATGAGTATGGATTAAATTTTCTAACTCACAGAAATAACAGCGAACATTTATCGAGACAATTGGTTTACAGCAATAATATTCAATGAAAGTATGTACGAGAAAGAGAAAAAGCTAACTTATACTTTTAGCAAAAAAAAAAAATAAAAAATCATCACTTAAAATTTTTCTATAACTGCTCAGTGGAAAACCCATCAGAAAATCTTGGAAAATCTTTAAAAGCTATACTCTGTTCAACAAAAGAAAAATTGGACGTATCAGATGAAATGTCCAGTTTAAATTGTTAAACATTTTTTAATTGTTATTCCAATTATCCCCAATAACTGAAATTGGAAATTTAATTCGACACTCCCAGGTTTCATTTCGTTGGAGTGATCATAAGTTGCAAACAATAATTCTTATACGTTCCATTCTTTATATCAACATCTGTTAAAAAAAACAAAACAAAAAAACAACCCAACAAACAAACAGATAACAAATAAATCTCTATTTAGCGAGTGATTTAATTTTAGCAGTAGCTTCAAATCAATACCGCCTAGAGAGAAAGCCTGCTCACGGAAAAATCATACATTGTTACATCACCTACGGTAGGGACAATTTTGGGCTTATGATTGGTTGAAATATGATTAACAATACCCTACCGTAGGTGATGTAACAATGTATGACGTTTTCGCGCTCAGGCTTTGAGTAGAGGTGGTGTTGTTCAAATACGCTTATAATGGGAATATTTCATCTGCGTTACTCCTCTCTGATTATTACATGCTCGAGAATGTAACGATGTTGAAATGCTTAGCCTATCGGTTCGCGTTACTACCCACATTCTTGTGTAAATGCAATAAAAATAACTCTAATACTCAATTTCTCACTAAACTATTTCATGTGAATTGGCAGATACAGATTTTATTTTGTTTCTTTATTAATTTTCTTTATTGTTGCAAAGTAAAATCAAGAATATCTAACAAAAAAATTGGAAATTTAAATCGGGATGATGTACAGGAAAATTCTATATGAATGAAATTTGTGCATGATACAAGTAACTATTTATTACACACAAACATATAAGATATCAAAAAAAGAGAAAACTTTCAAGACGTATATCTCTGCTTGATGCGCATGCGTTTTGCTATGCTCAAATTGCAAACGACATGACATTTCACAATTGGCCATCCAGATCATCTGATCTTACTCTTTCTAATTTATTTCACATAGAAGGATGCTGTTTATTGAAATAAATAGGAGGTCCAAGGTAACAGGAGCTTTGCAGATATTGGAATAGGCCCCCTCTATGTCCCCTATGTCTGCCCCAGATTATGACCATGGATTGTTTCTGCTATTGAAACCATTGGTTATGATTCAGACACTCTGCTGGCCTGTGTATGGCAAAAATTAGACTATCGCCTGGACATTTGTCATACGACAAGCAGATCGTACTTTGAGAGTTTTCTCCTAAAGTAGATTCATTCATTTAGAATTATCGTGTATACTACAAGGATATTTTTCTGGTGTATATGTTTTAGAATAGTGTTGTTAAGCGCCACCTTACAGTCCTTTCAAATAAACTATAGACCTACTTATCATTTTTAAGGACGAAACAGCATATATCTGCATGGTTCCATAATCATTCTCGAGATCCAGGGAATTAAACAATTACAATGATTGGTTGTATACACGGTGTCCTATGCAATATAATGCGGCATGATGTCTAATTTCAGAAGTCTGCAGAAGTTACGTTCCACACAAGCGGCAAAGTAACGCTTGCTGCCATGGACTTGACCCAGCGCATAATTATAGCTTGTCCCATTCGTAGGCTCTGGCTTGGCCTTTCGTGGCACACCATGGAACACGTAATGCCAGCACTGCTTCACTGCATTACACATAGATTCTGATTATACTTAAATAGACATTAATACTCTACATCAGTGATTCCCAAAGTGGGGGTCCGGCCACCTTGGGGGCCGCGACCGGTTCACCAGGGGCCGCGGCAGCCAACCAAAGTTGAGTTTTCCGATGTGTTATTTTTAATACGGGGCCGTGGAAAATTTTCTGGAGCATCAGGGGGGCCCCGGCTTAAAAAGTTTGGGAACCACTGCTCTACAATTTTACATATTTTATCTCATTTTAAGATCATCATTCCTACTAATGATGAAGAACTTTGCCATGAAATTATTGCAGTTTGGATCAATAAAGAAGAAGTTATTCTCCTATAATCAATGTAATTACAACTCGCATCACAACACTTTTGTATCCATCACATTAAATATCTTTAAATATTATTTTAGAATAATTTCCGCAGTAAGATGTGCAAAAAAAATTCATCTTATAAGCAAATAGTCGTGCAACAAAAATTCCATTGATTGGATATATACATATATTTCTTAAGTTTCTTTGGCCGAAATAATACAGAAAACGCTTTTTTTATATATAAATTAAGTTTACGTAAAATTCAGTTTTTGAGAATGCGGACTATTAAAGTTTTAAAAATTTAACATATGAGATTTAAAAACATGTAATTAGGAGCGAAGCTTCTAAATCACATTAAAAACTCTTTTATTAAATTAAATTTTAAAAGTACAAAGTTGAATATATGATATCTCTTCATCAAATTATAAATGTAATCTAAATGAAAATGACTTGAGAAGTTTACTTAGCGGTCGTGGGCAACTATTAAATGAAAATAATCGTTAGATGAAAGTTAATGGGTATTTTCAAAGTTATCGACTTCAACGACATTCTTTCTCTTGAAGTGGTATTATCATCGTCTTTAATTTTCTTCTGTTCTTTTCTTTCTTAAACTTATTCTTTCTGCCTTCTATTCACTTTCAATGGAAACTGCAGAAGAAAGTCTCCCAGTCAAGAGATAAGCTTTAAGGCGTTTGGTGGGCGGTGTCAAAGGTCAACGGAGGCTTAGGGGAAGCGGGCGAGTTGACACGGGGGTCTGCTGCTTGCTTACCAACGAAGGAGGGGAACCGGGGGAAAGGGAGTCTGGCAAGAGAGAGAGAGAGAGAGAGAGAGAGAGAGAGAGAGAGAGAGTAGAGAGAGGTCGTTTTGCCCGCGGACGTTTATTGTTGTTTCTCTAAATCATCCGTGACATATGCCGAGCGATGGTCTTCTAATGCGATCTCTCCCATAATGCCCAGCGAACGCATCACGCCCGTAACGACTTCCTCTAGGTCGAAGCAAATTACAGAGCGCGAGTGTCTGAAGCGTTGGACATTAGGGTTCGTTCAAACTATAAACAATGCCCCCAGTCTGGGCGACGAATGATGATAGGTGGCGCTGTTGACGAACGACGATGGGCCGGCCCTTTCCGACGCTCAGGAAGTGCAGTCAGGTTAACACTTGCTGACGTCTTTGATCCAGGAAAAGAGGGTATTGGACGCCGAGGGTTTGTGCTTCACGAGAGGGACGAAGGGGGAGGAGGGGGACTCTGCGATCAGTCAAGAGTCGCCGTCCATTCTCGCAATGGACAGAAAATACGAACTGCTCTTTTGTGCAATGGCTAAAGGTAGTAGGTAGTAGTGGAAAGCAACCAGCAGGAGCAGGTCAGCCGAGCAAACCCGATAATAAAAGGAAGTTCTCTCTTTACAAACAGATTTTACAAGCCGTGAAGTTTGCTTTCAGGGGGCGCACAAACAAAGCCATGAGAAGATTAAGCGTCTCTCGACAAAATTCGTTCTATCTCTCTTTTTTTTTCTTTTTAATATTCTTTCTTTATTAATGACCGTAACAAATGATCATTATCGCTCTCCCGCTTTTCGATGGTTGTTCGAAGTAATGAAATTAAAAACACCCAAAACTGTTTTGCGTTTTGTGATGGATAATATTACGGGCTACACGTAAAAATATGAAATCCGTGGCTCTGACTTAAAGATATTCATCAGGGCTCTTTCAATAAATGTGTTTACATGTGAAGTCTTTCAGACAGAGCAACTGTATTAAATAAGCTCTCCTAGTAAGAGTCCAATCTTTTAATGTTATTTATAGTTTTTGAATTTTTGAATTTTTGAATATTTTAATTGTTTTAAGATTGCTTTAAGGTTACTTAAAATTAAAAGTGCGCCAATTTTTTTCTAGTCTGATTGTTTTTAAATTGGTCTAAAATAAATAGGCAATACAACATTTTAAGCAGGGCGAGAAAACGTATAGGTCTCGTTAATGTACGATCTTAGAGAGATAAAACACTTTGATAAAGCATCATGGTTAAGGTTAGTTTGAAATCACCTTAAAGAATGTTATCATTTGAGATTTAAAAATTATATAAAAATAATAGACGGGGTAATAATGTCACTGATTACTAGTTACTATCCCAGTTGTCCTTTATGCTTTTAAGATCGTGACACAAAACGCATCATTCGAAAAAAAGAGTTTCGGTATCAAAAACTATACTGTATCATTATTAAGTAGCGGAAAAATGGAGCTACTTATTGACTTTACAATGTCCGTCTCTCTGTCCGTCCGTCTGCTTCCTTCATAATTTCCGCATTGTTTGACGTAGAAGGTTGAAATTCAGAATGTAGCTTACTATGGGCATGTCCTCCTTCACTATTTAGTTTGGTTTTGATTGGCCCACTGAGGTTAAAATTACAGGGGATCATCTGGTCACTCAGTATCTAGTCTATATGGTAACGGAGTGAAATTTGGTACATAGATTCCTCTAAGAAAGATATACGAGTACATTACTCTTAAGTTTGGGCCAAATCGTTGAGGTCGGACTTGTGAGGGTATCGGTCACGTGGTCTTTAGAAATATTAATGTTTTCAAATTGCAACATATGGCATGCGATATGCCACTGATCGGAAATGATGAGAAACAAAAGCAAATAGAGCTTCCTCGTTTTTTTTCTAGAAAATAAATTTTTTGATATAAAAAATAGAAATAATAAATAAGAACTGGAGATAATTCTACAAAGTAGGGTTAAAAACGAGGGCTAAAAGTGCGGATAAAAATGGTAAAATATAGATGAACTCAGGATTTCCGCTACTTTCCTAGGAGGGACTAATTTCTTCTTAAAATAATTATGTAACAAAATTAGAAATGGCTTCTGATCTTGTCTAAAGATTGGTCACTGTACGTGCAATCCTGAATTCAACATTTCTCAACAGAAGGTGTGGAAGGGATTTGTCCTACGTACACCATGGCCTCCACGTTCTCCGGACATTATTCCCTTAGACTTTTCCTGTGGGGATATGTTAAAGTGTTTTCTAACGAGTGTTTCACCCGTGAAAAAATCACGGGACCAAAAGAAAATTTACTACGATGCACTAAATCCTAGCGGCACTCACTTCAAGTGGTTACGTACGGTAAAAATCATATTGTAATGCCATGAACTTGCATTTGGTGGGAGGGTGAAGTATCATATCCCTGATTGGCTCTCCATCTCTCGTCGTCTCGTGACCTCGGCGCGTCAGAAATCAAGAAAAGCTTCGACATGAAAAAATGTTTAGAAGCATTTTGGCACTCAGATTAAAAAAAAAAAGATTAAACCATGGTCCAATAGAGTGCATTTTGAAAATACTACCGTATATACGCGAATATTCCGCGCATATTTTGTCAAATTTTGGCCCCAAAAAATTAGCGTCCGTTCATCATTCAGATTGAGGTTGGTAGCCCTAAAATACCTGCTAATATACGGCGAAAGAAAAGCTCCGTATGATAGAAGATGCCGAAAGTATTGGTAAACACTGCAGAAAAGAGATAGGATATGAGTGAAAGGTGTATTCGCGACTTGCGATAAAACAAAGTGCGTCTCCAGCAAACCCATAGTAATCGCCGGGCATTTCGCGGCCAAAAAAGCGCGGTTTTCGGAAATTGGGATAGGCTGTGCGATTACCCTGAGACATAAAAGACAATTTGGATGCGCAGTTACTAGAGAAAGGTACCTGATAAAGGCTAAAGCGTAGGATTCATATTTTATAAATAAAACCTGGCAAAAATATAGATCATAATGATTTTTTTCCATCATTCTCACTTCTAAAATTCGCGGATTATTCGATGGTACGGAGTATTCGCGTATATACGGTACATTGTGTCTGAAGTGAGACAATGGCGACTGAGTGATTAATCAATTTACCAATAGCTTTCGAAAAAAATAGATGAATATATCAATACTACGAAAAGGTATATTACTATACCTTTCATATGGGATAAAAACAAGTCCTTAATATTTTATATACATACAATTGTAATAAAAATCATAATACGAAACTTAGTGCTACCTGAATATTTAAGCGATGGACGGTGAATGGCTGCAATGTATACGATGAGACCGGGAGAAATAGTACGTCATGCTCAGTAAACACAGGAATTTGCTTTTTATATAAAGAAGACACGCAACCATTGGAATTTTATCGGCGGATCCAAAAAATTTACCATAACTTCTGTTATAAACATGTATGAAATAATATCCTTGCCCACCCTCCATCCTTTCCTCCTGTGACTTTTTCATTTTTGGACCGAAGAAAATGCTTTAATGGAACGGTTTTTAGCTCCGATCAAGAAACGGTTTCTGCTGCAGCCCAGCCGATTCTTTGCGGAAGGCATACAAGAGCAAAATAGGTGATTATAACTAGGTAGGAGTATTGTTACTGTCAAATTACTGACTCGGTCAGCTTTATTTCAGGCCATCTCGTATATGATGATATTTTTCTTGCTTATAACTCCGATTTTAATGCTCGATTGTAGATATATTCTCAGACATGTGCAAGACACAGTTCATATCTGGCGGTATTATTTCCCATGTATTTACTAGCTTCTCCATCGTTATGCATTGAATGGGTACGGTTATTTTCTTCTTTAAATGTCCAGGTTCGTCGGTCTTTGGCCGTAGACAATGCTCTTGACATGATATCGCAGAAAGAAATCTGGCGGGCTTAGGTACAGGGAATGGGAGGCCATGATATGGGCCCTCCTCGACCGCTCCATTTGTCGTTAAACACTCACAGTCTCTTCAAACTGTTTAAACCAGCGATGGATGCTTTTGTCCCTGAGGTACGGTATTTGTTTTGTGCCCACGTTTAAATTCTTTCTGAACAGCAATAAAACTCTCAAATCTTGCTAAAACAAGCTGTTGCAGTTACAGACATATTCATTCACACAAACATAATTAACAACAATGATGCTTGATGCCGCTGGCTATCGACGCATAATGAGTTTGAGAACATGTTGGCAATATGTCAATGTAATCGCGCAATAAAAACCTACGTTATAAGCAAGCAAAATTCCGTTATACACTTCCAAATACTCCGTATTATGTCTGCATTATTTTTAAAAAGATGCTGGGAGTTTTGTGGTTTTAAAACTTATTTAACAATATGCTAAATAATGAAAAATGAAATCAGCTGAAGAAAGTAAATTTCATTGTATACAGAAGGTTGATTACGAACTTTAGTGCGGGTGGCGTGCGCGTGACAGAAAGCACGGTCATTGCATCCACATTGTTGTGTTTCATTTGAAAGCAGTAAATATCATGAAAAAATGTCTCCGAAAATCGGACCTTACTGGAAAGGGTACATTACTGCCCTTTCCGACGCTAATTACAGCTATTCTGCTATAATTAGCGCATGTAAATCACGAACTTTCTCTGTTTCGAGGAAAAGCATATCGGCGTTACTGAATGGAAAAGGAAAATCCCGGGAAGGGTTAATTCCAGTAAAATCCTCGTTTCATACTGAAGATGGCTACTTGGTAGCCGAAATGTGCATCTATGATGAATAAAATAGGTTTTGTGGAAGTAGTGGTATCCATTGTCTCCCCTCTGTGTACAAGTATCCACAGATCATTAAGATCAGTTTTGTTTATTATTCTTTATATAATAACTTCTGTAAAATCCTCGAGTTTCACAATCCGAACACCACAGGTCATTAGAAGGGTCTAGCAGCTTGTCCAGTGTAAAAATCTAGCAACCCAAAGAGGGATCGCAAACATTGTAGGAAATTCACAGGATACTGTAAATAAAACAATAAACAAAGATTCGCACCTGGAAAAGCGTCACAAGAGTCGTATTCATAAGCTGCTGCCACGACACAGAAAGGAAGAGGAACTTTCGAAAGCTCTCAGCAGAACGATGGAAGTACATTGTCACTTCGGATGAAGCCTACGTTTACCTCAGCGACTGCAACATTTTCTACCGTCCACTGGAGAGAAGTCATATCAATGTAAAGAAAGGTTATCAAAAGGATTCATGGTGATTGTATGCTGATACTCGTACAACGGCAAGCTTACAATAGAAGAGTGAACAGGAAGGCTAAAGTTAACTCCTTTTCTTATCAACAACATGTTCCTAGTCTAATTTTCCACGAGGAAACCCCCGCATTGTATGGAGAGGAAAAGAGCAAAGTCTGGCTGCTTCAAGACAAAGCCTTCAAACAATCAATTTATATTGGATTAATTGATTTATTTTTATTTTCCTGTATATGTCCTTATAAAAAATTAAGCTGAGTTCTTTATTTGTTATTGTAGTTTTTGTTGTTAATGAAATAATTTGTTGTCCTTTATTGTTCAGATGCCAAATTTTTATTTTAATAGCTACCTTAATGCCCTAGGGTATTATATAAAAATACTAAACTCTATTTGCAACGACAAATAATGTATGTAAACACGAATAAAAATATAGATAATAAATTTTTGAGGTTGTGTCACGTAATCTTTATATGCGATAGTAAAGACAGTCATTAAATTTTTTTGTCGCAATTTTAATCTCCTAACTGGACCAGATAATACGATCAATAAATTTGTTATTGTACAGAAACTGGTTAGTAAGATTTTTGTTAACTGATGGGTACAAATTCTATTACTCCCACGTCATTAATGATATCCTATATTAAATATTGGGGAAATGAGAAAGTAATGTTTTTTTTTGGGTTTTTTTTGTTAAAAAAGAAAATAAACACTCTTTGTAGTTAAAGATGTTAGTTCTTAGCCAGTTACGGGGATTTTTTTCAAAGAAAAACTATAAATGAAAAAAATAACGAAACTTTATTGAATGCTTTATTTCTTGAAATATTTCTGATTTAATTACTCTTGAACAAGAACACGCAAATAGAAACTGAGTCATACGGTGATTTTCTTATTGTTCTGTGTCCATAAATTTAACAGGAAGTGAAAAACTTTCCATAGCTCTGATGTTCGCTATTGTGTCAGTGATTACAAAATTTGAAGGAATTATTAACACCATATTCTTAGCATTTTGGCAGAAGAAAAAGCTGCAAACCCTGGAAACTATAATTGTTAGTTGATTGATTTAGACTAATTTAATTTCAGCATCAGGTACTACAAAAAATTTCAATGTTGACTTTAATCAGACCAAATTTCCACAACATTTAATATAAGTCAATTTAATGCCCGAAGCAAAATCAACGTTTCATTGGGGTTGTTTGTTTCATCAGTAAATTTTGTCTATAGTAATAAACCGTCCCATTTATGTATATCCCCAATCTGTATTTCCTAATGAATATAGAGCCCAAAGACTATCATGGAGTTTTCAATGCGACAGAGACACCAATCACTATTTTACACGTTTGTGGCAATCACTATGTGGCTCTACTCCTTTTAGAAAGAAAGTCATGGCAGAAACTAAATTGCGGTACACATACTATTGTCAATTTTTATGCAATGAGGATAAAATTGCTTCTAGCAATAGAAGAGAAACTGGCATTCCTGAGAATGAGAAACGATTTGAGAATCAAGAGGTTATGGTTTTTGACTAAAAGTACCTTTGATTGTCCTCAGACGTGTCAGAATAATTATATAAGAAATGTTCACTAAAAAAGAACTCAACAAATTTTTCTTTTCTTTTTTTCCCCTTGAAATTAAGTAAAAATATCCGCAAAAAATCCCGTTTTTAATTGAAATAAATAAAAAATTTTAATATAAATTTTTATTTATTTTAAGTTTGAACGAAAACAGTTGAAAATGAACCTTTCACAACGAAAACACTAAAAACAAAAAAAAAATTAGTTAAGGCATCGTTATCCAACGATATAATGGTTTTAGCATCAAAATGTTACGAGCAGTAGCAACTCGTGACTATAATAAGTGGAGGGGCACAAATACAAAATTTCAGGTTCTTAGGCCTTTTCGTAGAAAAGTTATAGCTTGATTTGTATTTAGCCCTTTAGGCCTATTTGTAGGCCGAGGCCTCAGAGGACTATATCAGTTTTAGTGTGTAATAGCTAAAATTTTAAGCAACACATTATAAATATAAAACATTTCAGGTTTCTGGACATCTGGTTTAAAATTTATAACTTAATCTGAGATTGAGGCCGCATAGCCCCTGCCAAGAGACCTTCGTGCATCTAGTTTTATGCTCAAAGCAAGAGACTTATATAATTTTTAATATACCGTAAAATCTTAAATACACGCCCGGGCGTCTATTTGTTTCAATGGTCTGGACCCCCCCGGCGATTAATCGAGACCCGGCGTCTATTTGACACCCTGCGTTAAGGGCTATTCCCAATAACAAGGTGTCTAATAGGGTGCCCCAAAACGATTGCGAAAAATTCCTTGACTTTTCCTGGTTGATCATGTAATTTTCCCTGACCAAGTTTTTCGTTACAATTTCGCATTTTTTTGCTGATTTTGTAAAATTCCCTGACTTTTCGCGGTTACAAAAACTTCCTTGACTTTTCCCGGTTTTCTCGGTTGCTAGTCACCCTGCAATAAATCCGACAAAGTTTTGAATTGCAATTTAATAAAAAAATTTCTTTAGTAAAACTAAAAATTAATAACTAGATAATATTATCTTCTGGTTCGGAATCACTGGAGATAACTGCCTCATTATTAAGTAGCGGAAGAATGGAGCTACTTATTGTTTTCACAATGTCCGTCTGTCTGTCCGTCCGTCCGTCCGTCCCCTTCATAATTTCCGCATTTTTTGAGGTAGAAGGTTGAAATTTGGAATATAGCTTACTGTGGGCATGTACACTTTCACTATTTAGTTTGGTTTTGATTGGCCCACTGGGGTCGGAGTTTCGGGGGCGGAAGTTAGAGGGGACCAAAAGGTCTATGCGTACTTATGCATATAAAGGAGTGAAATTCGGAATGCAGATTCCTCTAATCAAGATCAACATTATTGTGAAGTTTGGGCCAAATGGTCCCAATAGGGTCGGAGTTGTGGGGGTGGCATTCACTTGGTCTTTAGAACTATGGCAGCATATGGCGTGTGATATATCATTCGATCGGAAATGATGAGAAACGAAAGAAGATAGAGCTCTCTTTCATCTTCTAAATAATACGTTCGAGAAAATCAATTTTTCGATTAAAAAAAATAGGCTGGGGGGCGAATTAAAAAGTGCAGATAAAAGGGTAAAAATAGATGACCTCAGCGCTTCCGCTACTTTCCTATACCTTTCTCGGGAGGATTAATTTCTTGTTATAAAGTTCTTCATCATCTTTGATCTCTTGCAAGGTAATGGTTTCTAAATCCCGCATAGAATCGCGCAATTTCAGCAATATATTTAATATATGTATTTAGTATAATGGCTTTTAGTTTGAATGCTACATCGTATGATTTTCTTTTCCCGGATTCCATGTTCACCTGCACCTTTAGTTAACCACTGAGCATAAGAAGTAACTTACCGGTACTTAAAATAAAATAAAATAAAATAAATGAAGTAACAACAAACTAACCTGAGTGGAAAGACGTTTAATAATCTGAAAGTGAGAAAAAACGCCGGAATTTATATCGATGATCCGAAAAAGACCCAGCGTTTATTTGAAACCAGGCGTTTAATCTATTTTTTACATCCCACCCGGCTTTTATTTGAGACCGGCGTGTATTCAATATTTTACGGTATATACGAGGGTTGGGGCATAAGTCATGGCAATTATTTTTTTTCTTGTAGATATGTGAACGGATCACAAACGTATATGTGTCGTATGGAAGTTCTGCAGGCACAGTATGTATGCAGAACAGATGGCTCTGTGATAGCTGGTAGTAGCGCAGCGAGGGCTGTGAAATCAGTCAGTTGGTGAGTGTCGTGCGAGATGGAAGTAACCCGACGTTGGGGATGGGAAGAATTGGAGCACCCACCGTACTCTCCCGACATTTCGCCCTGTGACTTTGATCTCATTCGCAAGATTAAGGAACCACTACGTGGTAGGCGGTTTGCAACCCGAGAGGACATTGCTAATGCTATGCGCCAACAGGTGACCCGATTCACACATGGTGCGGCAAATGCTGAGGCTGATGGTATTCAGCGCCTCCCACATCATTGGCAGCGTGTGGTGACAGTAGCAGGAGACTACTTTGAGGGTCTTTAGGCCCAGATTTGTCATGTCAACTTTATGTGTTCTGTGTTGTCATTCTTTTGCACCGTGAAGGACATATTGCCCTGTATACTACCGTAATAAATTAGTGTGTTACAATATTTCAGTGCTATTCATTGTTCACACATGTTGTTAACACCTTGTCCTTTCGTCTGTATATGTCACATTTTCCAACCGGACTGGTATCTTCAAGAAAAAAAATAGTTGCCATGATTTTTGCCCCAACCCTCGTATATTAGCTAAAATTCTAAATACCACACTATAATTAAACAAAATTTCAGATCCCTAGGCCTTTCCGTTCAAATGTTATAGCTTCAATTGTATTTGAGGCCACCAGGGACCCCGAGGCCTATACCAGTGTCCTTGTATATTGTCTATAATTTTTAAGTAACGCACTGTAAAAATACAAAATTTCAAGTTCTTAGACCTTTTTATTATTCAAATGTTAGAGCTTGATTTGTGATTGGGTTTCAGGGTTCCTGTCGAGACCTAAGAGGCTTAAATCAGTTTTTAGTGTATATTAGCTAAATTTTTTAGTTAACTACTATAAGTATACACAATTTCAGATTTCTAAGCCTTTTTGTTCAAACATTATAGCTGTATTTGTGTTTAGGGCCCCTGCCAGGGCCCCAGAGAACTATATAAGTTTCAGTGTTTAATAGCTGAAATTTTAAGTAACACACAATAAATATGCAAGAATTCAGGTTTCTGGACTTCTGGTTCAAAAGTTATAGCCTGATTTGTGATTGGGGCCTCAGGGCCCCTGTCGAGACCCAAGAGGCTTATACCAGTTTTTAATGTATATTAGCTAAATTTTTTAAGTAATTTTCTATAAGTAAACAAAATTTCAGATTTATAGACCTTTTCGTTGTAGCTTTGCTTGTCGTTGGAGCTCTGCTGGGGCCTATATTACTTTTTCTGTATATGTGCAATATTTTTTTAGTACCATACAATGAATATACAAAATTTCAGGTTCCTAGGTCGCTCCGTTCAAATGTTATAGTTTCAATTGTATTTGGAGCCGCGCGACTTCCGGCGGGGCCCTAGAGGCTTATATCACTTTACTTGTATATTAGTTTTATTTTTTTTAGAACCGCGCTACAAATTTACGAAATTTCAGGATTTTAGGCCTCTTTGTTCAAAAGATAAAAAAGGAACCATGAAATTCATACAAGTTGCCCCTGAGAGGGCCCCGGGCCACCCTAGAGGATTCGCTATATTTTTCGCACCTACGTCTGTACAAAATTTCAAGCCTCTAGGTCTTTTTTGTTCAAAAGATAAAAAAGGAACCATGAAATTCATACAAGTTGCCCCTGAGGGGCCCCGGGCCAACCTAGAGGATTCGCTATATTTTTCGCACCCAATTCTGTATAGGGCCTACGTGTATCCAAAATTTCAAGCCTCTGGGTCAATTCTTTCAAAAGTTATGGCGTATGACTACGTCGTTAATAGGGTTTTTTAGATGATGCTAAAACCCTAAAAATAAAACACAGAAAATTTGAAAAACGACACAATTAATCATACCAGTTATAATAATTCACTATTAAAAAATTCACTACTCTCTGTTTGTCCTCTTTATAGACTCGGTTCCTGTGAGAGATAAACTTAAATCACCTTTTATTGTTTATTTTGGCCGTGTAGGAGACGCTGGGATGGGAAAGGGGGAGGGGAGGTTAGTTCCAGTTTTATAGCTTTTTTATTTTAAATATTTTTCTTTTTCAAGAATTCAGTTTTTGTATCACGTGTTTTCCAAATAAAAATCAAAAGTCATCGCAGCCTCATCATTTGTTACATTCATTTAGTAATGAAGACTTTTTTTTAAAATTTTCTTGCAGAGTAGCTGAAAATTTGGATTGGACCGCCGAGAGAGAGGAGATTCTTCCAAGCGGACAAGGGTCGTCAGCAAACGGCATCGGCTGCATCAGAAGTAATTAAGCAAATTAAATTACATCGGACCTGTTTGTTTCCTACAGACACGTGGGCAGGCGCAGAATTTGCGGTCGGCACAGAGAACTTTCGGAGGATTTCTACAGACTTCCGGCACCGGGAAGGAAGGAAATGCTTCACTATTGGGTTCACGCACGCGCGAAAACAATAGATTACATTGCCACCATTTGCCAAGAGTCTTTGCACTTCTCATTTAACTGATTCCCATCTAGCCGTTTGAATTTAGCCCAGTTTCTAATTACTCCAGCGGAAATTACCAGATTAGTCCGTGCTAATTTAACTCTTTTCCCCCTCCTTCTGATTTCAATTCAAAAGTGAATCACCGAAACGCCATAGATTAATTTCGAAGCCGACCACAGAGCCGAAATACCTTCAATCAGAATCCCCTCCAGTGGGCGATTAGGTTGTAGCTTACTATCTGTTAACTGAAGAGAAAATGTGGAAAGTTTGTAGCGACCAAAATTGTGTTTGAATGTTCTTTCATCCTCTTCATTTTTCTCTAACTGTTTCCCTATTATCTATGTTTATGAACCCTTTTACATTTTCAATTCTCCTATAATGGAATGTGAGGTTGATGACGAAGTTCAAAATGTCAAGAGGAAATTACCTTTTTAATAAATTTTGGCTATAAAAAGATTACATTGAATAATCTCTATCTAGTGTTTTACCTGAAAGATACTCAAAGTTGGGAATCATCAAAATTAATTTTACAGCACATCAGATGGGAAATTTTAAATGAGCTTCGATTACACAGGCCAACGATGAAAAAATAATTAGGAATGAAGTTCTTGTGGTTTTGTGTGTGCTGAATTCGAATCTGCTTTTAGATTTTTTCTAGCACGTCACCTAGAGGCTGCAACGTTAAAGTATCCATATTTTCGGGCCACAAAGAAATTTATCAGGCCCTAAACTCTGAATAATTTAAAAGTGTTTCATTCAAAAACAAGAAATCTGTGGGTGATAGGAAAAAAACTGAGGTCAGATACGGATTCTGCACAAAAAAAAAAGGATCAGAATCAGCTCTTTATGTTAAAAAATTTTAAAAAGTTATTTTTTGTTGGGCTGTGTTATTTATTGCAGGTTGAAGTATGGCACTATGTTCAATTTATTACTAGCAATTAACAAATAAAATGTAACTCTTTACGCAATTATATACTCTAACTGAAAGGCTCATTTCTAAAACGCGCTTTATTCATTACGCGATCTGAGGTTTAAAGCAATCGTATGACCATCTCTGAATTATGCAATAAATATTCCTTACAAAACTAGTTATATTTGAATGTCTTCTGGATAACGAGCGCTCTTTCAGAAATATATTTTATAACTTCACACTTTTTTTCTAGTTTCCTAAACAATTATGCAAGTGGAAAAGCAGATTTGGAAACCAGCCCTTCAATTATTAAAATAAATTTCTTGCTATCGACTTCTTCCTTCAAAGATGCCGCCTACCGAAAGTCAAATTCACCATATTTGTTATGTTCATCCGAATTGCTCATTTCATAGTAACTGTCAAAAATTAGGTGGGTAAAATTCTAAAAATGGTGTGAGAATTCTCTCCAGCTTGTTTTCTCATTTATTCTTCCTATAAATCGTAATAAGCTATTTAAAAGTGGAGGCTTTCAATTGCATGCATCTGATGATAAAAAACAATCTTCCAAGCTTTCCGTTTTACAGAATGGCATAAAAAAGAGGAGAAATAGCATTGTGAAGGTCTTGAAATGCTTTGGATGATCTGGACAAAATCCAATTGTGAATTTGAATGTAAGATTAATTTAGTAATGGCAATCTTTAGAATAATTCTCGGAACTGATATTTTTTTTTTAGTAGTACGAAGTACTTGCAAAATATTATAATCACGTTCAAAGTTAACATTTTTGGTTCATATTCCATTGTCTTAATAAGCTAAAAGCAACTTTAAAGCAGATTCTCCATGATACACTTGTTTGCAAGCAGAGAAGAAAATCATATGAATAGACTATTGTTAAGAATACTTCTAAGGCTCTTTTTTTTTTTTTTGAATTAATAAAAGACTTGATGTCAAGGAGAAAATGCGTCATGTTAGTAAAGGGTGGGGTGGGGGGTGGAAGAAACATTTCTTTATGGACTCTTTTTTTCAAAATCCTCTGACAAAATCTTCTTTCTGCATTAAACAGCTTGAATGAGCAGTTTGCTCAGCATGAAATTAGATTATGTCCTACACTTGTTGGCCAGTGCTAATACTGCTTAGAATTATGTAGGTCGGACCTAGGAAAACAAGGACTGCTTCCTGTGAACCTGTGAATCTCTAGATCTTAATCCAATTGAACACTTGGTTGACTGAACATGAAAGAAACCTTTATCGTCGTTACCTTTCATATGTGCCTATATTTTGCATTAATGACCGTCTATATAAGAGCCACCAACAGCTTGTCTAGTCTCCCTCCTCCCGCTTAAAAACTGGCCTAACAGGTTACAAACAAGGTGCATTTGAAAATGAAGTACATCAAAAAAGGATTGCATCTATCCATAAGAATTTAAAAAGTAAAGCTCCAAGCTTTTAATTTTAACACCAAAAAGAGAAAGAATTATACATACTAAGCAAGCTTGAAACTTTTCCGACATCAGCAACATCTCTAATTTTGTGACATCTAAAAGAATCCTGTTAACCAGTTTAAATTAATACAGAGTTATATGTTGGCGCTTAACTTCTCGAGTTCATCATAAAAAACAACTCCACATAACCATTTTTCAATATAAAGTATTGCACAATACCAAATACTTCTTTGATAGCATCTCCCATATTAAAGAAAGCATTTCACGAAATAATCTAAGCAGTAGAACACAATTCGTAGTTTGTTGGCATTGGCTCATATCAATTGTTGCCTTCAACTTTGGACTGATGCTATACGAGGGGATTTGCAGACTATCATACTGAATTCTTCCCCCGTCCACTTTTGCGGTCATCTCAACGTTAGTCACTTTCAAAAGGTCTGGATTCGTTGAGCTCTATGAATACTGTGAATTCTGAGTTCTTTACTGTGTCGGGGTTCAGTTTATACAGGAGCGCTATTACCTACGGATTAATATTTTATTAATTTCTTTAGGTATTTCTTTTTCTTTTTTAATTTCCATTCCTCGTTTTTTATATTACGTAATAATAGCTAATAATGTATCTAAAAATTATTAAAAACATTAATAGGAAAAGCAAATAAACGCTCATATTAAATATGATACTGCAATAAGATTATAAAACTTCTTTTATAAAAACTGCATAATAAAAATAAATAACCAATCAATATGAATATACACTATGCTGAAAAAAAAAATCAAAAGAAATCCTAGCGCATTGTTTTGCGCTAAGAGCAAAAGAAGAAGATGATTATAATCCAAAAAAATATGTATTATAGTTTATTTTCATTGTCCGATAACTTAAATTTGAAAGGCGCAAAACTTTTTTGCGAGATCATGTATTCTATGCACAGTATATTTATGTACTCTTCGTTAGACTGTAGAACAGTTAATTTATCTCTGCTCGTACTCTTTTCCTTCTTTATATGACCTTGCTAATTATACCCAGATGTAGCCTATTCTATTCTTATAGTATTGTGTGAGTGACCTCTAAGATTCTCGTCTCCCCCATTTCTTTCTTGTGCTTTGCCCTATTTCCCCTCTTTGTGTATTTCTTCATTTGAAGAGGACATAAACGTAACATAACATTATTCTCGAAAAATAACCCTATTTACATCAAATATATTTCGTATTTCGTGAATACTTTTGGAAAGTTATAAAATGGAAGATTACACAACTCTTGATATCAGAAATGCACTTAGAGGTAAATGTACGTATCAGGGATGCGATTGGACCAATACACCAGGATTAGAGAAAAAAGTGAAAAAACGATTTTAGCTTAATGGCACTGGTGCGATTACTGCTCGCATTCACCTTCTAACCATGAAAGAATTGGTAAGTGATAATAGATATTTTTTATCTTTATATTTTTAATATGTTACAATTGAAACACGTTCTCACTCTTTTCTTGAATCTGACATTATCTTCTATTTCACTCTACAGATTCCGTTGCAACTCCTGATTTATCAGATGTACAAATAAATGATGTTCAAAATAAAGAAGGAAATTTAGATGTAAGTAATTACTTCATCATGAATTTCCATCATCAGCGAAGAGCCTCTTTTTCAAAAGCCTATTGAATTTGTAAAAAGCAGAAGATTAAAGGAAATTTTAAGTATTGTAAATAATTGTTAATAATTTGTTTTCAAATTATATTTTGTTATAGTGTATAATAAATCTTGTTCATTTCTTACTTAGTTTTTGATGCTGTCTACTATTTTTAAGCAACTATGATACTTCATTTGAAATAGTATACTAAAACTAATAATTTAAATAAAATATTCAATGTAATCCAGAATTCATGTAATGTCCATGTTCTGAAAATATAAATATATACTCAGGGAAATTCTTTGTATCTATTTCTTCAATTTTCAGATTTTTGGTTCCTTTTCAGAATTTTATAAAATTTCTAAAACTAAATTTTATAGTATTATTAACCTATAATCAACTCATAAAATATAAACCTATAGTCAACCCTTACATAAAAAGAATAAACCCTTGACAAACCCATACTACGAAGGGCCATTTATAGGTTTACTGTAAACCGGTGGTAAATCCATAGCCAATCTGTAATTCAAAGGTCAGGTAAGGGTAAAAAAACCCTGTGATTTTCTTACCCTTAATAAGGGTTTATCAAGGGTTTTTGTATTTAGAGTGTATTATCCAGCTCTCTTTTTGTTATTTCCTTGGGTTCTGTTGACCTTATCTCCCCTTCACTTTGTAATCTTTTCTTTAAGCTTCATTTTAATATTAAAAACACTAAAGCTAATAATCTTTTCCTAATTCAATGCTGTAAACAGCATTTGCTACCATCTGCTAGTATGGAACTAATCTCCTAACATTTTTAGAAGGTCGGGTGCGTTCCATGAAGCACCTGCGTGGTCGTTTCCGACCATGTCCATCCTGCAGTGCTGCGTTTTTTATTCTGCATGTGACGGCTTCTTCATGGACGACAATGCTACTGTTCATCGCGCATGATTCATTCAGCAGTGGTTTAAAGAGAACGAAGATGATTTCAGTCATTTATTCTGCCCATTCCAGAGCCCTCAACTCAACCCCACACAAATGGTTCGGTCAAGTTAGATTGCATATCTGACAGCAAGATTCCTTGCCCAACGAGACCTAAAGGAACATCTGGTCAACCTGGCCTTCCGTTAACTTAAACAATTAATACTTTTATTTATTTTTGATGCTCTATCCGAATCTGAAGTTAGAATCAAAAAAATTCGAAAAAATTGGCAACAGAAAAAAAAGGCTTGTCGTTGGCTACGTGCTTCAATACTTTATTGATTCAATATCAACCCACATATATACAGTCTGTATTTAATTCGGGCCAACGGGGTCCAACAGGTGATTCCAATTTATTGAATTGTTTTTCTACTTAGCAACTTCTGGTCGCTTTTATCTAGCGACTTTCATCTCTTTTTGCACCTGAAGTCGTTCCTTGGTGGCCAGAAGACTGTGATTACATCTGTTTGATGACGGAGTAAAAAAAAAAGAAGCTTCACTATGTAATTCACATCACAGGCGGCAATTTATTATGAGGAGGGATACAAAAACTCTACTCCGCTTTGATAAGTGCCTTCAAAATGATGGGAGCTATATAGAAAAATCGTTTAAGATCTGGAGGATTTTTTTGTATTAATATTTTTTTCTGAGTGCGTACTTGCTTTTTTTTGTATTACCAAATCAGAACTTACTTTTTGGGCGTACCTCATAATTTAATAATTTCAAATTTAAATAAAATCTAATTTTGAATACCAGAAGACAAATTATAATCACAACTTTACAACATTTTCATGTGCTCCATGTTGCAAACAGAAACTAGTAAAATTTTCATTTTAGAGTTCGAATAAATAAATACGGAAATATTCATTTTTTGGTTGACTACAATTAAAATACGAAACAATAAAAACATCAATTTTGCTTCATTACAGGTTATTATTCCTCCCCTTTTCCTTTGTTTACTCAATTTATACAGAATATTAAAAGATTTTTCTCTCTCTCTCTCTCTCTCTCTCTCTATTTCTACCCTAGCGAAATGTTTGTAGAATACAAAAAAGTTAAAAGTGAATTTCTATCCCACGGGTCGAATCGTGGCAGTAATTTTGTCGTAATCTAATGCAATTCACCGTTGTTCGTTGAGCGCAGCTTTTAATGTCACTTTAATATTTAATGCATTTATTACAGTCCCTCATGTCCCGCTTAAGCACTCTCTTCTACATCGATTAAAATAATTGTTAGACGATGGGCCTCGCACACACAGACATTCACACCACACACAAAAGGGAAAATGGGGCGGTCAACGAAGGGTTAGGAAGGAACATAAAAAAAAGATAGAAAGAGAATGATAGAGATAATTAATACAGCTTTGGATTAAATGAAAAGAAGAGCTACAAAAAGATGACATTTAGTAGGGGTTCGTAGGGACATAGTGAGCAGAGAGGAGACCTGAGCATGTGATTTGAGGACTGCAGACAATGATACGGAGAAAATCGTGGGGTTTAATTGCCTTCCTTTTATATCGATTTGAAACGGGAGTATAGGGAAATTCGTCAGGATCATTAGACTGTTTTCGTTCATCTACTTCAAATTCAACGTTCCCTTTACCGTCTTCTGATTTTTATTTTCAATATAATAAAATTAATACTTCAATGTCATACGAATCCTCCGATTATAAGCATATTAGGGACGGTGAATTACTGAATCCAGGTTGTGTCCTTCTAATGATTAAATGCGAAACGTTTCATAAGAATTGAATGCCAGTGCGAAATGTTTCAATTGGTACTTGGTAAAATGAAAAAGGCGAAAGGACGAACTATTGACTTGGAAAAGCGATGGGTAAAACAATAGAAAGGCTTGGGCCATTAACAAGATAAGCCACGTAATGAAAAGTTTGAGATATAACCATTAAAGTATTTTGGAAAATACTAAATCAAGCATTGGGATGTAACAAAATTCACTGAACTGTGATGACATCTGTTCAAAAATCAAGATACTGTTTTCATAGATTGTAGAGGAAATATCCCGCCAAATTTAAATATAAATAGACAAAAGTGTGGCTTATGTCGTGAATGTCCCAGCCCTTCAATTACCTTACATTTCATACATATTTTTAAATATTTCCAAACGACACAGCTAATGTCTGCTTTCTTTCGTCTTTTCCTCCAAACATGTTTGCGTTTCAGTGAGTGCTAAAAGAGATATTTTTCCGTCCTGGCTTGATCGAAATATTGGCTAATTTAACCAACTTTGATCTTCGGCATTGGTTCTAACTGGGCATAAGGGAGAGGATGTTTTTCAAGAGAGATTGTGTTAACTAAAATATACTTTACTGCGAATATACTTTACTGCGAATATACTTCAAATAAAACTAAAATAAAACTTACAATTCCTCGTTAAACTGATTCGTAATACACATTTTTTATTTTTTATTAAGTAAAAAAAAAGATATTTCGTAAGAAAAATCCAATATTAAGTACCAACTCCAAAAAAAAGCAAAAAAATCGGTGATTTTCAAGATATTTCCTTAATAACCAAGAAAGAAGCATATCGCTTTGTTTTTGGATGAATTAAAAGATGAAAAATTTCCAGAAATCGGTATTGTTGTTGTGAAAGCTGCAACACTAAGAAAGTCGTGAGCTCTTCATATGAAATTTATGCAGATTAGGCCTATTTAAGTTAGGAGAAAAGTGATAGACTTATTGACTGTTAGAATGTTTTTTAGATTAAAAAAAAAGAAAAAAACCACTGACTTGTTGAATCTACCACGAGCGATGCTAACGGGAATTTATGATATACTGAATGAATGTGATCTTGAGGAATAGATCCTGTCAAAATACACTGCTCACAAAAATTAGGTGATATTTCTAAATGAATATGAAACGATAAAAAAGAAGTAGATGATTTTTGTTTATTAAACAAGAATATCTAAAAAGCAAATGACAAGTCAAAGAAAATTGTCCGATTATGCAAAAGAGATACAAAAATCAAATTTTCATTTCATTAGTCAAAATGCACTATAAAAAGGTTGAAGATACTGGAGTATCTGTGCTTTTCCTGATCATCAAAGTGGGCATCCTGCAATTTCTTGCTCTTGCAAAGCCCCTGCAACACGATTTGCCCGAACCTGAAGTCTGGAGAGGGATAGGACATCTTAAAGTTGGTCAAACACAGATGACAGTGGCAGCAGCACTTTCAACATCCCAAAGCGTAATTTACAAGCAGACTCTGGAATCGCTTTCAAGAGACTGGCACAGTAAGAAATAGACGAGAACAAGGTCGCTCATCTGCCAAAACAGTAAGAGAAGACCGTTACTTGACGTTATTGGCGAAAAGGAACTGACGCAGCAATGCGAAAGAGCTACGGAGATATGCGCCAAGACCATACGAAATCGGCTCCATCGTGTTGGATTGTATGCCCGGCGACTAATGCTATGGAATCTCATGAAGGTGGGCTGATGAGTATCGTCAATGGACCCGTGATGAGTGGTCAACTGTTCTCTTCTCTGAGGAGTCAAGGTTCAGTCTGCAGCTTGATAATCATAGGGGGGAAGGGGAGTTTTGGGCAGCGTTACGCAGCATTACAGAAGGTGGGGATGGGGGGGGGGGGATTAGGTCTGGTATTGCATAGCATTTTTTTCGAGATTATTTGAGACTAAATTTGTGAGGTGGTTTGTGTCCTGATCTGGCGTGAACGAGGAACATGGGAGAATCCAGGTTCCGTGCGAAAAAGGGGCTCCTTCGGTGGTGATGGAATCATGGTATGATCTGGCATCAGCATTGGTGATCGTACCGATATGAGATCATATCGGATGACTGCTGTTAGATATCGAGATTAGATACTACACCCTATTGTATTATTCTAAGCTGAAGTAGTTGTAAACGACTTTTTTTTTTCGTGGACGATAATGCAAGACCCCCACCGTGCGTATCTTGTTAAAACATGCTTCAGGAGGCAGGAATAGAATGCATGGACTGTCCTACAGGTTATCCAGATTCAAATGCCATTGAACACGCTTGGAATGCACTGGGACGTCTGGCAAACGTCCAATGCCTCCCACAACACTTCTTGAGCTGGAAGTTACCCTGGAGCGAAAGTGGTAGAGGACCCCACAAGAACTGCTGGACCATATCCAATCCAGTCCATGCCTCCTCTCTATCAGTGTGTTTTGGCAGTCCAGGTTACTATGTACCGTACTAAACAGTCAATGTGTTGCACGCTCGTGCAGTGTGACATGTTTCTGTTCACCCCAACCGTATGATTAACATTCTAATTAATAAATGGTGTCTGAATGTTTTTCGTGCACTATAAAATTGTTATCATTGTCGTCCTGCTTAACTTTCATTGAAAGCAATATTATGTCTCTTCAGCCAAACAGAAACATAAACAAAAACAAGCTTCATAATCTGATTATATCTGAATTTTCAGCAAAATTGTGGACACTGGGACTACGCAGAATTTCCTAATTAAATAAACGGTTAGTGCTCCTCATTCATGCGACCAAGTTTCTTATATATCAATTAGTTTTTGAGCAACATTTTAATTGAGGATAAGCAAGAATCTTAAATTGAAATATATACTGCATATGCACTCATTCCTCAGGGCACTTCGAGCTTGAGAAAGTTGTCCATTGTGAATAGAAAGCGTTAAATGGTAAAAACAAAAATAGCAGCGGAGGACTTGAAACAATACCGACTGGTGGCGAAATGCTGAACGCAATACAAAGTTTCCATGTATTCTTCACTGCATAGTTTCCAAAAAAGAATGCGTTATCACAGTGCAGGAAGTTGAAAAATGACTTGTCGGTGTTCTAGCAATCAACCTATGACAAATAATCAATCAATCTAGGGTCTTAACAGAGCTCAGTGAGTTCCAACGTGGTACAATCAAAACATGTCACCTATGCAATAATTTTATAGGTGAGATTCTGTCATTCCTCAAATACCCCGTTCAACTTGTAAGTGACATCATTTTCAAGAGAAAATCTCAATAAGAAGTCAGTGAATCCGCGATATGGTACTTACTTACTTACTTTTTCAAACCCGCTTATCCATTAGGGTGGCGGGGGCAGCAACCCTATGGAGGATCTCCAGCGGTCGCGATCTTCCGCCATCAGTGGTTATACCCAAGCGACTCGAACCCAGATCGCCATGAGTCACCTGGTACTAGGCCGATCCCTTGGTCTCTTACCCAGTGACCTGGAAAATAACAACTGGCGCGAAGTGGTAGCCAAGGGAAATGATAGACAGAGATGTCGAGTACTAGAACATGTGACACGATGCAATCGGAAATCTTCGGCTGAAACAATTGCTACAGCGCAATAGAAGAGAGGAGGTCATTCCACTTGTCCACGAGAAAACTTTATTCTTTATGTATATATATACATTTCAGTCACCAAGTGAGCTCCTTCAGTATGATACAATATCCAACATTTACAAGAGCATACGTATATACACTCAAATACCCTGGGTGATTTGGTGGCTGAAATGTATGCATATATGAAGGATAAAATTTTCTTGTGGACAAATGGACTGACCTGCTCTCTTCTTTTGCGCAGTAAGTATCTACAGTTTAATAAGGTGTTCGTATTTTTATTTCACTTTAGAATTGCTACAAAGTTTTGAAATGCCACTACAAGTACCTACAGTACAATTACCATTCATCGGGTATAGAGGACCCTAGCTTCCATGGACGTACTGCTGCTCATAGGCCCCACATAAGAGAATCAATGCGAAGCAACGTTTACAGTGGTGCACAGCTCGTTAAAACTGGATCATAGAAGGATGGAAACATGTCTGATGTTTCAAAGCTGAAATCGCTTCTTGTAGCCCTTATTATCCAAATCGACACGAGTCCTTCCAGAGCTAGAATTTGAATAAAGCCTAAATATACTTTTACTTTGAGGAAAAATAAATAAGTCTAAATGTTCTTAAATTTTGTGTAAGCTACTAGATGACAATTTTCAATTCAACACACTTGCATTCCGAAGGATGAGTTTCGAAAGCTAAGCTTTACGCTTCAAACTTCACAGTGGGCACGTAGCATGTTGCATTCCCTGGTCCCCATTGTCAGGTTCGAGGAGGCGATATCATGGTATGTGGCTAATTTCATGGGGTAAACCAATTGGCAGTTAGAAGTACCTGAAGCAGGAATTTTTGACGTCTGTAACTTATCTTCTTGTTCTTGTTCTTATTCTTTTAGCTTCCATGATTTGAGAATCGCATAACTGATTTTGTAACTTATCTTGTCATTTTGGATAATTCTGCACTGCACACATTGTAGCAACTATTCTTGTACCAATATGACCATGCTATTTGTCACAAAGAAGATGGTGCTGGAATGCTTTCAAGAGAAAGGGATTGATGAAATGACCTAGCCTGGACAGAGGTCCGATATATCAATTGAACACCTGTGGGGTGAACTACGGGTAGGTCACATCGCTCAAATATTTATGACTGAACTCATCAACACTCTTTGGGAAAAATGGAAGAAAATTCTTTAAGCCATCTACCAAATTTGTTGGAAAGCTTCGGAGAATAGAGTTCATATTAAAAGCTAAGGGAGGTTCAAAACCATATTAATTTTCGTGATATCATAGTTGCAGGGCTGAAAAGTTTTGATCACATAAAATGCATCTTGCTGATCTTGCTGCATGGTCATTTCCATCCGACAAATTGTGTGCATGTGCATATTTTAAATAAATTTTAATATGGTTACCTCCTTTTTCTCTGGTATTTCTTATGAACTTGAAACTCAGTCCATCATTATTTTTTACTATTTGACTGTGGTTCAATATACGATGTTATACAATGTTGATCAAATTAAATTTATTTCATCGGATGGTTAAAGTCGACAAAATTAGCAAGTAAATGATGATATCCTTATATAAAATTTAAAGTACTTCATGCAATCACTATTTCACATTTTCTCTTTAAACTTCGTTCTTCTGCTTATTTCTGTTCTCTATTATTAACGATTTAACTTCATTTCGAGAAAAAAATTCAAGAATAAATAAGAATACTTACTTCATACTTATAGCGTTAAGATTTGAATATTAAAGATCCGATTGTTATTTCTTAATATAAAGATATTATACGTGTAAGTTCATATCATTGTGAAAATTGTCATTTAGCAACTTGCAAAACATTTAATGTCCTTATACTTATCTATTTTTTCTCAAAGTAAAAGTATATTTAGGCTACATTCAAACTAGCACTGGAAGGAATAGTGTCGATTTAGCTAATAAGGTACAAGTCAGATTTTAGCTTTGAAATAAAAAAGAAATCGATCGGTTACGATAAGATTTTGCAACGTGCTGTTCGGTAGGCTTTCTCGTGTCATTGCAATGATAATTGATCGAAATTTCATCGGTGAGTTTATTCTTGCTGAGATTTGAACGGTGTTAAATGATCGCAGCCAGGCAAGTAAATCTTTGTGAAGTTAATGCAGCCATTCAAAATGTCCAAATAAACATAGATACATTTATTTTATATATTTAGAATATTATAGTGCAACAGAGTAATCTTTTTTTTTTGGGGGGGGGGGATTACAATAATGTATATATGAAGGGGTGATTTTCAAAATCTGCTTTCTCTTATATCCGAGTTTTTATGGTTCTCTGGTGTTTTGGCAACTAGCTATATTCCAAGGTAGACGTCTTATGCAAAATGAGCTTTCTTTCAGAAATATAGTTCTTAACTTTACGCTTTTTCTAATTTTCTGAACCATTAATTTAAGTAAATAAAACGACTTTGGAAATCACTCCTTCATTTGAGATCACAATAAATGTATATAGTATGTATTGGCGTACAGTCTCTAAAATTATCAGGAAATGGAAAAATTCTTATGAAGACGCAAAGTTCTTTCAACATCCTACAGTCGTACAGTCTTCTAATGTGGTATTTTAGAGAGTCTATGTAAGAACTTCAAAAGATTCTAGAGAGACTTCAAAAGATGAAAGTTTTAAGTTATTTACAAATCTTACAATTCAAAAAGTGCATTAAAAATATTTTTCCAATTTATTTTATGATTATTATAAAAAATGGGCAGGTCCATTAAAAATTCCGACATGACACGTAAACTCGTCATTATTTCCTTCTGTAATTGTTTATTACTGTTGTTATTATTATTAATAACAGCAGATCGTTAAAGATCCTGTTTCGTAGCATTCTGTCGAGGGAAAGCGACTCATCTCCTTTGTATAATATCGGTGTTGTGATTAGAAAACGTGCTGCGAAAGCGAGTTGAGAGAGAATCGAAAAACGCGGACTGAAGGAGAGGAAGACGGTTTTTCAGATTCCGGATGGCGCCAATGTAAGAGTGTCCTTGCAATTACGATAGCCGCCAGATCCTTAGCGATCCTTCCGAAGCGCCACCTATGTTTTCCCGATGTTTCAAGCTTGATTACAATGCCAACGTAGCGCCGGAAGTCGGCCGTCACTGCCACCTAACGGAAATTGCCGTCAACACTTCCGGCGAACTAGGACGTTATAAGGCGGGGGAAGAGCGAGCGAGCGAGCGAGCGGGCGGTCTGTCGACACAAATGACGTCCGAACTTTTCGTGCCAAATTATAATTTTCAAAGAGACGGCAAAAATAAATAAGTAAAACGAATAAAATTAAAAAAAAAATATAAAAAAGAAAGGAGAGAGAAACATTTTTTTTTTATTTTTCGTGTTTAACAGCGATATTATTAATAAAGTAGATTCCGGAGTGGATATCTTGTTTTTCCTCGGGTCGTTATCAATTGTTCCCTTTTCTCGTCCTTTATTGGTTTTCGTTCTTCGTCGTGTTTCGGGGCCCTCGACTCGTGTCGTATGGAATCGTAATAAAGAGTTAGAAGGAACGAACGAAAAGGAGCACAAGTGGGGCGGGGAAAAAATCAATCGCTGTCATACAAAAGCGGCTTTAGGTTTCGGCCGAAGCCGGAAACTAGTCCCCTGAATTCAACGAACTTAATTACAGGTGCGGGAAAACAAAAGCCTCTCCCCATCCCTTCACCCCCACTCCACCCCCGTAAAACATAAAAGCAAAATGGCGACCAACCGAATTTTCATACCCCTCCCTTCATAAGAAAAGTATCGTTTTGTCGTCCAGAAAATTCGCTTTAAATGACGTTGGCGGTTTTACGTTTCAGACTATGCCCGACCGAAAGCGACGTTTCTTTCAACTTAATGACTATCCAAACATGAGATTTTATTAAAAAAAGAAAAAGTAAGTTTAGTCTCTAAAAAAGACTTTAATTAAAAATCGCTAGATTGTGTATGGGCTCGGTTTCCTTCTTTAATAGGGAATTGAAAAAAATTGGTTTTGTTTTTTTTAAATTAGAACTGTTTTTAAATCTAGAATTTTGGAGTGAAAATTACCAACCGACTTGGACGATGTCAGCTTAAGCAATACGCCGTTTTAGCAATTTGCCAATATTGAGAATTTCATAAATGCACGAAAAGCTTCGCTGGAAAGTATGGGATTAAGTAACCAATTAATTCATTAAATAGTATTACTATAACCCAAGACAATATTGACTATTACAAATAGATGAAATAATCGGTGGACGAGCTTACTTAGAGTCGCTGAATATAAGAATGGACTTAGGAATGCAAAAACCTTAAAGGAAAGAAAACCTGAAAGCGCAAAGACAAATGAGGTATGAATTACTGGATACGTATTTCGAAGGCTCTGTCTGAATTCTCAACGGCAATGAGATATCATTCTCAAAGTGTAAGTGTTTTCTGAAAGCAGATTGAAGTATGCACTATTAAGGAAATTTAACAGCTTATCTCAGCCTGTTTCTTCTGTCTAGAAAACTTCTCTGAAGACTTTGAAGAAAGACTGCCCAGTAGATATGCCTCCGCATTTTAGCAATAAGCACAAATACTCGTAATACATAACCCTTGAGAAAGGTTTTGTCTATTAGGCGCGATGACAAACACCAAAAAGTTAAATAACCTAAACTTGAACTTTCGAAGAAGGTTGAACAAGGATTGAAGTTATGATCCGAATTCAAAGGATCATGGTTTAACATTTTTATCAAGAGATTAGATTATTTTTCGCAGTTATGTTCTCCGCGTGTTATTAAAATTCTTTTGTACTTTTCCCAAACGGCGGGCTAATTGCCACACGCAATTCTATAGGTAGTTGTAATGTTAAAAACCTTTTGGATATCATCAAACAACACCAAACGTTCGGCTAACCACTTGCAATTTATGTTAAACTAGCAGAGGACCCGGCGTTGCCCGGGATAATTACGCTTGTAGGTAAAGAGAACAACCTCAAAAAGCTAAATTAAACCTCCAAATTGGTTAAATAATAACTCAATCACTACAATATAGAGCGAAGGGACTATCCATTCTAAGAAAAATCCGAAAGACAGGAATTTACCTCTTCACTGAAAAAATCCATCCTAGATGATATACCGGGACTTGATTTACCGAAAAACATTTTTTAAAGGCTCACAATGGATGGACCTCTCCAAGGATGCTTTTTAGTCTAAATAATTTTTTACTCACGTAATCTTACTTTAGATGTACACTTGATGTTGTTGCAATTTCCTTTCTTCTTTCGATGTCTTGAAGCAAAAATTGGCCATTCATCACTTTGTATAGTCTAGCGGTCGCCGATTCTTCTATTTACTTGCTTACCATTTGCTCAATACAGCACGGGGCTAAAGGAGTGCTTCCTCTATCGTCTTTCACTCTTTCTCAATAGTCTGCTAATTCTCCATTATCTCCAGTTACTGATCATTTTTAAAGATTTTCAAGAAATTGTTAAGTACTAAGAATTCTCTTTTCTAAGAAAAGCCTGAATTCTCTTTGCCTTGCTTTGTTGGCCATGAGACATATATTGTTGATCCTTGAATAGTGTTGGTGCATTGCGTGTTGACACCATTGTTGATACCTATTGTTGCACAAACTTTTATTTGCATTGTTGGTCATGAGATATTTCTCATTAATAACCATGAATATCGAGTTTTTGTCAATAATTATTATTTTTTTCGAAATCTGAGGTAGACAGTGACCTTCCTCATGCTTTGAAGGTCATGTATGCGAAATTTTATCAAGATCGGAATAAAACTGTAGATTTGTATAAAAAACAAACAAACAAACAAACAAACAAACCCACAAACAAACAAACATCCTTCTGTATATATATATATAGAAGAAGATTGTACCATGCTATCTGATGTTACTAATTATAAATGAAGAGAAAATATAACTTTACAATAGAAAATTGATTTATTTTAACCCTGCGCATTTCGGCTATAACTGCTATTTTTAAGATTCTTCATCGCGGTTTTGAGCTTATTATAATTAAAACAAAAAACATAACACAGGTCCTGGATAATCAATAAGGTAGAGTATTTTAATTGTCGATATGTTTTGATTTTCATCATTTTCACAGGGTATACAGCTATAATTTTTCTTGACATTAAGTATGGGAATTTTTAGTACATAATAGTTTATTTACTATTTCGCAACATAAGTATGGGAATTTATTATAATTGTTTGAGGTTAACAATAGTGGGGACTGCTATATAAAAACTTGCAATTTTTAAGTTTTATTTAATAAAACCGGCAAAGATTTTGTTGTACTTGATTATTATCAGGCTGCTTTTTTCCCCTTATTTTCATTGCCTTGTAAATTTCAGTATACTGTATTCTATAATTTACTGTTTTTAGGAAGGCACCCATCAAAACAACGATGAACTATCCTCTTCTGATCCTTTCACCGATCCTTTGTATCCTTGCGCGACAGGCTGTGCTGATTCGCATTTACACGAAGAACTATCATCGCAGTGAAAGAATGTTAGGCCGTTCTACAATGAGACATGCACATATTTTGACGTGATTTCATTCTCTAGCTTTGAGCTTCCGATGAAGGTGAAATACCGAAACGCGTTAGGCTTAAAAAAATTAGCGTACCTAGGTCTAAGCATACCGTATCTCTATTTTTGTTTATTTTCTCCCCTTGCTTTTCCGTCATACTTGACATAATGATATCGTTAAACATAAATGTTAAAATAAAAAAAACATTCTTAAATAAAAACATTGCCTAAGAATTCTGTAGTCCCATAACTGATAGACATTTTCAAGACTTCCATAATACAGATTATTTTGTCTCATAATTGGTGTCTATTTGTGCGGTGTGGTCGGCGAAAGTGGAAGTGTTGGTTTCATATTTGATAGTTCGGATGTGTTCTTTGAAGCTGATGTTGAAGTCTCTACAGATCGTTCCAATGTAGAATTTATCACATGAGCAGCACTTAGTTTTGTAGATTATTTTCACAGATTCATTACAGCGATTTCTCTCAAATTTTTCTCAGATGAGCAAACGTTTGATTCAAAAAAACATAAAAAAAAACAGTTCAGAGGAAACATTTCTAATACTTATATAACAAAATAAAAACCAAATTACCTTAACTGTGGATAAATAATATCAATGGTAACACAAAGAGCCAAAACCGCTTTTCCACAACAAAATATTTATTACGCCTGGATACGTATTTCGGACGCTACGCGTCCATTTTTCAACAAGACTCAAATATTTTGTTGTGGAAAAGCGGTTTTGGCTCTTTGTGTTACCATTGATTTCTAATACTATCTAGAAAAAAAGAATCAAAATACAGTAAAATAAATGTTGACATTTTTTAAAAATATATATGCATACGAAACCTTTTCAAGTCAAATATCTCCTGAAAGACTTACTGAAGTAGGCATGTTTAACATGAAGATACAGAGATAGTTCAACAACACTAAAAGTGTATTTAACACAGGCATCTCATAATATATGTACGCACGCATATTCTCAACAGTAATTCTGGTAATCCCTTTCCCAATTTTGAGGATAAATGCCTAATGTAGATAAAGATCACAACGATATAAAAACTTTATTCAGTAATTAGGCTTATAATGACTAAGCATTGATGAACTGTAGAGTTTATACACGTGATCACTAAACTGTGATATTTTAATTTTAAAAGTTTATCGCAAGTTGTGGATTAGACTGCTGAGTGTTTTCGCTCAGGTTTCAGCTCTTGGAGTTCTTACAAGTACTCGGTTGAGATGAGAGTGCCTTTAATTTTTGGATATCGAATAGAGAAAGGAAAAAATATGCTCATGTAATTGACGCGTTTAAAAAAAAGACGTCGACGAAGAAGAAAAGACGAGCACTTTTCTCAAAATAGAATCGTATCAAATTTACCCCCTGTTGGCGATTCCTGAGCAGCTCTCGATCATAACGCACGGCTCGGTCGACGAGCAGGAAAGATGAGTCGAGACATAATGAGGCAATTTTTCTATTTACCCAACAAAACCCTCGTCCACCGCAATTAGAACGTCGGCCGCCGAGATAGTTGCTCTCAGAGCGGGTTAGTCACGGGAAAGAGAGATAATAGCAGGGTTCTCCTCCCCTCCCCACCGTCAGAGTGCACCCACACTCCCTCCCAAAGGGCTTTTTATCTCCTTCCCCACTTCGTCCTCTCATCCATTTGGGGCGATTCGCGGCCATTGTTCCCATAGGAGTCGCGTGGCCCCGAGCCGTGGCTGTGCGTCTTCGTGCCAACGTGATGACGCTGGCAAGTGCGCTCGCTTCACTGACTGAGAAGTACGCCTGAGCGTGAGGGAAGCCACGTGCCGTTCCTGTGCCCACGGAAATTGACGCGTCAGCCACTCACCAGTTGGAAAATGGCGTCTTTTTGCTAAGCAACAACCCCGTCGGCGAATTGCCACCAGGCACACGCGGAGGGTATGAGAGAGTCACCATTCTGCAACTGAAACGTGAAAGAAGGTTACGAATGTACAACATGTGGTCAATATTACGATTTTAACAGTAAGGTGGTCCTTATTATGGACATAATAAAGCGACAACAGAAATCTAATATCAAAGAGCCAATGGAAATGTTCACTGGATATCTTCATTACATTGTTTGGATAAAATGTTCACTGGATATCTTCAATTCAGGTCTCGGAAGTGGACCCTGATTAATGTTTGCACGTTTTCCTGCAAAGTCTACTGTTATATTTTAAATACCATGCCCATCAATTAAGGAGTTGAATCTAATGCTTTTAAGGATGTCTTAAAATTGTCCCTGATAATTGCAGCAAGGAAACATCATAGAATTTACAGATTTACAGACTACGTTTAATGATACAAAGATATTTATACGAATAAACACATTCCTGAACGTTGGTTGAGAAATTTATTACGAATGAAGTGCTAAAATCAAAGTTGGCAGCAGAAGATTCTGACGGTCACTCATGAACTGATTCAAGCAATACAGGGACCCTAGGTATGATGAGCTCCTTTATACGAGGCGTTTCAAATGAAACCCGTTCGAATCAAGAAAAAAGGTAGAGAACAGGAAACAAAGCAAATAAAAAGAGTAGTATTTAATGAACAGTACTGTATAAACGATTCTCAAAAGAAGTCACCAATGGCGTTTAGGCACGCGTCCCACTGTTTGGGGAGACGGGAAATTCCGTCCGCGAAAAAAGATATCTGGGTTGTTGTTTGAACCAGTCCGTAATTGCTTCCTGCACCTCCTCACCGGTGTTGAATCGTTCTCCCTTGAGGAATTTCTTCTACGACTCGAAGAGATGAAAGTCACAAAGGAACAAATTCGGACTGTAAGGAGGATGTTCGAGAACCTCCCGCTTCTTCTTGGCTAGTGTTTCTTCTTCACAACAACTTTTCTGACATGCAGGCGTGCATTGTCGTGGAGAATGATCACTCCTGAAAACAGCATGCCGTGTCGCATATTTTTGACAGCCTTACGGAGATTTCCAGCATCTGGGTGCACCGCTGACGATTGATCGTGACTTCGGGGTCCTTAAAATTCAGTAAGAGGGTTCCTTGTATGTTGAAGAATGCAGACAGCACGATCTTTCCGGCTGACTATTGTGATTTGAATTTTTTGGGTTGGGCAAGATGGAATGCTCCCATTGTATGCTGGTGGATTTTCCTTCTGGCTCAAAGTGGTGACATAACGATGCAGCGCAGGAACTCCTCGCCCTCTGTTCTGTATAGCGTCAAATGGTATAAACTTTTCGGTTCTCCTTTTCCTAGTCAGTAAGCATCCGTGTTACCACTGGCAGCACACTTTCCGGTATTTCAGAGTATCGGTGACAATATTGTGCACAGTACCTACGGAAACATCGAAGTCCGTAGCCAAGTCACGAATGATTCGTCTACGATTCGCTTTGACCGCTCTAACAAGGTCCGCAATCAGGCTGTTGTTCACGGTAATCTTGGAAACGCACTTTGTTCACGGTAGTCTTGGAAACGCACTTCTCTCCGTACACAGCGACCATCCCTTGACCGCTAGAAACTGAATAACCGCTCTATAGATGACTTTGGAACTATACGATTCATCTTTACATGACTGCAACGCTTGCAAACATCTAGCACTTGAAAACGTTATTTGCGATATACATATACCAGTATACATTTTCACTCTTGGCACCCGCATTCAACAATTAACTAAATCATGTATCGGAGACATCTGACGAACGGGTTTCATCTGAACGCGCCTCGTGTATGAAGCTTTTTTTATCTGTTCATTATCGGCAGAATCAGGGTTTATGATTACTTCTTGCCAGTCAAATAGATTATTGAGAAATATACAGTTTAAATCAGGTCTTTTCAACAATCAACACCTCGGTCAATCACATAATCAACGCATTGATACCAGCACATTGTACCATTACTGACCGATACGCAAAGCATTTAGGTAATTTTGCATTATTACTTTCTGGATGAACTCGCATACCTAGTTCACTACTAGAATACAATAATGGTTGGGAGGTATGACCTAGATAATTGGACTTCTACAGTAAACATTCTATTGTACTGTTTAAAGGTTATAGTTTCACGATGTTTTATTAAAGAATACATGCCGTAAAAGTCGAAACTAATAAAAATAATGGTTTTGTACAACTATCATAGAAATACGGGCTCATCAAAAAGGGTCCGAATATTTTATCAGTTAATGATGAGCACTAATTACGCTAAATATTCAGTCAAATTAATACCAGGCATTTTGCATTTAAAAACACGCATAAAAGCTATGATTTTTTTCTTTGTTGTAAGACATCACCAATATGTCACCTAATTATGACACAGAGTTTTGGCGCCATCAGTTTGTTTGCACTTGTTAGGTTTGTTAGTATGCTCTGCGACATTTGAAATGAATAAACACAGAGTTTGACTCAAATTTTGTCTTGCAACCGAAATTTCATGTGCTTAAGCGTTGGAATAGGCCAGATTTGTGGAAGAACAATTCTTGGATTTTGCACCACGATAATGCACCCTCCCATAAATACATCGACCGTGAATTTTTGACAAAAAACTCAACGAATGTCATCGAACAAGCACCTTATTCGCCAGATATAGCCCCGTGTGACTTTGTCCTGTTCTTCAAACTCAAATTAACTTTGTGGAAGACGCTTTGAGTTCTTATAAACAAAATTCGCAGAATTTGCTGAAGGCCATACGGGAAAGAGCCTATAAGAAGTGTTTCGATGAATAGAATATTCGAAGTTAGTGTATCGCATCAAATAGGCCTATTCTGAAGGCGACAAATTAAAGTTGGATAATTAAGCCAATATTTTGTTTTATTGAACAATTCCCAGTATTTATTTGACTGAAGATAAATGAACAATGTGGATTTTATGTCATAAGATACGTAGCATACTAAGAGTGACGTTCAAATGTACAATTTTATTTATTTATTTCGTCATTTATGTATTTATTTATGTCGGCACAATGTATCAACGATTTCCTGTAGTTGGTTATTGTTTTTAATTTTAATTTTAAGTCCAACCCAACGGTATTTTTTAATAAAACTTTCAATGTGATTTTCACCCACTGTAGAGGCGGGGAGTTAAATTGCAAAACTGACACAGAACTATTCAGAGAAAATGAGAAATGATAAATGAAATGGAAGTTTCCACTCAGTTCCGGATTAAGACTGATTGTTTTGTCCGTTCGTAATTCATGAAATCAGACCAAAGAACAAAATTAATAATCGCGCATGATCAATGACCGTGCCTTGCTCTTAATTGGCAAACGTCCCCTTCGGGTACGGTTCGATTATTTTTTTTCCTCTTACCATCCATCGATGGCAACTCCTGATACGAACAGAGATCGAACTCTGCGACACTGGAAATCGATTTTTGTTGCAGATCCTGTAGATGGGAAGGCGTCTGGAGGATAATCTATAAAGGTTGAAGTTCGAACGATATCCCCCTTCCCCCACATACAATTGCCTCCTCAGTGCCAATGCAGCACAGGGAGGGAAAAAAGTAACCCCAATGAGGCACGTGGGCGCCACCCGTGACACACACCATTGTTGCCGCGGCTCCACCCTTTTAGCGAATCACCGATCCGGATCGAGCAGTTGATCCCCATTAACTCCGGACCGTGTGAACAAAAATTTAGTTAATTGATCGAGACTCAAATCTGATCAAGGCGTGTTTTTATACTCTACCCACTCACTCCTCAGAGTTAAGGGTTAATGTATCCAATCCTGTTTAATTGCCATATGCACATTTCGTCAACAATCCTCTAACATGGGTACGTCGCTACTTTCGTCCATATAAAACACGACCTACCTTTTTTAACAAAATTAAGGTTTTCAAATTTTTTTTTTCAAAAGGTTTAATTTGACAATACACATGCACATATACACAAACTGGTAAAAATGAGATTTAAAGTTGCGCTAATAGAAATTAAACAATACGCAATATCTGTAATTTAATATTTTACTTGAAATTCTTAAAGTTCTCTCTAAATATTGTCACTAATGAAATCTTACAATTCCCATAAATTAAATTTTGTGTAGAGAGAAGGGTTAAAAGTACTTATATGGCTATTAAGAAATGCTAACAATCTTTGTTTTTAAATACCACTATTACATACAAGCAACCCTCAATATAAGCATTCGATCAGAGCGGATTTCGATAAGCACAAGGAAGTTCACAATATGAGTACAACATAATAATATAATTTTTATTACGAAGGAGTTTGCCTCCTAAGCGATAGCTTCAGCAATTTGTGGGATACTGACCTAAGCTACGCATCTCACGAAAGCTTGGACTGTCCTCTTCCAGACAGTGTCTTACTTTTCAACGCAGTCATTTTTCAAGGTCTACCCACTTGCGCCATCGTTGGACAAATTTTTTTCATTTCGTCGGCAAAGAAACCGGGCTTCCATTATCGGCACCAGGAATGCACTGCTGCTCTCACTACATTCCTGGTGAAACGGTGACTTTCAAATGTTCCTTCAACTTCGAAAAAAGGAAATAATCCCGAGATGCGAGATCCGGTCATGCAGGGTTGTTGTGCATAGATTGCTGTCTTTCACTCGCCTTTCCCATTTTCTGACAGTACCCACATCCGCACATGCGTTGCCTGCGATGAATATCTAAGGGTGTGCAAGTCCTCCACAATGAGGAATTCAATCATAGCATATTGTTCAACCTGAACATCCATGTATGACATTGTAGGTGTCGTGACAGTCAATGAATCAGGCTTTCCTATTATACCCGTTTTCTATCCGTATCTCGCAAATTACTGAAGCTATCGCATTAAAGGCAAAACTTTTCAAAACGCCTTCGTATTTTCCATGAGTTATATTCTTCTTCAGGCTATATTTCTCTTTTTACTCAGTATAAATGCAAAAATCACGCATGCTGATGAAGATTTCTTGTGATTTAAGTTGTAACCTGAAGGAGAATTTTAAACACTGGATAGGACGAAGGGGGTGCAATTGAAATCACTGCACGTGCTCTTGATTTAACACCTTTAGACGTCTACTTACCGGGAACCCTAAAGGATGTCGAGTATCGCCTAAATCCTGCTACACTGGCGGAAAAAATTGATATGCCATGTGCACCAATTCCAATGGACGCTTTGGCCAACGTTGCTCAAGCAGCAGTTCGCCGTACTAATAAGTGTCCGGAAGATAATGGCAATCACTTTGAAATCTCATGTAATTATAGAGGTCAAATGTAATTGATTTCGTGATGTCCGAATAAGTTTAGTATTATAGTGCTTATACACGTTTTTCTTTTGCTGAAATGTGAATACATTTTTTGGTGGAATTTATATGTGCTAAGTAAAGGTTTTCCAGAGATGCCTGTTCAAGTTGTCAATGCCTGTTCAAAATTTTTTTAAGTTCAAAGCGTACGCCAAAAAAAAAGCAAAGTAATTTCTTTTTATCACAAAGTTGACTTCCATGCTTAGCTCAGGCATTTCTTTACGGTGATTTGTTAGCATAGAGCGCTCAATATTAGACAAAAGATAAATTGCGGGATTGCAATGAAATGTAAACAATTAGAAGAAGAACAAAAGCGTAATATTATTTTTACACAAAAAGGAAAATTTATTCTCAATCTGCAGTATCAAAAATACATTTGAACTGAAATTGCTTTCTTGTTGGGTCACTCTTCGTTTGCTAAATAATAAACAAATCTCCTCCAAAAAAATCATTTCTGCGTATGATTTCATTAGCTTGCCATCTTGAACATTAGCCTACTACTGTTCATGCTAATGCGTCATTGTTAGATGTCAAATAATGGAAAATAAGATTCTGTGGTAAAATAATTTTGGTCAACCTTTTAGCACCTTTAGCACGCCTATTTTTAGCACATTTTCTATATATAGAAATGTGCTTATGTGATCGGTTTGTCCAGCTGTCCGTCCGTCCGTCTGTCTGTAGACAATCCCACAATTCATTGCGTTGCAATAGAAGAGTGCATGTATTGAATTGCTGGAAGACACGAATTATCCTCGCATTCGAGTTCGGCTGGTAGACACGAATTATTGAGAATATACATGGGTTCGGCTCTGCGCGTGCTCTAAACGTTAATGAGATGGTGCGCGTGCAGGATGCACGTGTTTGACGATTATTGAAAGGGCAGTTCGGTCTCTAAATCAAGAGAATTATTTTATTCCTAGGGAGCTTAGTATTTATTACGATAACTTGAAAACGAATTAACTTTTTTAAAGTGTTTTCACCAATCCATTAATATGGGACAGAGCACGAACAAGTACGAACGTGAGATAGCCGGAATAAGTA